>JAIRCJ010000013.1:0-600000 GCA_020883675.1 Bruguiera gymnorhiza | reverse complement strand
GTTATGAAAAATGAGTAATTTTCATTGTGATCCCACCTTAGTTTTGTGTTTGTATGTGATATTGAAAAACTAGTAATTCAACTCTAGATTGAAGAACAATTTGTCATTGAAATAATTTTAATTTAACAATAAATTTGTGTATAAAAATTATAATTTTAAGTTCTAATAATAATATTAGAGTATATATTGATTGTTTCTTAATTTGACTACATGTATTGTTAAAAGAAAAACATGAATTTTGATATATTTTTTGCAAAATATGAGACCTTAAACTCATTAATGATAACTCCATGTATAAGAATAATCAAGGTTTAAAATTTCACATGAATATACCTTATATACCGTAGAAAATATTTATAAAACTTTAAAACTTAAAAACTTGACTTTCTCAGAAGAGAATTTAATAATTAAAATTTTTAAATTAAAAATTCTAAATTTCAATAATATTTGACTTGTTGAGTTTTATGAAAAGATAATTATATAAACTTGTAGAGATTGTTATAAGTTTTACAACGTCATATCATATGCTTCCATCTGATCTCTCTATGTACAAAGAGTTGAATTTCTAAAGTTTTGACAAGAAAACTGAAATTCTGCCAAAAGATAAAAAGAAACAGAGAGACGTCGATGGTCTCGAGGAAGATGAGGCGCATAGTTTACACGCGAAAGGACGCGTGAGATGTGAAAAACGAGTGGGCAGCTCTTGAAATTCTTTCCGCCAAAATTACGGCACGTGTTTTTCTTTTAATAAAAATTCCCACGGAGACAACCACTTAAATCACGCCACCTGGCGAACCACCTGCCGCAAAAGTTGTGGATTGTAATAATCGTTGCCCACTTAGGCCACGTGTAAAGAGAAGGACAACTTTACCTAATGGTGCAGTCAGTCAAATTGGGTGCACGTGCTTTGAAGTTTACGTTTACCTAAAAGCACCGAATATTAAAGTGGATTTGATCACGTGAACTTAAAAGCAATTACAAGGGACGGCGGCTCCTGCTTTTGTCTCCTGCTTTAGTTTTCGGTGGAAAACAAAGT
This sequence comes from Bruguiera gymnorhiza, assembly GCA_020883675.1. NCBI lineage: Eukaryota > Viridiplantae > Streptophyta > Magnoliopsida > Malpighiales > Rhizophoraceae > Bruguiera > Bruguiera gymnorhiza. The sequence continues at coordinate 598,964 of JAIRCJ010000013.1, read as the reverse complement.
CTAGAGACAAGACTTCTCACTTGTTCTGCAAGCCACCGACAATCCATGAGTCTTAGGACACTGGAGGTGTTCTTTTTTTGGGTTTTTTTTTTTTTCTCTGCACAAAATTACAAACTGTGAGCCATGACCCCACGTGATTACTGTAGTGTGCTGCCATGTGGTCATATCTCTTAGAGTAAATTTGTTTTTTTTTTTTTTGGCTTGTCATAAACATGTATATAGAATTTATATGTTTCTTTTTTTTTTTTCTAAGGATGTCATTATTTATATGTCTTATACAAATACATGCCATTATATAACTAAAATTGATTAAGATATATTCATAGTATGTTTATGTAAATTTATGTCAACTTTATTTGAATGCTTTGTTGAATATGTGGTTGTATACGAATCAAGCATGAACTGTTGAATTATTTGTGAGTAAAGAGATTATCTACTTTATAGTTACAAGCAAAATTATATGAATTAATTTTTGCTATAATGTGATTGGTATATATGATATATATGTCATGTAAGTTGAATGTTAAAAGAAAATGACATGATGAATCATAATCTCAATGGGAGATAAATTTTAGTGAGAGTTCATAAATTAGAAGAATTTAAAAGAATTCTCATCTATAGAACAAAAAATTTTGCAAAAATTAGTTAGAATAATGATAAATAGACATTGAAATATGAAAAATGATTACAAGCATAACAAACTTTTGATCGCATATCTTTTATTAGATTATCGTTAGTTTAGTTAAGTTTATTACAAAATTGATATACATATGTACTTGTATTAGTATTATTATATGTTAGTGCTTCTTTATCCATAAATCATAGCAATTGAGTTTTGCAATAATGAATGGTTGCTTATTGAAATTGAGGAAATTAAGAAATTGAACTCCATAAAATCCAATATAATCATAAAAGAGGAATGTACCTAAAAATTTTATATCACATCATATTCTAAATTTGAAAGTACAATTATTACTTGCCATAAGGAGATCAAGAGACATATTAAGTCCTAAACAAAACTAAAGGTTAATAATACTTACATAATGATGCTAAAAAACATAGGAATCAATCTCATTTAAGATTTTAAAAAGTATTTCACTTATCAAATGACATTGTTTGTTCTTAAATAAATTTTGGGAATATATTCATGATTATGTCAAAAGACTTAATGTGGGCATTAAATTTTCACTAAATACTTATGTGGTAGCATTAATAAATTGTGTGAATTAAGAGTTATCAATATCAATTTAAACTTCCATTCAAGTAGCAAATATGAGTTGCAATTTGATCTTTTCTAAAAGTTATGAAAACATATAAACCATGACATATGATAATTGTGTTTGGTAATTTTATGACATTGAATGTCATATGTACTTGAAGACACAAACTTAGAAGTTGCTAAACTTCTTATACGTGGCTTAATTCACTAAAGAAATGCTTACTCGCTACATCTATATGACTCAAGTGATTAGTTTTTTGATATAAGTAATTTGGAAAAAAGTTAATGGAAAAATTAGTTTACATTAGAGGTGAACATGTTAATGAATAGAAGTAAAAGACTAATTGTTAAGGTTATAGCAAGAAGGGTCAAAATGCTTTTAAATGATTAAAGTGAATTGAGCTAGCAAAGAAAATGATGTTTTTGCCTACCATTTATGCTTTATATTCTCAATCAATATTACTTAATGAATCTTATTTTAAGTAGGTGATAGATTTTGGGTAATGAGCTATAAAGTATGAGAACTTTGATGAATGTTATTAGGACATAATGGATATATAAACAATTGTTTGAATACCAAAAGGTATTATCATTTAGAAATGAGATTGCATGGTGGTTAAATCCAATCCTTACATAATATTTCTTACATCCTAGGGTTTGGCATAATTCAGTCTTTATCACAATCCTTCTTGATTTGGGTTATAACTTAAACTCTCATAACAATGGTATAATGTTTAAGGTGATATCATTTACTATAGTTATTGCTTAATAGATTCAATTATATGGACAGTGGATTCCATAATATTGATTGTTTTTCCTTGGTTACATCAACTTAAATGAAGTATTGGTGTCAACATTTTGTATAAGATGATAGGTTATATTGGGCAATAAAGGATTGAGAATTAAGTTAGAGAAAATTCTATCAAACTTACTCACTTATGTTGATTAACCTATATACAAGTATGACCTAAATAAAAAAACCAAATAAATCTATTTGAAAGTCAATTAAAGTTATATTTTTATTACTATCAATTTACTTTGATATCTATAAGCTAATAAATTCAAAGACAAAGGATTAGACTCGAATTTTCATTATATTTAGCATTTGGTTATATATTTGATCTCATATTAGTTTGAGCAAAAGAGTGCTTTAATACAAACTTTATGGTTGAAAATCACAAAATATAAAAAAATGACAAAAATTGATTAAAAACATGAGCATTTATTTAAGCATTACAGTGGGCTCTATAATGAAAATAAAGAAATGAGGTCACTTGCTATTCAAGGAAATTTGCTATAAGGTGTTAATGCAATGGAAGGAATAACATGTTGTAAAAGCTTGTATGGTTAATGATAACACAATGAAGAAACTTGCAAATATTATACTTACAAGATGCATAAAAGAATGCATCATATATTTTTTGATTTTTTACCTTGAATTTCATCATTCCTTACCTTATGAGTTAAAGGCAAGTAAAAACTCTAACCTAAATAGTTTATAACTTTAAGGTTAGTTGTTGTTGTTCATAATGTTTTACTAAATAGTGAAATTTGTATCCAAAGATATAAGAAATGTATCTTTAAAAATGTAATGAATATTGTCAAAAGATATTGTATTCATAAATGAACAAGTATTTAGGATATGAGTAAATTAGACTCATGAAATATCACATTCTAAAGAGAACAAATTTTTAGTAAGGATGCAATCAAATAAATTTTTTAATTTATTGTGAATTAGAAGATTAATGAATTAAATGTTATGCTAAGCTATTAAACTGAGATAACATGTCTCAATCTCCTTGTGAATTATGAGTTTATCTCTTGAGTTAGTAAAGTTTATTGTGGATGAAGTGATCACTTAATGTTCATGATTGGAATTTTCACTAGTACACAAGAAATTAATTTGCCCAACCACAATATCATCAACAATCAATATTTCCTTTTCTTTTTAAGGCATCTCCTCTTGATCAATAATTGGTACATGATTAATAATTTTGGTGTTAAAAAAAAGAGAATTGAATTATTTTTCAGCAAGTTCTAAAATTTTATCAAATTTATCATCACCATAAAATTCAACTACTAATAAATTTTTTATATCCACCCAAGATTAAATTTTTGACTTACTAGATTTTAATTGGTAATATAGAGTATTATTCCATCAATTAACTACATCGTCTTAGAGTTTTAAATATGTAAGATTTATTTTCTCCTCCTTATAAATATTATTGTATTCAAAATAGACTTCAAGTTTAGTTAACCATTTCACAAAATTTTTAATGAAAAAATCTTTATGAAAGAATAGAATATCTTTGAAATTAGGATTATGTCTACAAATAAATTAACTACAAGTAACATCTCCAATAAAAGATTTACTATATTACTAATCCTATAAAATTACTTTAAATATGGTTTTTCCTTCACAATCTTCATGATTAAATAGGTTGCTTTGGACCCCAAAAGATGACATCATCATAGGCTAAGCCTACTCTGACACCACTTTATGCAGGATAGAAGTATAAAAATAGTAGGATGATATCAAGTGAGGAAAATCCAAACTCTGATACTATTTGATACAGAACAAAAGCCCCCCCTCCAAAAAAAGAAGATAACAAAGGTAAACAATTGATTAAACTTTTAAAAAGGGTTATTAGAATCCAGTAGAAACTAATTACTGAAATAATGAGATTATTGAATTAGTTAATTGATTGATTGTTTAACTCTTAGGTATATATATGTATTTATAATAAAAATTATCTAACTAGGAAAATAATTTAATTTAAATGAGAAAACAATTAATAACTAATTAGGAGGATCATCTACCACAATAGAAAAATAAGAATAATTTCTAAAAGTTGACACACTTTTTAAATAATTTAACTAAAATTTCTAATTAAAATAAAAGAATGTAAAATAAGTAAATAAATTATAATAAGAATTATAACATAATTTGTAAGATAGTAGAAAATAATCTTTGTAATGTGTCCTAGGTCAAAAAATAGATTGTACCTAAAATTGTGAAAATATCCCAACACGTGCAATGTAAAAATCTAGAAAACAAATATGTTATTATACGCAGAACAATAATAATAAAGCAAAAAATGATAATAAACCTTGGAATAAAACAATATAAAAGAAGTTCAAAGGCAAACGGTTTGTTGTTTGGGAATTGGGGGGCAGGGGAGATGGTGACCTTTGGCTTAGAAATAACGAAAACCAAAAAATGTAGCAATTTAGTCGGAGCTGAGAGAGAGAATTTAAGAATCCCAAATTTACTAAAATACTAATTATCATGAAGGTGTACATAATTATCAAAAATTTTTATCATTTAAATTATTTGAAAGCTAATTCTAGTTTGTCAAACTAAATTGCTACATCCCCTAAATATTTATATATATATATTGTTACATAAGTAATTCAGTGAGATTACTCTTTAATTAGGCTTTTTATGGATTCTTTTTAGCTTCTGTTCTACTATATTACTATAAGATATATGACATAGAATTTGATTAAAAAAATAATTTATTATCAGAATTTCATGTCGATTTCAGTTAGTCATTCATGGATTGAGACAATTTGGAAAATAAATGATGGGTGCGAATAGTTATGAGTTTAGGCATATTATTTGCAGATAATTGATCAGCTTGTTGATATGTGTTAAAAAAAATTATTATACAGATACATTCTAATTTTATAGAGCAATAATGAAAATTCATTCATTAATTATGAAAAATAAACATTTATAAAAACTACTGAAAGTTATATAAAGTGTACACTGAATAAAATAAGTACAATAACACAAAAAAAACCTGACAATCTAATTATGAAGTTTATTCTTAGGGATTGATCACCATCATTGTAATAGCTTATGGAATTCTCCAATTTCATTGTAGTCTAGTGTAGCTTGATATGCGTAGGCCTGGCCGAGGTTTTAGTTCGAACTGGAATCAATTAGTTGGGATCGGTTTAGCCATTTCAGTTAGAATTACAACCGTGGTTGCAGCATTTCAGCTATGATGAGTTCCATTAAAAGGCAAAAGGAAAAGGTCGAAACAATCATTTTCCCTTTTATTTTTCTAAATATAAAAAAAATAGAGCTGGATTTGAACTAAATTGAATTAAAATTAGAACCGACCGAAAATTAAAAAAACAAAAAAAATTGAAATCGGAAATGAACCGTGGAGGCATTGTTTAGTTCTGGTTCCATTTTAGCTCTTGTCAATCGGGAATCAAATCCGACATCTTAAAACTTCAAATTGCAACTAAACTGAATCGAGAACCCCTAAGTGTTTGTGCCAAAAACTTGAGTTTACAATTAGGATTATATAAAGGATAGTTATTAGCACTTCTATGATGCTCGTCTTATAAATGCTACTATGGATTATATATTATTTTTGCTTCAACAATTTTATTTTATTTTCCCTTAAATTGAACTAGTTTTTTTAATATTGGGTTCTACCAACTTTTAAAAATTTTATAATTTAATGGTGCTTCAACCATATATTTTTTTTATAAGTTCAAAAATGAATTGCAATATTCTTCCATCCTAATACTTGATTATTAATCAAAGAAGTCATGTGTTCTCCAACCCAAACTATAAAAAGGATAAAATTTAAGTTCAAATGTGTGAAAATAAAATAAATATAAATAAAGGGGTTCTCCTAGTTCCACAGGAAAATTAGTTACGATCATCCACAAAATTGGATAGGAATAATGTTTAAGACATTATTTTGTGAATTTAAATCATTTTATTTCTAAAGCACAGTAAAGGGCTTTCCAGCTTAACTAGTTCTTTTCGACTTACGCTATGCCTAGACGTGTGTAAATATATATTTTGTTGAAAATAAATGTCACAATAAATATTTAGATAACATAACATGAATTGCACTTGTTATGAACTTCAAAATGAATTGCATGACAAATCAAATACAATAGTCAATGCAAAGAAAACTAATAATTAGCTATATACCTTGTTTTCACTATAATGTGAATTGAATACCACTTCTTTTCTTTTCACGTCTCTCACCGGTATCATGTTCTCGTTTCTATTCCTTGTTCCGTAAGCGCTTTGCTTCTGGCAGTTGATCTTTCAACTTCTGTAATTTGGAAAGAAATTTTAGAGGCACAATGACCATCGAAATTAGTCATGAGTTGTCCAATTTATTAATGTTTGATTTAGAATATTAAGAAACGGATCGCCATAGAATAATAAGGGACAAATCCACTGAACTGAACCAGCCCATCAATACTTTTCACTTATTGAATTGAAGAAAAATTGGAAGAATGATTCAATGATAATAACAAAAACACTACTAAGGACCTCAACAATTATGACAGTCACAAATGACAATGAGCAGTAAAAATACTATAAAGCATCAAGTTGTCAATGACTTGAAGATGAGAATATGAAACATCAAGTTATCATTTAATAAACTGAAGATGAGAAATAGGAATCGTCAAGTTAATTGACTACATATTCATTATCTTTAGAAATAGAGGACATTTGGGATGGCAGCACAACACTCCAAAATACCTCGAAATGACTAAAGAAATAGGGTAAATTATATCTAGAACCCTTGTAAATAGGGCATAATTACAAATCGAAACCCATCAGTTTAAGCAGACGAAAAGCACGGTAATGTCATTTTTCCCTCATATATATATATATATATATATATATATATATATATATATATATCAAAATAGACAAAAATTCAACCTTCGATTTTTCGTTCTTCTAGAAGCTCCCTCTCAAATCCATAAACTCAATTTCTTATTTATCTCTCTAATCGATTGCTCACACTCGAATCTTCGAGAAAAATCATAAATTTACAATTTTACTAACCTATGTTAAGCTTTTTAAAAATTTCTCTTTTCATTCGGAATAGAATATTTAATCTAGGGTTTCATTAATTAGTGTTTTGAATAAAAAATTCATTCGGAACATGGATTTAGGGCTTGTTAAGCTTTAAAAAGTCAGGGATTTGTTTGCTAGGATTATTAATTAATTTTTTAGGATTTTCTCTTTTTTGTAGATTTTATGCTTTGGCGGTTGTGGTTGGGGTTTTAGTGTTCTGTGTGCTGGTTTTTTTAATTAAGATTTCAAATTGATGGGTTTTTAAGGTTTAAACAGTCATGGATTGATAAATTGAGGTTTGTGATTGATTTTTTAGGGTTTTTGTTACATTTTATGATTTGGGGTTTGCGATTAGTGTTTTTAGGGTTCATTCTACTAATTTTTTATTTGTGGGTTCAAATTGATGGTTTTTTAAGGTTTAAGCAATGAAGGATTGAGAAATTGCAGTTTGTGCTTTATTTCTTTAGTTTTTTTTTTTTTGTAGGTTTTATGCTTTGGTGTTAGGAATAGGGTTGTTAGGATTTTGTGTACTGATTTTTTGATTGAGAGTTCAATTTTGTTAATAAAAAGTTGTGCACTGGTCGGTTTTAATATGATCTGTTATATAGGTTAGTGAATTAAATACTATTGGTGTTATTTGCTTTTATAGTCTATTTGTATGAAAGGGGTTTTGTATTTTTGGCAGTTTCTAATCTTTTATTCCTCGTTAAAAGATATACAATAATTACCTTTTATGTCCATTATGGAGACAACAAAGAGGTTGATGATATTACTGATAAAGACTCTGTAACATTCATTGATCTGATGAGGATGTGCAAGGCCATGTTTGATGTGGAGACCAGAGGCTTCACTTTGACAACATATGGGGGCTTACATATCATAGGTGAGATGGACACGGAAAGGGCAATTGATGAGGCAAGGAGTGAGGTTGTCCACTTTTACCTTAAAGCTGATCCAAAAGCCAAACCCTTGCCGTGCAAGTTACCCTATGCACTTGGTAATATTCCTGCCTCTATTTGCATAGATGATGAGCATCATTCTATTGCAGTGTATGTTGTTGGTGGAAATGATGATTTGATAGTATTCCTAGGACTTATAGTTTTGCACTAGCTACACAGGTGCATTAAACTACACAAGGTAATGTTCCATGTACCTCTTTTAAGATTCAGAGTCCACAAGAAAATCACCAAGCCAGGAAAAAAGTTGCTTCCAAAAAACCAACCAGAAAGCCTACATTTGAGAAGAAGAATGTTAGAAGAAGTAGAAGAGCGAAAGAAACACATGTAAAGGAAGACAGTGAATGTGATGATGATAACAGTGACAGTGAAGACATAGATTTTAAGGTCTCTAATGAAGAACATGATATTATTGACTCTGATGATGATCAGTGGTTTAAGACTACTATAGATGAAGAAAAGGTACAAGACCAAACTTTACATAAGCTAGTTGGTGGAGTTAGCGGACATTGGCGATAATGATTTGGAAGATGATTTGAGTAATGATTATCTCATATAAGTGTTTCAAACGATGAAATATCTATTGAAGAAGATGCGGAGGAGAAAACTATCAATTTGAAAATCTTAATCCAAATTATGGAATCAAGGGAATACCATTCAAGTATGAGGAAGTGGGTAGAGTCAATCTGCAACTAAAACACATTTTTAAAAATGTGTATGTGTTCAAAAAGGTTTTGAGAGAGCATACAATTTGGGAAGGTGTATACCTAATTAACCCAAAAAAAAAAAAAAATCAAAAGTGTGCAATTGGTATAAGATTTGAATTTGAAGAATGTGGGTTCTATATTTGGGCCTTAAAGTTAACAAGTGAGAACACTTCCATGATTCAAAAACTGCAAAGCAAACGCAACTATGTGAGGCTTAAAAAGGTGAAGAGAGCAATTATTAAGTGGATTACTAGGATTTTGCTATCATACTTGAGAGCTAATAATTCAATAAGTACTAATTTGATGTATAAAGTCTTGAAAGAATCTTATGTAGTGGAACCTCATTTCATTAAATTGTGGAGAGGGAGAGAGCATGCCACAAAATGAATAGAATGGTTCTTTCTTAAAGCTACCAAAGTATGCCGATTTACATTCAGCAACAAATCATGGTTCTGTTGTGAAGTTTAGGTATGAGGAGAAAACTAACCCATGAGATACAAAACTCACCAATATTTCAAAGAATGTTTATTTGTTTAAAAGCTTGCAGGATTGGATTTGTGGCAGGCTATAGACCTTTCATTGGTCTAGATGGTTGTCATCTCAAAGACCCTTACCCAAGAAGCTTATTGGCAGTTGTTTTTGTCGACGGAAACAAATGCATATTTCCAATTGCCTATACCTTTGTTGAGAAGGAAAAGAATGAAAGTCAGGATTGGTTTTAAGACCCCTTGGATACATGCATTGGAGATGCAATAAAGGGCATATCACTCACTTGTATGTTAGAGAGGCAAAAGGTAAATTTTATGTCTTTAACATTTGAATTTAAGTTTATTGTCAATATCTGCCATTTTTGGCTTGTAATTGATAATGCATACATAATTTGCTTGTATAGGGATTTGCAAATGCATTTGATCACCATTTTCCTAGTACAATTCATAGAAAATGTGCTAGGCACATTTATGCCAATTTTAGAACATGTTGGCCTTTTGTGGAATTGAGATCTTTGTTTTGAAAATCTTGTAAAATTGTTTTGTATGTAAATCATGTAGCAGCAATGAAAAATTAAGAAATGTAGTAGAATATGATGAACCAATTAAGTATTTGAGAGGCATTCTTCCCAATAAACGGTGTAGGTGGTTGTTTGACATTGAAGTCAAGAGTGACCATATCACCATTAATATGACCGAGTCATTCAACTATTGGATAGGAAAGTTTAGGAATAAGCTTGTACTCACCCTCTTAGAGCATATTATAATCAAATTGATTGTTAGAATGTATAAAAGGTATGCAAAAGCTATAACTTGGGAGGGTAAAGTTAACCAAAGGTGAAAGAGAGGCTAGAGAAAGTGTCTAAGGCTGTAAGGAACTTAAGCATCAATCTTGCTAGCAATGCAGAGTATTAGGTTTTTGATGATGCAGAAAAATTTTCAGTTAATCTCATGATAATAACATTCCTTTACAGGGAATGGATGGTTTTTGGAATTCCTCAAAAGCATGTAGCTTGTTATGCAAGTCACACTAGGATCAACTTGGAAGAATTGTGTGATGGATACTTCACTATGAAGTACTTAGATAACCATGACAAGGTCTTTCATCCTCTTCATGAAACTGATTTGGATCCTACTGAGGGAATACCACTCATACAGCCACCAAAAATGAAGAGGAAAGTTGGCAGACCAAAAAAGACAAGGATATGAGGAAAGTGGGAAGCAAGGCTTGATGGAAAGATAGCTTCAACTATAAGGTATGCCAACTATAAGAGATTTGGCCACAATTCAAAGACATATAAAGAGGTACAATTTTACCTTTAGACTATCCTTTTTGTTACTTTTTTAGTTGTTAAATTTTGGCAACTATTTAATTTTTAAATAAAATGTTTCGTAATAAGGTAACGCAGCAACATCATACATAAGTGAGGCCGCTAATGAGCCAACTCCTCTCACTGAAATGGTTGAGTCAAGTTCAAGGTTAGCAAGCAAAGTGTCCAAAAAAGAGACCAAGCTATGGGACAACACTTCAAAAACAAGCAAAAGTATGTCATATTCACAAAATTTGTTGTTAAAAATGCAGACACATTATTTTATAAACTATTGCAATTTTTTTTTTCTTTTATTTAGCAGGGTAAGAAGAAAGCACAAACAAGAGGGGCTACATTATAAGAGACCTACACTTCAAGTTCATAGCCTCAGGATTTACAAGCTTCTCATTAAGTTTTCAGTACAAAATAAGTAACTTATTACTGCATTTTAGATTAATTTAGTAAATATTGATACAATGACTAAGAAAAAAATTAACATTGAGCAACATAGTACAATTGGTAGCAGAATGAAAACATATGTAGTATATATATATTTCTAAATTGTGAATCTTCGCATAGGTTTTCCTAAACTCTCATCTAATTGATAACACTTCATTCGATAAGGCTCTAACATCGACTTGATTATCCTTCATTGATGCTACATAATTTAAGTTCATTAACTGCCTCATACTCTTCACCTTACATTTTCACTAGTTAGTACCAACATACGAAGCCTTCCCTACAATTTTTTTTTATCACGACAATAATACAACTTGTTCTTATTTCTCTCTGACTCAAACACCTTGACTGATGCTCTTTTGTTGCATATTTTGCATTGAATGTTTCTAAATTTAGGGCCTTCAAATTGCATGGAGTTACTACAGTAGAAGGACATTTTTGCAAACCTGGACTTTGTTGTTGCAACGGAAAAGTCTGAGGAAAAAGAAGGCAGAATTTTTGTAGTTTAAGATAACTCAAGCTGTAGAATTCATTTTTTGTAATGTTTTTTCTGTTGCATTTTATAAGTAGCATAGCTTTGGACTTCTAGTCGTTGAAACTGGTAGCCTTGCCTTTTGTTCTTCTTGTTTTTTGGTCTCCAATGTATGATTGTAACAGAAGGGCATCTTGGACTCTTTTTGCCACTTTCAATGACATTTTTGTTAATATAAACAACTTTAGTTAACGACAACTTAACTGAAGCTGTTTTTTGTTGCTAGAGGGATACTTGAGGTTGTTTTTTGTTCAGTTTAGAACAATGGGTCTCGATTTGTAATTATCCCCTATTGACAGAATACTAAATGTAATTTATCCACCCCTTGGCAACTTTATGTTATAGAGTCATGTCAACTTTCAACTATAGGCTGATTTGGTAGGTGATAAAGCTAGACCTATTTGTATTTCTCACACTAGAATCCTTAAAAGTTACTGTCTTTCTTAGCCCATAGTGTGAACTTCACAGAGATATCCCTCCCACCATTTGATAGTAACTTTAATAAAAATAACATTCCTATCATTGGTTCTCCAACTAAAAGAGGTTTAATATGCATCTTCTTTGACCTCTAAATCATGCTTTCCCACCTTAAATCTATTTGCGTTTTGCATTGAATTAGTTTCTCTTGCCAAATCGAAACAACGTAGGACACATGATCCATGCAACCATAGAGCAATATGTAGTCTTACATCTTGTTTCTTGCTTGCCGCTTTCCTCTTTTTGTTACAAAAAATTAAAATAATTGCATAAATCACCTAAATGTATTTTTAGTCATAAAAAAAAAACATGTTTTTTTAATTTATAGAATCAATAATCAATGAATATACGAGAATGAACAAAATTAGATAAAAATAAAATAGGCATTAATTTTATATTTTATATGGGTTTAATATGCAAATAAATTCTAAAATTTGCAGATTTTAATAAATCTAATACAACCTATCAAATGTAATGAAATATGTTAAATAGAAAATTTATCTCATAACTAGTCCACCGTTAAGCCTCCTGAACATAAATTATCAAATTCCATGGCATGGCAATGTAGCATAATATAAATGATGATATAGACTATAAAAAAATGCGATGATTGGGCACCTTAGATTGACACATCAATCCTAGCTTAAACTGGACCACTAAATTACAGGTCCAAACCTTAAATATCTAAAATAATCCTAACCATTAACACTCTAATTAAGCTAACCCTAATCCTATGTCTTTTAAAAAAGTTTAACATGAAAATTTAACTAGTCCCTTTACTCAAAGAAAAAAAAAAACAAAGAAATTTAGCTAATCCCTTATATAACATGACTGACAAAAAGCAAAAGAAAAAAAATGGAAAATCCCTAATTGTAGTGCTTAATCGTCACCAATGTAGTCCACTTCTTACGCTAACCAAACTAGCTTCCGCCCCTAATTCTCCAATGAGACCAATGTTAACGATTTCAACCATATTTTGTTACCCAATAAGCCCAGATGATAGCTCGATGCCCACCTAGATCTCGAGGTGGATTGGGTGTGGGTAACTCCACTACTATTGCTGCTACCACCTGTAACAGTTATGATGAATGGGACGGAAGCACTAATGGCATATGATAAGAAGGACCAAGTGTCCAAGAGGAAGCGGGCCATTGATGGTGGCGAATCTCCGAAGAAGGATTTGGGTCATGGAGCAACCAAGCAAGGCTAAATGAGTGCTACTAAGTGTTGGTCCCAAAAATACCAAAGAGAGAGGGTGAATCGGTTTGATGAAAGATATGTTCTTCTAATGCATGTAATGTGAAAAATAAAATAATTGCAACAAATAGAAATGTGGTATGCATGAATTAATGCAATTACAATAATGCTAATATTGACTAGAGATAAGAAAATACATTAAACAAATTTAATTTATAAGACCAACAACCAATTTTGCAAAAGAAAAATCTTAAAATAAACTATGGTAAAATGCTTTTTGAGGATGAGTTTGTACAATAAAAATAACTGAGAGTAAGCAGAGTTTGAGACAGTGATTTATAGAGATTTGGAACTTTTATTCCTATGTCCTCTCCCAAAGATTGCTGTCTTGGAAATTTCAAATTCACTATTATGTGCCCCAACAAGGAAAAAACCAAATGCAACAATAATGTGATTCCCGATAACAATCATACAAAAATCTATGATTTTGTTACATCACACTCGCACAAATATATTTTTCAAACACTTAATCTCTCAATTTTACAATCTTAAAATGCTCACAAATTTGTTTTTAGAATTTTACTTGCTTTTTAACAACTTTTTTCTCTATACACTCTTGCAAAACAATTCAATATAAGCTCCTTGGTGTCTCTTATTTTGTTACTGAATATAGGGTTATATATATATAGGTGAAGATAAAGCCATTGGAATTTCAAAATCAAAAGGTAAGCATGTTTCATTGGTCCATCAAGAAGGTAATTGTCATTGGAATATTTTCATACCAAGAAAATTTGTTCATTAGTCTATTAAGAAGGCAATTGTCTATTGGATTATTTCCATACCAAGAAAATTTGTCTATCAATTCATCAAGAAGGAAATTGCCTTGGTGCATATAATTACTAGTAGTTATATGTATAAAGTAGATTGACATAAGATAAAACTTTTGTTTAACTAGGTCAAACATGGGTTTATTAATAGGAGTTATCTTCAAAAGTCTTGTCAGTGTTCTTTCAAGATTTCTCTTTCCAAATTTAAGAATATTTGTCTTAATGATACTTTTTCAAATTGAGAATTAATTTATCTATATAAGACATCGAATTGATAAATAAATTTGAGTTAGGATATTCCAACTAAGAAATCTTCTTTGTGTGACAAAAAATTGAACATATTTAGCTCAAAAAAGTTTCAATAATAAGATCTTGAGTTTCTTTGATCTTCTAGTACATATGTATCAAGTTGTAAGATACTAAAAAAATTAAAGTTTTGCTGGAATGAAATTAAGTTTCATTAACTCAAACTTAATTTTCCAAAAATTAATTGCAACACATAAGTTTCAGTATGTGATAGATGGGCAAACATTTTATAGCATATGAAAATAATATTATGCAGACAAATATGGTTAGCTACATATCACATAGTAAATTAAGAGTTTATAATATTAATGGGTCTATTACTCATGTATAATATGACATTAAAAAGAAAGTCATTGTAAAAAATGAAAAGTGTGGTGTTTAAGTCCTTTACCTCAGTTAAAAAAGTAACCAAAAATTATCTAGAAGATAGTGAGGATAATAGTTCATTAAGTGAACAAGATCAAAAAGAGTTTGTGATGCTTGCATAAAAATTTGCTAAAATTGTAAAGAAGAAAAAGCAATTTGATAAAATGTCTTTTAGGTGATCCACTAAAAATGATACATAACAGAAAAGGGAGATTGTTTCTTACAAGTGTAAAAAAACTTAGACATATTGCAACAAATTGTCTTGGCAAGAAAAAAGGTAAGAGATCAACCAAGAAAGCATACAAGACCACTTAAGATGATTCTAGTGATTTCAAATGACAATCCTCTAGTGATAAAGTAGACTACATGTGCTTCATAGGAAAAGATGATGAGGTAAGCTCTAACTATGACTCATGTGATAATATTGGGATGATTGACATGCTTAAATGCATGAATAAAGAAATGTTCAAATAAGTAGCCAAATTTAGTGATCCTAATGGTTGCTTTAAAATAATAAAGCATAAAAATGAGATCTTGAATAGTAAAAGGGAATCACTTATACAGGAGAATGAGCATTTGCAAAAAAGCACACGATGTTGTTTTTGAAATGTTTAAGGCAAAAAATCTTCATTTAAAGAAAGAAAATGAAAACGTCTAAAATTCCCTTTTAAAGTTGGTTAAGGGGGAAGAAAAACTTAACTCATTACTTTGTTCTCAAAGATCAATCAATGATAAATTTGGATTGGAATTTAATCACTCATATCATTCACATAAAGTTCAACTCACAACTGTCCACACAAAATCACACGCATCCTTATCATGTAAAAGTAAAAAATCATGCATTAATGTATGAAAATGCATCACAGCAATATAAAGTTCCTCATAGTTCAACTAGAAAATCATTTTGACATAACATAGCAATACGACCAAACACCTCTTCCCATACTTCTCAACTTCACATCCACAATTTCATTAAAGTATCATGTTTGTTTTCATATGAGAAATATCACATTAGATGTTATTATTGCAATAATTTTGGACATATGATTCTAGTATGTAACATTAGAAAAACCATTCATGACATGAAAGTTTTCATGGTGATTTAAAAACAAAAAAACCAAAATATAGCCAAAAGGATCCAAACAAATTCAAGCACATAAAATTAGATAAAGCTTATATTGGTACAATTGAAAAACTAGATTAAGAAAAAAAAAAATGGAACTTGGATTGTGGATGCTCCAAACATATGACTGGCAATGCGAAAAACTTTCTCTTTCTTAAAGTAATTAATGGAGAAAACTATAATATTCAGAAATAATGTCAAAAGTAAGATAATTGACATTAGAAAGATCAGTAAAAGAAATTCTCCTACTATTGGTAATGTATCCTTAGTTCATGGTCTTAAATTCAATTTATTGAATATTAGTTAGTTTAGTGATAGCAATTACAAAGTTTCTTTTAAACCCAATGTATATACTGTTCCAATTTCAAAACAAGTGAAACTTTGTTTATTGCAAATAGATATGATAATATTTATAGTATTGATCTTGACTCTCTTACTAACCAAAATATTAAGTGCTTAATTTTTGTAAATGGAGAGTTCTAGAAATGACATAGGCGCTTGGAACATGCAAGTATGAAATTATTATTTAAGTTAAAAATCCATAATCTTGTGGAAAGGCTATCTAAGCTAAAATTTAAGAAAGATAAACTTTGCGATACTTGTCATATGAATAAACAGGTAAAGAGTTATTTTAAGAGGAAAAAGGTATTATTTACTTTCAAATCTCTTCAATTATTGCATATGGATCTTTTTAGTCTATTTAAAGTCTCCATTTTAGGCAACAAGTATTATGTATTTGTCATAATAGATGATTATGCTAAGTCTGCATTGATCTTGTTCCTTGCACACAAGGACAAAGCACAAAAAGTACTTAAGAAACTTTGTGAGCAATTGCAAAATAAAGAAAGATGCCCAAGCATTCCAATTAGAATGGAAGAGAATTGGAGAATGAGAGAATAGAAAAATTTTGCAATGCCCAAGAAATTTCTCACAATTTTTCAGTCCCAAAATCACTTTAATAGAATGGGGTAACTGAATGTAAAAATAAAATTTTGCATTGAATTTTTTTGTATGTGTGTACTTGAGTCTCCTTAGAATTGTAACATTAATTAAGGACAAATTTATACTAGGAACTATGCTAAAGTCTCAAAATGTTGTGGCTTTTGTC
The DNA here is from genome assembly GCA_020883675.1 of Bruguiera gymnorhiza. Lineage (NCBI taxonomy): Eukaryota > Viridiplantae > Streptophyta > Magnoliopsida > Malpighiales > Rhizophoraceae > Bruguiera > Bruguiera gymnorhiza. The sequence goes on along the minus strand of JAIRCJ010000013.1, from coordinate 582,035 downwards.
AAACCCAGGATTTCATCACAGATCCGCTGCACCTAAATCTTAAAGTTCACGGGAAATGATCTTTTGTTTTTGAAAAAAAAAAAAAAAATTTGAGTCGTTGCTCAACTTTTAGGAACCAATATGAATAAAACAAAGAAAAATGAAAAAAACTTAATAATAACATTTAAAAAAGTAATATAATAACAAACAAAATTAAAACAATAGTATTTCATTTAATTTTATAAATAAATAAACTTAAATATAAAATATTATTATATTATATTATTTTATTATTATACTATTATGTAGTAATCTTTAAAGAATCTTATGTTGGTCGTATCTCAATCTATAAGGAAAGAATTGAGGACATTTGACCGACGTGTCTTTCACGATGTCTGCCACACAACTTAAATGAATCGCTGCGGTTTAGTCAACTCCAACGTGTAGACCAATTTGTAATTTTCGAGTAGTACAGATTACCTACTGTCCTGCCACTGTTGCTATTCCGGCTGGGTTGGTCTGGGTTATCTCCCACCACTTCCTTCCTGCGTATTTGATTTTTGAGGCATTCTGAATTGCTCCTCTCAGAAAGACTTTGACCAGATAATGTTACCCCCCCCCCAAAAAAAATATATATATATATATATATAAAAGGAAGAAAAGTAGAACTTGAAAAGGAGAGGGAACATAATATAAAACAATTTCAAAGTTAATAACATAATAAAAAAGCATTGTATGTGCTTAAGACAATAGAAAACACTTGTGTCTATTCCTACTGATTTCAAATTAGCGTTGTAGCATGCTCCGATCAATTCACCAGTTAACCAAGATTAGATACATTTTAAATTTTCGAGAAGAAAAAAAAAATGTTGATTTCTTTCTTTCCCAAGTAGACTAACCATTAGCCTTTCTCTCCTTCACTCTACTTACTCGAGAGAAAGATGGGGGGGGGGATAAAAGAATTATTTCAATTTAATAAAACCAATATGTGGGAATTGAATTGGACAAAAGATTTTCAGATTGAAATTATTGCACCTATAATTAGGGTCAACAAACGCCAAGAAAAAAAGAAAAAAAAAGTATTTGTGAAGATTCCAATAACATTACTTGTCAAGATCCTTTGTATATGTGGAATACGCGTTGATTTACACGAACGTGACACTGACAACAAGTTAACATTGTCTTGGGTGCTCACGTCAAGCATGGCATCATCCACTAACTTTCCACAGCCTGTATCCAGACGTCGTTGACAAAGATTTTTGTGGCTCGACCTGCTTTTGGCCCCCATTTTCATTCTGGGGTGGTCAAGCTTAACATGTTTCATTTTATATAAAGCAAATTTGCTAGAAATGTAAAATTGGGAAGTCATTTCGATAAGTTAATAATGGGATTATTATCTTTATCACAATTAATTAATTTTACAGCAAACCTTACGATATTTGTCAGCCACTCTCCCCTATAGCTCTCTCCATCCACCTGTCACCGGCCACCACCGTCCCCCCCCACCACCACCACCACCACCACAGCTATCACTATTATCACTATCGACCACCACAACGTTATAGCAACGAACTACTATGAAAATAAAAGTAATTTTATTTATTGAATAAGTTTTAATTTTTGAAGGGTCTCTTAAGATATGTCAATGTTATGTTATTCTCTATGAATACCAAACATACCAAATTAGTCCGGAAGTATAGCCTTGTTTAGAGCACTCTTTCTGTTTTACCATATTTTTTTATTTTTTTACTTTTTTGGGGTGGTGGGGGGAGCATGTGATTTGAAAAATAAGAGCTACTACAACTCTAGAAGACGAACTTGGAAAGAATAAAAACAAAATCCGTCAAGGCCAAGCAGCGTGTCAAACTTGTGGTTCGTACATATTAGGCAGAGCATGTGTTCAACATCTTTCAAGCTGGATATATTGATTAACATTGATTCCGTCTCCATTGACTATTAATAGAACCTGGGGCCATGTTAAAGAAAAAAACCTGTTTCAAGTTTGAACACTTGGATCAATCTCTGTCGGTTCCGACGATCCCATTGTTCTTTTTCTTCTTTTTTTTTTTCTCTCTAAATTTCTTCTGGTCATTAATAATGGTAGGTGCATGGCGACTAAGACCGGTTGAAGTCATTCTTGTTTTCTTTCCTTTTCCTTTTTCTTTTTCTTTTTCTTTTTTTCCTTTTTGCCAAGAAAACTACGTCCTCTTCCTCCTGTTTTGGGAAACATTCGGCCGACTTCTTGGAAAAAAAAAAATATATATATATATATATATATATATATATATATATATACTCTTTCTTGCTGTTAGTGTGGTCTTCTTAGCTAATATGTATCAATCAACAGTTAATACTTGGAGAATACGACTTACGACACCGTATTACGCACGTACACGCTTCTATTGCCATTGCATATCTATGTCGGCCACATTAAAAAGAAAAATAAAATAATAATAATAATAATAATAATAATAATAATAAACCCGACTTCTAACTTTTTCATATATGAAATTCACACCAACATAATTGTAATGGCAGTATGTTATTCCACCATTTAACTTGAATGGTTTGATTAACAACTCATCCAATATCATTTTACCTTTATAATTTATGCACTTACTTTAAATGAAATTTTTCAGCAACATCTCATCTGAAACTAAATTAAATTGAAAATTATTTTTAATAAAAATAAATCATCATTTTGGGTGCATATCTATATATATATATATATGTATATACAAGTCTATGTTATATTTCAATGCTGAAAAATGAATCCAATTGAACCTAAACCTATAAACTCATTTAGGTATAATAAAATTTTATATTATACAAATAATAATTTTTTATAAGATAAAAAAAAATCATTTCAAAATTAAAATTAAAAAAAAGGGGAAAAAACGTGCGTGGAAAGTGGTAATGGAGTAAGTGGATTGGCCGACATAAGATGATGCCAACCAACCAGATCATTTCCTCCTGTATTTATTTATTTATTTATTTATTATTATTTTTTATTTTTTATTTTTTATTTTTTATTTTTTGGGGTTGTTGTTGTCGTTGTATTTTCAGTCCGCGACTTAACTCCCCTCCTCCTCGAAACCAAACTACTTCCGTTTAAAGTGTCAGTCACGTTAATGTGGGGGCCCGACATCTGTCAGCCAGAAATTGAAGGTCCATTTTTTTGAATTATTTTGAGCACGGCGGTCTCACTCAAACGCCGCGTGCTTTAGAAGTGAAGACCCACAGCGGCTCGGGAGGGGGAGGAGGAGGGGGGCCGGGGGGGGGGGAATTCTCCTTTTGCTTCTTCTCCTCCTCTGGATGCCGCAAAGGCTTTTCTTAATTTCTCTTCTTGTGGTTTTTTCTCACTCTCTTTTTTCTCTTTTCTCTGTGTGTGCGTGCGTGTGTGTTGATTTATTAAAGACAAATGACGAATACAAACACAGAAATCAAACATTCTTTAAAACAACGAGTTTGGGTGACGGCAGATTATTTGACCTCTGAGTTTTGGATGCACCAAGTAGTTGCCTATATATGCTTTAAATTATTCTCACTTTAGTCCCCATCTGTTAGAAAAAAAAAAATAATAATAATAATAAAGTCCTTGCTAATTTGATTCCTATTTTATATTTTCACTAATTGTCTTTATATATTTGAGGTTCATTAAACACTTAACATATTTGAAATGAAAATAAATTATAATTTTAAAAAATTATATAAATTAACTTTCTTTAATTTACATTAATTTTTTATTTACTCAATTCATATTTATAAATTAAAATTGACTTTTAGTACAGTGTAACTACTTATTAAAAAAGTTAAAGAAATTTGTCTGACCAACTTTTTTATGTATATTTTTTGATATAATTAAATTATTATATTATACTAATATTAAAATAAAATTTGAATATATAATTAAAGTCTCCTTTATATTGTATAATTATATCACCTTGTAATCTTTATTTCGTCTTAGTTATGAGTCAATATCTATTAAAATAATATAACATTATATTATAATTGTTTTAATTGCAATAATTAATCTATTATTTATTATTTAAATATTTTCTTATAATTTATGGTATGTATAACATTTGTCTATGTAAATAATTTTTAGTTAGGACAACTCAACATGGACAATAGAATAAATGAATTCTTACATAGAATATTTTTGTAATTTTAGGTTTAATAATCATTTTACAATTGTCAGACACATGAATATATTATTTTATTTAAAAGTTCTTATATCAAGTCAATTTTATAAATTTTATCAATATTTGTGACTTATATTTATCAATGTTTAAATGGTTCATCAAATATTTCATTTTTATAACCTATGTCGATCAAGAAAAAGCATGATCTAATAAATATCTTCTAATTATTACTTCATCTTAATTATACTCGGTGTAAAGTATGTTTATTTTTTAAGCTTCATGTTTAGAATTTATTGATGAGTCGCATATAAACAACTATGAGGAAAAAAAGTATTTCATTAATTAATAATGTATACGTCAATAACATCCTATCAGCTATGAGGAAATACACTACTAAGAAAAATAGGTGATTACCTGCACAGTTAGTCTAATTCTAATTGATATCTTGATTGATTAAGCAAGAAAAAACCAAAGAAAAAAAGGGCCATCATCTACGTACTTAATAGGATGTTGACCTTTTCAAAGGGGGAATTGAACGTGGAAAGAAAAACCATACATGAATGAGAACATTGTAGACATTTTATGGGTTTAGTGCATGGACTGCCCCACCCATTTGTTGCCTGTGCTGAGATATTGGTCATCGTCCACGGTTGACTCTTGACTGTTCTTTGAGCTAGTGGGGGGGGCACCGAATATTCAACAAAAAATAAATGGAAAAAGCTTTTTTAATGTCAATTATGGGGTCGGGATTGAACAGATATTCAAGCCTAGGATCCCCACTTCAGAGACGAACTCCACCTCCACCGTCCACTCAAACCTTCAACTTCAGAACATTAAATTTGACTTTCTGTGATTTCTTCCATTTTTGTGTTCTGGATAATGTTGCGGCGTGTAACATATGGTCTGCTTATGGTTCCGTTCTTTGTTTTTGCTTTAAATCGTCACGTGACTTTTCTTTTCATTAGTTTTCCCCTCCGTTTACTAACAATTAAGGCAATTGCTACTATGCCTCTTTTCTTTATTATTATTATTATTTGAGACTTGAGACGATAATCTATATCTTTATTGGATTTTCTGGATTTTTTTCTTCTTTTTTTTGAAGTGAAGAAGATTTTATCACAACAAGAATTGTAGCCCCAGAAGGGTATTTTACAATACATCACCCCTGACCATCCTTGTGCTGATTGTTCTTCGCGACTCATATGGTTTCTTCTCGACCTTGCGGGAACCCCATTGAAAATAAAGATTTTGACTTTTAGAAACTAAAATAACTCTATTCAATGAAGAGATTCCGATCATTTTCTAGGAAAAAAATATATATATATTTCTTAAGAATTGTAACCCATGACATTGTAATCACCAATAAATACATTTATTATTCCGCTAAGATTGTTCTCATAATCTATCGACTAAAAATACATATTTCGTTTATGGGATTTATTAAATTATTATATAATAGAGAATTTTATCCTATCATTCTAGAAACTATTCACATCTAAACTAGATATAAAATATATCAACCACTTTATTCATATAAAATTAGAAGATAGGAATTTTTTTTAATTGTTTATAACTCAAATGATATTTAGGTATATGTAATTACCTAAAGTTCTGCATATATTGGTTTCAAATTTAATGGATATAATAATCTACCTTATTGAAGAAATTATTTAAAAATATTTGACAACTTAGACAATCTATTTTTACATCTATATCCATATCTATATTAATATTGCTTAAATCAAGAAAAAGTCAAGAATTTTGAAAAATTCTTTGAGTAATAATTACCTGCATGACAACTTCTTTCTTAATTGTAAGATTTTCATACCGAATTCCAATAATTTATAGTATTTTATAATATTTGATACTAATCTAAAAGTTAGTTAATAGTCTTTTCCTATTATTTTAACAAAATGAGAACTTCAGCATTCATTTAGTCCCTGTTTTTATATTATAACAAGTAAGACTAGTTAATCAATTGCTGGCAGCTAATAGTTAAGCAAGATGGACTTCTTTAAATCATTGTATGTATGTATGTATATCTATAGATGTATCATTAGACACACAAGCGTGGATGCATTGGATGTTTGATAGGTACTGCTAGATTCGTGGCCATGGTGTTAAGAGTCATTTGCTCTAGTTGGTATATTTTAACGTGCCGCCATGATTAGAGTAATTACCTGATTATTGCCTCATGTTCTTAATAGTTTTTCCACTTGTTTTTTTTAATTATTATTATTAAGGAAAGATATGCATAACCTATAGTTTATTTTATATTTTAATTTGATTTTGATTTTGGCTGACTGGGTAATTTTCGTGATAATTGGTGTATGAATTGTTAATCTTTTGAATTTGATTATGCTAATAGAAAATGGAAGTTGCATACATTACTGCTTATCAATTGTAAATTATTATTTTGATTGATGTAGATAACTTAGAATAGTTTTTTTATTAATTTGGACTCGAACATTGCTGATATTCTAAATGAGATCTTATAGTCAATCTTATATGCCCTTAAAGAAATTTTTTCAAATGGGATTATAGGCAGGAAGGCAAGTGCTCATGATCGAAAACTCAAGATTTCAAAGGGGCGTGGATTATTGAGTGCACATATAAAGAAGTCGCCGGTGAAATGTGAAATTTCTTTTATGAAAATAAGTCAGCCTCGCAAAATACGAAGACCTTCGTATGAAACGACCCCGCCGGCGAGATATGTATATTTTGTCAAGAAATTAAAACTTCAGCGAAAGAGTTCAGCTTTGGAGCCATCGAACCTCCACTAGTTATTTTTAACTAATTATTTTTGGTTGTTAAAAGACTAATTATTAATAAAATCAATAGGTATAACCACACAACGTTATTGTTATTTTTAATATTCGTATTTTTGAGAAGTTAAATAAAAAATAATATAAACAGAACTTTCTTCTTCTTCTTCTTTCAGACACATTCAAAAATACATTTTCTCTTACTCTTTCTCTTGTTTTTATTAAAAATTATTGAGTTAACTAGATTAATAATCTTTTTATTATTTTACTCTTTAAAATAAATATTAATAAAAAGATTTATTATATTTTAAAAGTTAATTCTTGTAATTTATTATACTAAAATATTTTTTTATAAGAGTAAAAATCATATTTAAAAATAATATTAAGTATACTTCGGATATTATATTCTTACTCTTTAATTTAATTTAATTTAATTTAATTTAATTTATATCTTCTGTATATTTTCTTTATATTTCAATAATTGTTACTCTACATTCATGACCGTACACTTTGATTATAATTCATCATATTGTTTGATAGTTTTTATTTTGTACTTGATTTAGGCATACCTCCTTGCTTCACTCAGTTCATCTCTCATCTTGGATACTATCATGGCCAATACATGATTCTATGAAAATATTCTTAGGAATGTTGTTAGTAATTTACAAAATTCCTAAGGTAGGGCTAGAAATACATAACTTAATGCATTAGTGGTATTATTTAATATTAATAATCATTTTTTATTAATTAATTCAAATTTAAAATTTTCTGTTTTAAAAAGGATTTTAATATCAATATAAAACTCATACTCGTGTGCTAGCTTTTTTTTTTTTTTCATTGGTTGCTTGAAGAGAACTTGTCTTGCCACCAACGTACACATACCGTATGCCAATATTCAAAAGAAAAACAAAAACAAAGAAAATTGAAATGAAGTAATATTTTTGACCAATATATATATATATATATATATATATAGATACCTTGAATTAAACTTCAACTAATTTGGGTAGGCGCTATTAAAGTGAAATGATATTGGAATCTCCTTAAAGTGAAAGTTATGTGTAATTAGGGTTGTTAGCACAGCGTGAAAGTTAGGGAGAGTAAATGATACGCTAGAAGAAGCCGTGATGGCGGCCATATTTTCGTCGTTTTCGTGCCCCAGAGAGTTGAATATATGCCAATCAAATCAAACGCCTTACGGAAACACAAAAGGAAGAAGCCCCCTCCCTTTTTATGCGTAGAAACAAAATATTCGCCTTTTCGGAGCTGGCATCATGCAACGAAAACGTGGAAATTTTGCTACAAGACGTGACTTGCAATTTGCTTGAATTTTACGAGTCTTGTGTTTTATTTAAACCCCATTAAAATTCCTTTAACCCTTTTCTTGGCTTTGCCCGTGGGACAGCAGTAGAGCCAGTAGAGAGAGACACCTTGATTTAATGAGAACCGTAGAGACAATAGATGAAAGCCGTGAAGATGATGAGAATCGTAGAGACGATTGATGAAAGCCGTGAAGATAATAGATAAAAAATTTTAATAGATATAAAAGGTGAAAGGTTTTAATAGATATAAAAAGTGTATTGCATACAATGAAATCGCATGTGCCATTTGGTCAATATATTGAATTTCTCAAGTGTATGGATTAAGCTAAACTATACATAAATCTATCTATATTTTTTATACACACACATGCGTACACCTTTTTTAATTGATTTATTGGTGGGCTTGACTTTGACGATTGACGCGATCGTTGCACAAAAACAAAAAAAATTCAAACCGCCACCGTCATGTGTCCCACATCATCATCTTTTGTTTTGCATAAATAACATAAACATGAGCAATAAAAGATGCAACCGAGGTACCCACGTGAGAAATTGTGCCTCACTGACTTCCCACCTTCCTTCCTCCCTTCTCCCTAAACGAGTAGAGCTTTGGACTGCTATCTGTCTATCCCCCCTTCTCTCTCTCTCGCTTTATCTATCTATCTATATGTATATATATATGCGTGCTCCATTATTCAGTTGTTTCAACTGAGGACAATTGTATCTATAGCTGCAAGGCGCATCAACAGTTGGCTATACAGCTGGTTTCATCAATTGCTCAATTTCAAGCAAGTTTTGAAGGCTTAATAGAAAGGAGTAGCACATTTTTTGGCGGCTACAATGGATTATTCTTCGTGGGTCGATACCTCTTTGGATCTTAATTCTATGCCTCTTCGAGTAGGGCGGGATGATGATCCTTTGCTTGGAAGGTTTGCAATGGCTAAGCAAATGGAGAGCAACCTTTTGGAGATAGGCAGGAAGACTTCAGCCAAAGAAGAGGTCAGTTGGTTAATTATTATGACGGGCTTGTACTTTCTGTTTTCATCAAATTTTCCCTTTGGTTCCTGCCCATCATTATTAGATTTCCTGTGAGGCTCAGAAAAGTAATTTTCAGTATAGGGGTTCTTACAATGTTTTCCAAAGCTGCAGTTGCTTGCCCTTGTAAATCTCAATTGTGCATGACTTTCCCAAGGATTAGGAACCAACAGTATTTGCTTGCTTGTTTCTAAATTGATCAATCAAATGATATATCAGATCCTACAAGTTAAAACTTGTAATCTTAAGGGTTGCTGCCAGATGTTAATGTTAAAGCTAATTTATTTGAGTTTTGCTTCAATCGCCAGACCCGTGCTTTAGTGGAGGAATTGAACCGGTTGGGTGCTGAGAACAAGAAGCTCACAGAGATGTTAACTGTGATGTGTGAGAACTTCGCTGCTTTGAGAAGCCAATTTATGGCATATACTAGCAAGAACTCTGAAAATGAAGTCCAGGTCTGTCAATCAAGGAAAAGAAAGTCCGAAAGCTGCAGCAACAACAACAAAGATAACAACAATATTGCAATGAATGGGAATTCTGAAAGCAGCTCAACTGATGAAGAATCGTACAAGAAACCAAGAGAAGAAATCATCAAAGCAAAGACCTCGAGAGTTTATTTCAGGACTGAAGCATCCGATACAAGCCTGGTAATTCTATGGAGCTTGTTGAGAACATGACATTTATCAAAGCTGTGGTGACAGCGACAGATGCATATTTCTCTTTTCATCTGGTAATTGCGCGCATATAAATAACTTGGTATGTTACTGAATTGCAGGTTGTGAAGGATGGATACCAATGGAGGAAATATGGCCAAAAGGTTACCAGAGATAACCCTTGTCCAAGAGCTTACTTCAAGTGCTCTTTTGCCCCAAGCTGCCCTGTCAAAAAGAAGGTAACCCAAAAGATCACAGTCTCTCTATACTTTCTACCTCCAGAAGTTGATGTTTCTAAATCTTTTTGATAACTGAGGGAGTTTTGAGACACGGCTAAGTTGAAGAGAAACTCCTCTCTATTGAATTGAATTGAACCTGATGGCAAGTAGAGAAAGGCATATACTGTATATGATGATTGATGCAAACTAAATAAGAAAATTGATGTATTTTTGCTCTGCAGGTGCAAAGAAGTGTTGAAGATCAATCAGTCTTGGTTGCAACTTATGAAGGAGAGCACAACCATCCATACCCCTCACAAATGGAGGCAACACCAGGTTCAACCCGTAGCCCGACCCTTGGCTCAGCTCTCTGCCCAGCCTCCCTTGCCGGCTCTGGACCAACAGTCACTCTTGACCTGACAAAATCCAAGTCCAGAAATGATGCCAAAAGTCCAATATCGAGGATGGATGAGCCAGAAATTCGGAAAATTTTGGTTGAACAGATGGCTTCTTCCTTGACAAAAGATCCCAATTTCACAGCAGCACTAGCAGCAGCCATCTCAGGGAAAGTGTTTCACCACAATGACAATTGAAAGTTGTGAACCCAAGAAGAAGCTTGAGTTCCCTGTAGTTTATGAGTTTCATTTGAACATGTTGAAATTTGGAATGTATTTGTAAATATTACATGCGAAAAAAAGGCAAAAGAGCCTTTTCATTAATGTGATGTGCTTGGAGAACAACATATAGAGTGCCATAATCAGGATAAACCTGGCCTCAATTTTGAAGTGTCCGATTTAGTTCAGGTGGATGCTATGCTCTTGCACCTTAATTAATCGTAGTTCTTTCTTTTCCATGGTGAAATTAAAGTTAATTTCCCGTCATTAAACATAGTCGTTTTGCCTTTAAATATTCATTAAGCAAGCACATATAATTCGCCAAATATATGCATAGCCTAAAATTTGATTTCAGAAATGATGGCCTTGCGGCCTTTCAGGAGAGAAAACTTAGTGTATATATATATATATATAAAAGGTTAAAATTTACAGGTAACTCAAACTGGGATTATAATACATCCGCTTCATTCTCGCCTGAAAAATTCTCGTCCATTTAACATTTCCCTTTATACATAAAAAAAAAAACAAAAATATAGAAAAAGTATATGTAGCCGTATGGAGCCAAGAAAAAGTTAGCCCCATCGTGCAGTGGTTCAACAAAATAGCCGTCCTAAACTGACTTTAAGCTTTCCATTTGGAGGCAAGACTTCTTAGGTACATTGATCTGACCACTAGATTTGTTTTGTATTATACTGTTGGACCACAATTGAAAATGTCCATGTTGCCCACCGCCCAAAGTGGCTAGCCCAGTGTGGTCAATGCATGCATTTTGGGAAGTCATGTGAAAAATAAACTGGGAGTCTTTTTATTTATGCTCCTTTAATGCATGGCTGTGTTGGGACTGAAAAGACCAGAGAATTGGAATCTGAAATTTCTAGCCATTTACAGCGGGCTACCTTGACTCAGTACTGTCTTTTCTGGGGTCCTTGGATTATAACAACCACTGTTCACAGTTGGGTTGATTTACAGCTAATCCACTAGAGAAAAGTTGTTGATCTGTATTATGGAGATGCGTTTCGTTTGGATTTTAGCATTTACTAAGCCGAGCATCTATCAATCATATATTGGAGAAGTTGAGAGAAAACTTCCCTTTTATTCGCTTCTTCATATTAATTATACATCTATTTAAACAATTTAATAACATCTATTGAATTGAGATATTTACTTTCATTGATTGTGTTGATTGCTGGGAATGATCTTAGCTCTAGACCCTTTTTTTTTCTAAAGTAAATATTTGATAATTAATGACATTTAAAGTATTAAATCTTAATAATTAAGTAATTTTGATATTTAAAGGATTATATCATAACAATCAAATACTTTTGACATTAAAAAGCAGACATGAAGTAATCGTACATATAATTGAGTTAATGATTACAGAAAATATTTATTACCTACTATATAATTTGAAAATTAAAAAAGACAAATGAAATTAAAATACAGAGACAAATGCCTTGATTCTCTCGTCAACTTTATAAGTAATTAATACACAGTTTTTGGAACTCAGGAAGTAAACTTGCAACTATTATTAAACATAGTTATCATCTCTTATTATATGAAAAAAAACATATATCCTAGAAGCCAAAAATAGCAACAAAACAACAATATGAAAAATTAAGAAATCAAATTCTAAAAATAATTGTATTTCAATTATACGGAAAAATTATTTAAACTTGTGCAACTTGAGGGTTGAGCTCTAGTTATATGTATTAGACTGACCAGATTCACTTTTTCTTTTTAATAAAGGTTAGAAAACTAAATATTATACTTTCTCCAAAAAAAAATTCAAACAAATTCATATAACTAATACCTAATATTGACATGAGTTACTCTTAAGTTTTTACTTATTGAAATTCACAATATGTCAACAAAATAAATATTACAATTAAAAAATTATGATGAAATTTTATGTATAATATACATATATATATTTATATATATTGTCATACATATATCATAAATTTTTGCAGTTACAATTTATGTGGTTTATTTAGGTGGTTTTTGTTGATCCTTTCTTAAATTTAACATGTGTGGAAGTTTGGTGCACTGAGAATGCCCTCATTTAGCTGGTTTTGGTGGTTTGAAAGGATTGGTTAACAACCCTTATTATATCCAAGAAGGTAAAAGTTTTATATGGTTATTAATATTCTACTTTTTTTTTTCTCAACAGCATATTCCAGTTGATTTCTAGAAGCTATGTAGTGATATTGTGATGTTGGGCCCTCTAGATGATGGTAGCTATGTAGTGATATTGCAATGCTAGGCTGGCGAGATGATGTGTAACACCTAATGGGTTGTTTTTTTGGTACATAACCTAATAAGGTTGTCTATCTCTTATTATGGAACTATTTTTTTTTCTTTTTTCTTTTTTTTTTCTGGTTGGGGTTATGTTATTACTTTTTATTGGAGAGGAACTTAAGCAATAGGTTGTGGTCTCTTTTGATAATTGTTCAAGAATATGAAATTACTCATGCCAAGGAGAGATCTTAATTTCATTGCTAACTCTAGCATCAGCCATGTCATGTCTAGAAAAATTTGGCATAAGCATGATGTGGTAAAAGACATTGAAAAAATATTATGTTAACTGAAAAATGCACATGATAAGGTCAATTCATGGATAAATAGTTTGAAAAAATAGAACAAATTTAAAGCAACCATGATAGGTAAGTTGCCATGGTTAAGAATGGAGCTCTCTCTCTCTATGGTGACTTGGGGAGGTTGTTGTACTATGTTTATGGACTATGACATTTTAGTCATAGTTGCCATATTTGAGAAGATGTTTAATTGGTAGCTAGATGTGCTTAATTTTATAGGTTATTTGTTTGGGATTCCATACATACTTGGATTACATTTTGATTTTCATAGTATGACAAAATTAGAGTTTTTTAAGGTATGAACCAATTATATTTAGGCTTAGGGTTTTTTGTACACCCATATAAATATATATGTATTTTATTAGGGTAAATCAATTACTTAAAACAATCTCTTTGTATTTTTTCTCTGAGCTTAATGAATTTCCTCCTTTTTGTTTGTGGTTTTTCCTTGATTTAGGGTTTTCCATGTAAATTTATGAATTCTTAATTTTCTGTTTTTTATTTTTTGCTACTATTCAAGTTAATTTCTAGTTTCAAACTAGTATTAGAGCAACACTTGATTTAATATATGTGATGGCAACAATGAAATACAATATTTTGATTTTGGATTGCAACACTAGATTTTCATTATGGCAGGTCAATAAGTGAGTTGTGGTTGCGTAATTAGATTTAAATGATGCACTATTAGGGTTTGATAAGGTGCCTTTATCTTTGTTGCTAGAGGAAAAATGATACAGGGATTGAAAGAACTTGTCTCAAATTCATCAGCATTTGTTTAATCAAATTTTGTAGGATGTTTTGAAGGAGAAAATGATTGATACATTGTGGTTGAGATTAGAGCCATGTATTAAAAAAAGGTCTAACTAGTAAGATGCATTTGAAGTAACAATTGTACTCTTATTGTATGATAGAAGGTACCTATATTGAAAACCATCTAACTTTTTTTTTTTTTAAGGAAATAGTATTTGATCTAGAGAATATAAAGGTTAAGTATGATGAAGAAGATTTAATGTTGATTTTGTTATGTTCGTTGCCTTATCATATTCAAATTTTAGAGATATTATTTTTTATAGTTTTGATACTCTTACTTTAAATAAGGTTTATAATGTTTTGTTCTCTAAGAAGAAAATTAAATAGCTTGTAGTTGGATCTAAGACTCAAGTAAAGAACCTTGTTGTTCAAAAAAGGTCACAATAGAGGAATTTTGGTGGTAATGGAAGAGATAAATTGAAGTCAAAAAAAATAGAAACAACACTTGTAATTATTGTAAGAAAAAAAGGCACATTATTGTTGAATGATATAAATTACATAATAAGAATTAGAAAGTTACCATTAATCAGAAGGGAAAACAATTAGAAAACTCTACTACAACTAATATTACAAAAGATGCTTCCAGTGATAAGGAACTTTTACCTATTTCTGATGATGACTCCAAACCTTGAAGGGATTGGATTCTTGATTCAAGTTACACATTTTATATGTGTCTCAATCAAGACTAGTTTTCAACATATGAGATAATGTCTAAAGGTGTTGTGTTGTTAGGAAATAATGCACTTTGTAAGATGATATTGGAACAATTAAAATTTAGATGTCTGATAATGTTGTCAAGACAATTGGAGATCTAAGACATGTTCTGGATCTAAAGTGTAATCTTATCTCTTTAAGTACTCTTAATTCAAATGGGTACAACTGCTCTAGTAAAGATAAAGTTTTGAACATTGGCAAAGGTACTTTTATTGTGATAAAAGGATAAAAAAATTCTACCGAGTTATATGTCTTATAAGGTTCTGTAATTATGGATGATACGACTATCACTACTCCTTTATTAGATAAAGATATTACCAAATTATGACAAATGTGTTTGGGACATATAAGTAGAATAAAGTAGTTAAATTAAGCAAAATAGGTCTTTTTAATGGATAGAGTACTACCAAATTGGAGTTCTATGAACAATGCCTTTTTGGGAAATAAAAAAAAGTTAGCTTTAGCAAAGACATTCACTATACAAAAGAGACATTCAATCATTTACATTATGATCTATAGAACCCATCTAGGGTGCCTTTTAAAATTGGTTCTAGATATATGCTGACTATCATTGATGACTTTTATAAAAAAAAGTTTGGGTGTTCTTCTTGAAGTAAAAGAGTGATGTGTTTGCTACATTCAAGTAGTGGAAAGTTAGGGTTAAAAAGTAGACAAAGTAGCAAATAAAGTGTCTTTGCACTATTAATGGCTTGGAATTTTGTTCTAATAAGTGCAATAATATTTGCAAGATAGAAGGAATTTTAAGGCATCTAACAGTTCTTAGTAGTTTGCAACAAAACAATGTTACAGAACGAATGAATAGGACTTTGATTGAGGAAGTATGCTATATGTTTTCTAATGTTGGTTTACCTAAGTCTTTTTGGACTGAGGTTGTTACTACAATGTGTTTTCAGATGAATCACTCTTCCTTGACTACTATTGACACAAAGACTCCAAAAGAGGTACGATCTAGTACTCCCGCAAATTATTCTAATTTGAAGATCTTTAAATGTCCTACTTATACTTATATTAATAATAAGAAGCTGAAATCTAGATTTAGAAAGTGTATCTTTTTTGGTTATAAGCTTAGTGTTAAAGGATATAAATGTTTAGAAATCAATAGTCATAATTAGTAGAAATGTAATTTTTGATGAAACTACTATACTTACTAACTTGCCTTTTAGAGATTTTTGTGATATAAGTTAGCAAAAATCAAATACAAAGGTAGAGCTTAAGATTGGTCTAGGATCTTTACATTTCAATCTAACTTAAAGATGCAAGATAATGTTGCTCCCTTATCACTAGCATCATTATAATATTCTATTACTAAAGATAAGTCTAGAAGAGAAATTATACCACCACAAAAATATGCTGAGGCTGACTTAGTTGCTTATGCCTTGAATGTGCCTAACAGTATTAATTTTAATGAAAATCCTACTAAATATTTAAAGGCAATTAGTTGTAAGGACTTTGGTAGATGGATGATTGCTATGTAGGAGATGAAATTCCTCTATAAAAATGACACAAGGGATCTAGTGAGATTAATTAAAGGTAAATAAGTTGTTCATTGTAAATAAGTGTTTAAAAAGAAAGAAGGTCCATTAGGAGTTGAAGAAACTAGGTATAAGGTAAAGCTAGTTGCAAAAGGTTACAGTTATGTTCCAGGCGTAAACTTTATAAATATGTTTTCTTCAATTGTAAAGCATGGTTTGATCTAAACCTTAGTATTGTGGTCATATATGGTTTTGAGAATGAGTAGTTGGATGTGAAGACAACTTTTTTATATGGAAAACTTGAGGAGGACATTTACATGCAATAACTAGAGTTTTGTGGTTGTAGGAAAGGATGACTATGTGTGCTTGATGAAAAAGCCTCTCTATAACCTAAAATAGTCACTTAGGCAATAGTATAAGAGGTTTGACTCATTTATGATAGTTTTGTCTACTTTAAGATGTGTGATGATGGGTCATTTGTATATTTACTCTTATATGTTGATGATATATTGATAACAGCCAATGATAAAGGAGAAATAAGAAAGGTTAAAGCTCACCTTAGTAAGGAGTTTGAGATGAAAGACTTAAAAGCAGTTAGGAAGATACTTGATATGGAGATTTTAAGAGAAATAAAGGTGGGGAAATTGTACCTAAATCAGAAAGGGTATATTAAGAAAGTTCTTTATAGGTTCAATATGCAGAATGTCAAACTTATTAGTACTCTATTAGCTACACATTTCAAATTTTTATTCACTTTATCTGTGCAATTAGATGATGAGGTTGATTATATGTCACAAATATCATACTCTAGTGTAGTGAGATCTCTCATGTATGCTTGTTTTGTACAGATATAGATTTATCATATGTTGTCAATGTAATAAGTATGTACATGGCAAATCTTGGTCAAATGCATATAAAAGCAGTTTAGTGGATTTTAAGAAAGCTATTACTGAGGGTTTTAAGGAAGCTATTTGGTTGAAAGGACTAGTTGGTGAACTTAATGGAGACTTGCACATTACCATTGTTTATTGTGATAGTCAAAGTGTTATTTTCCTTACTAAAAATTATATGTTTCATAAGAGGACAAAGCACATTCATGTGTACTATCATTTTGTTATGAGCAAAGTTAGTACTTATGATAATCTTATTGATATGATGACCAAGTCTCTTCTGTTTGTCAAATTTAGGCATTGTTTGGACTTAGTTGATACTTTTTGTTGAGTTGTGCTCTTTAGGGTTTTTATGGAAGACATGAAGAGTTTTTTGTTGAATATTATAGTTTATTTCTTATATTTGAATTCATGTTAAGGTGGAGATTGTTAGAGTTTGGTGACTTAAATTCTATTTGATTCAATCCAAAAAGCTCACACTGCAACAAAATAAGAGTTTTTCTAGGTATAGATTAGTTATATTCGAACTTAAGGTTTTTTATACACATATATAAATATATACGTATTCTATTAGGGTAAATAAATTGTTTAAAATAATTTCTCTATACTTGTTTTTGGGTTAATGAATTTTCCTCTTTTTACCTATGGTTTTTCCTTCACTTAAAGTTTTACGCATAAATTCTGTGTTCTTAATTTTGTAGTTTTTCTTTTTTTTTTTTTTACTATTTGAGTTGAATTTTGGTTTCAAAAAGACTAAGGTTCAAATTACTAATTTTAAAGGAAAGGAGAAAAAAGATTTGTATAAAAGGGAAGAAGCCGATGTCAAGTTTATTTAGCAATAATAGATTAAAAATAAAAGAAGCATTGTTTAAAGGTTGAGATGTACTTATTTTATAAGGCCTCATTAGAAAGGTAACCATGTTTAGATTTGGGCATATGCGTAATTACAATAACTTCAAATATGTATGGTGTAGATGGATGTGATATCTTTTCTACCACAAGTAAGATACCTTATCTATTGCTTACATTTTTTAAGAAAAAAATAATCTACAAATTAAAAAAAAAAAAAGAGAAAAAAGTATGACGAAAACATAATAAAATTTTGCCTAAAAACAAAAATTACTATAAAAGTTGTCATGACATATTTTAAAAAGTTTTTGAACAAATTACATAGTTATAACCAAACTTATCATTTAATCTCAAATAAATTTAATTCAATATAATTAAATCATCAAATTTCAATTTTAATTTTCATATCATCATTTTGAAAATCAAGTTAAAAGAATAAACATGTGTTAGTCCAATTAATTTGAATTAGACCTACTAAGTATTTAGACTTAGACCTATTATTCATAAACTTGAAAGCCTAAGTGAAATAAAGGACCCTTGCATAGACATTTCATTAAAACCTAATCACACCTTTAGCTCATATAAAAAACCATGCTTAAAGACCAAAAACCTAAGCCTACAACCCAAAAACAAGACCCAAGCACACAAGATCAAACATCATAGGATTACAAATGACATCTCCCCTGTTTATATACACTAACAAAAATAGAACACAATCACCTAAGTTTAGCCATTACAAGATCAAACTACCTCTTTAATTGCCCAAAACCATACTCTAAAACAAAATCAAACCAAACTCTAGACACTTAAAATTGTAGAGCAAAACAATTTCAAACCCCAAATTAGCTTGCGGCCAAGAGCTCACAAGAATGCACAATTGAAGCCAATTCAAACACTCAACTAAGAGCAATGACCTAAATCAATCAATTAATAATCAGACATCGTTGAAAATCAAAATCAAGTGTAAATCAGAATCTTCTTTAGAACTAACGACTCACAATCAAAAATAAGATAACCAAGTTGAATAAGAAACGAACCAAATCCAAGCTAAAAAGCATGTTTAAAATCAAAACTTAAACCATTAACATAATTAAAACTTTTGAAAGCCTAAACCTTAACACAATAGATAAGCATTAACAAGACTCACCACTTAAAAGTTAAAAAAGAAATTGAATTTTGAATAAGAACATTAAATCAAGGTAAAGCACATGAAATTGAAGAAAAAACAAGGCAGAACCGAGAAAAACTAAGCATTGAGAATCAAAACATAAATGTAAAGCTAGACTTCTCCACATACCCATGCTTTAATTAAAAACTCAAAATAAATAGGATTTAACTTAAAGTCAATAGTTATCAACAACAAAATTCTAAAGTTTCAAAATCCTAAAACATTAAAAAATAAATAAATAAAGGGCTTAGGCTAGTTATTTATGAATCTCCTTTTTAGGTTTCCATCAGAGATTAATTCCAAGACTAGTGTTGATTTGTCATTAATGTAGTGCACAAATATACAAATAATTCAAATTTTAGATTAAAACCAAAATTCAATAAAAATGCTAAAATAATTGTTATAAACAACATATTATTCTATTATTTTATCATTCATAGAACCCTAAATTACTAAATAAGAAAAGCCCTTATTTAGTAATTTATTGAAAGATCCAAAACAATAATAATAACAAATTGAAAAATAGATTAGAGGACTCTTTTAAAAAAAATAAAAATATTAATAAGAATACAAAATTTAAAGAAGGATTAACTCATCTTATTTATCAATTAAAGTAATATTTATCGAATGGGCATATTTGGAAGTGTTGTACTTCACACTTTATATGTACGTAACCATACTCCTAAACTTAGATCTCTAGCTAACAAATTGATTCACAATAGCTTATGAGATGGGAAAGTATGATGTTTAATAATACCTAAAAATATTGGTAATGAATCTGAAGAAAATCGTGGCTATATAACCATGAAATTGAATGCATAGTCATAAATTAGGGTTGTTCGAATGAATAGAAAATCTATTGGATTAAACCAAAACACTAAAGTATTCATGACAAGCAAAAAGGCACATTGCAATAGTTGGCAACTATAAAGGGTTCATTATTTAAGATAGTCAAACTTTGATAGCTATTTTTCATAAAGAATTAGTAAGTGCATGGTTTCATCTTGTGTGCCATATTGTGTTTTGCATTTGATTATTATTGATCATTATAAAGATCTTATGGCATGTACTCACAACCCTTAGAATTAGGCTTACCTTCAAGGTAAGATGAAGAAACCAATCATGTCTTGTGTAGCACTTGTCGTCACGTGAGCAAAAGAAATCTTTTACTCAAATTAAACCCATCTTATAACAACTAAGAGAGGTGAGACTGGTGAGTCTCCATTAGCTCGAATGGGTGTTAGTGAAAGATGATCTAGGAACCTATTAGCTTTCAACAGATTCCAACCTCATAATTTTGTGATAAACTTGAAACACCACCTTATAAAATCGACCTTTCCATTATGACAAGGTTTTGCTTAGAGTCACCCATTCTTTTTATGACTTGATTATTATACTAATTTTGTACAATGAGTTTAATACCTTTTGATTTAGAAATATCGATTATTTTTTTCTAAAGATTGTGTTTTCTATTATTATTATTATTATTATTTTTGCATACCATTCCATTCCATACATGGGGCATATATGCTACCTTGGTTGGTTGATACCCTTGTTGGATCATGAAAGAAAAAATTTATATAGATGAATCTTTAACCTATATCATCTAGCTTTCAAAAAACTTGTAGAAGCAAAAGGGAGATTCTTGCGTGTGATCCTTAAGCAACTTACAAAAGTTAATCTTGACTTGACTTAAAATGAATATAGGTTTTTGAAAAAGAATTTGGGGTTCTTGGTTGAATGACCAAAAACAAGCTTTTTGAGCAATGTATGAGCATCTAGACTTGACTTAAAATAATATGATTTGTCTAAAAAATTTATGACAAATGATAAAGTATTAAAGAAGTAAAATATTTCATTATGTTAAGAAAAAAGGGAATACATAAGAGGAAGAAGTGTTCACTTGGATCTTATTGGAGGTCTTGAATGATGCAAAAGGAGTAGATATTGAAATGGGGGTTATGGCCTTAATGATTTATGTCCCAAGTGTCATTGGGTACATTCACAAGCAAGTTGTTGAACTTTTTCATCAAGTTAAACATGGTTTGGATCCCATACTAGTAACCATCACTGGAATGGTACAATCATGAAACTATTGTTGAATAAAATGGGAAGGTAGCGTTAAAGGATGCATTATGTTGCTCTATGTATGGACCATGAGTCATTTAAAATGTCTAAAGATTAGCTTCACTTAATAGTATGTTTTGGGGGATCATATTTTACTTTTAAGAATTTTGTAAAGCCAATGGCCAAGTCTTTATCAAAACTTAGTATGGAAGGATATTTTGAGAAATAGAGAATAGTTAGTATAAGTAGCTCATTGGACATAGTGGGATCCAATTATATATAGATGTGAAGATTAGTTTTGGGTACCATTTCTTAGGTCATGGGGAGCATTCAAATTTGCAACTAGTTTACCCATTGTCCAAATAGGGACCATACATTTTGTTCTTGTGACCCATAAGTTGAACTAAGTACAATTTGATTATGATGTAACCACTTGAGAACATCAACATGTTATAAAGGCATTAAAGGATGTCCATCATGTTTCTAATGGATTGTTTGTGTTCTCAATTATACTTCATGAGGTAAAGGAACTCTACTACCTATTAAAGTTTATCAAGATCATCTAATAAACCAAATAGATAAGAAGAGGCCATAGTTTACTAGAACTTCCAAAAGGAGACAAATGGTTTTTAGAAAATTAGTGAGTTAAAAGAAGCCATGAAATAGAAGAAACATCTTAAGTCATCTTTGGATCACTACAAAAAAGTTGAAAAGACCAAAAGACTGAAGGATGAGTTTAAGAAGTTAGAAATAGTGTTAAATATGTATTGAAGAGTGTTTACAATACTCTAAATGAAAAATTGTAGCTTTTAATTCAAAACTTAAAGTTCTAATGCTAGGAATGCATCCATTTAAAGGATCTTTGGAAGAAAAGAGATTGAAACAATACAATTGGAACCTCTTTAGCCTTAATGCATAGGGCATAAAGAATAAATAAGATAATTAGAAAAGACCTAGTTGAGGTTGTACAAACAAGTTTGGCTATTTATGGCTATGGATAATGCAAAGGAAGTGTGTAAGGAGGTTATAAAATAAGTAAAAGAATTCAGGAAGGTTACTTAATAAGCACGACACATGGCCATTGAAGCAAATAGTCTCAATTAAGGAGTGGTTTTACACTTATGAACTTTTTAAAATTATTCAAATATAGGATTTTTTTTTGTTATAAATATATCACAAATTTTGTTTTTGTCTAAGTCTACCATATTGTCAGTATGGACTAGAATATTTAGTTAGTTTGCCTACGCGGTGACCTAAGTTTGCCCTTAGTGCCATATAAGAGAGCTATATGTTCACATGAATTCTTAACTTGAATTTAAAAAAAAAAGAATTTATTTTGGCTTTTTGACCCCATAAGCTTTACTTTAATGGAAGAAAAAGATCACATGAATCTAGAATTAAATAATTTCAAATTGCATTATCCCAAAGGTAGGGTAAAACTGTATAATCCTAATTCTCATTGAGTATATTAATCGTGCCAAATTCCTTGATCTTTAATCAAAGTAAATAAATGCAAAAACTCTTTAAAAGGTCCATATAAGGAGTACCCTTTAATCATGACATTGTAAGGGTATATATTGGGATCTATTTATTAAGGAAAAACATAATTTGCATGTCATTTAGTTTAAAGACTCATAAATAGAAACAAAATAGGAAAAAAAAACTAGGTTGAATCATGGTTATTGTTGTTTGGGGATTTATGAATTTTGGTAGGTCTTTTGATGAAAAAGGCTAAAGGAGTTGAAAAAACACAAAACCAATAAAGAGAGAGGAAGTATCATAAAGGAGAGAAAGGATGTTTGGGTTAAAAAATCACAAAATAGAGATTGTTAATTTGCATCTCTAATTTTTTGAAGAAATAGCAAACAACCTCACCTTAAGATGCTAAATCATTTGTGGAATAAAGCCTTTTGTTTTTTAAAAAAATCTATGTTAGTAGTTTACTCAAACACATGGCCCGATTATGTGGCATCTGAGAAGAAATAAACTAACAAGATAAAATAAGGTGACAATTGCCAATAAGAAAATTGTATTTCACTGATAGAATTTTGTACGTGTTTTTAGACATACATTAGTTGTGCAGTGTAAAGCTTTTTTATGGTGCAAATTACGATTGCGTCACTAATGTGGGATACAATCATAATCTATTTTCTTTGGAAAGAATTAATTTTGATTGGTGAGTGATTAGTGGAGAAATTATAACTGATGGAGATTGAGTGATTGGTAAAGAAACTGTAGCTGATGAGAATTGAGTAATTGGTGGAGAGATTATAGCTAAATCAAGACTCGTGATTGTTTCCTTTAATACCCCCTGTAACACCCCCTGTAAGCTGATATGGCAGAATGCACAGTAAGTTTGAACTGTAAAAGTCGAAAGCAAGCTGTAGAGAGCCTTTTGGTGAAGATATCAGCAGGTTGGTTTATAGTGGAGATATACTTAACATACAATTGATTTTTGGCAATTTGTTCTTATACAAAGTGGTAATCAATTTCCACATGTTTTGTTTGAGTATGAAATATGGGGTTCCTCGTCAAATAGATGACAAAGATGTTGTTACAACAAAGAACTGGAGGACCTTGCTAAAAGACATCGAGATCATGTAAGAGAGCCTCAATCCAAATGAGTTCAGCAATTATGTCAGCTAAACTTTTGAATTTAACCTCTGTGCTAGATTAGATGACTGTTCATTACTTACGAGAACTCCATGAGATGAGATTGGAGCCAAGGAATCTACCGAAGCCGTCAACTAATCGTCTAGTATCGTGGTTTCCAGCCCAACCTGCATCTGAAAACGCATGAAGATGCAAATTGCTGTTGTGAGTAAAGAGGATGTCATGATGCTGTGTACCACGAATAAAGCGCAATATATGTTTGACAAACTGCCAATGAATCTCCGTGGGTGTATGCATATATTGACAAGCAGTGTTGATAGTAAAGGCAATGTCGAGCCGAGTGAGAGTAAGACACTATAATGCCCCAACGATGCTACGATAAAGTGTCGGATTTGAGAATAAGTCACCACAATGGATAGATGGAATATCTAAGCCAACAACACAAGGTGTAAAGATAGGTTTGCATCCTACATTTTTGCTTGTGTAAGAAGATCGGTTATATATCTTGCTTGGTGAAGAAGAATACCATTTAAAGTGCGTTGTAGTTCAATCCCAAGGAAATAATTAAGTTCACCTAAATCTTTGTTAGCAAATTCCTGTTGTAGGGTCTCTAAAAGAGCAGACAATGGCGTTGTAAGGGATCCTGTAAGAATTAAGTCGTCAACATAGATGAGCAGGAAGATATTGTATTATATTGTATGTAGTATAAACAATGACGAGTCAGCTAATATGAAAAACTTGGCATGGTCCTCTATAAAGAGACCATTTTAGACGGCAGACGTGATGAGGATAATGGGGATCAATGAAACCTGATGGTTGATCCATGAATATTTCTTCAGTTAGATGACCGTGGAGAAAGACATTCTTAACATCGAGTTGTCGTAGGTGCCAACCCCTAGAGAATGCAATCATAAGGACTATGCAAATCGTAACATGTTTAATCACCGAGCTGAAGGTTTCATTGTAATCGATTCCCTGTTATTGATGAAAGCCCTTGGCAATTAATCTAGCCTTATAGCGTTTAACAGAGCCATCTGTATGAAATTTGATATGAAAAACTCATTTACAAATAATAAGCTTACAAGTTAAAGGAGATGGTACAAGGTCCCATGTTTAATTTTTCAAAAGTGAGGTGTACTCTTCGTCTATAATAGTTCGCCAATTTGGGTCTTTTAGTGCCTAATTGTAACAAGATAGTATGGATGGGATTGCTACTGAAGTGGCTAAGACATAGGTTTGATCCTTTTGTATATGGTGATGGGGAATAGTATCGTCTCGAAGTCAAGTCACTAAAGGGTAGGTTGGTGGTACCAGTTGTGGGAGCAAGCTTAGAGCCTATGGGATAGTGGTCTATGAGATAGTTTTAGTGGCAAGAGAGGGCATTGTGGGACTACTTTGAATAGGTGTCAAAATGTGAGAGATATTAGTCCTCGATTCCTCCTAATATAAATCATCATGTTCGAAATGTGTTGGAGGAATGTAAAAGGGTAACTCCAAAGATGCTAATGGAGACACATTTGATGGTTCATGGGTGACGGGAGCAGCAAACGGAAAAATTGTCTCATCAAAGATTACATTTATAGTTATATAGAATCGTCATTGAAGTGGGGAATAACATCAATAACTCTTGACACTTGAGGGATATCTCAAGAAAATGCATTGATGTGATATGAGCTCCAGTTTGTACTTGGTATAAGGTCATAGGTTTGGGTATATAATACAACCAAAAACTCAAAGATGCTTAATTGATGGTACGGTAGAATACTTCCTAAGGGCTGTGTGCTGCAAAATTGGAGTGGATAGTCAGTTGATAATGTAAACTGCACTCTCGAAAGTAAAATCCCAAAAATGAGAGGGGACAAATGCATGGTGCATAATTGCTAGACCCATTTCAACCATATGTCTATGTCTATGTTCAGTTGAACCATTTTAAAGGGCCAAATAAGGACAAGATGTCCATTTATAAATGTCACGCTCCTGCAATAGTTTATTAAAAGATGCAAACATAAATTCTTTTGCGTAGTCACTTTGAATAGCCTTGACTCGGATGTTGAGTTGGTTTTTAATGAAATTTAAAAAGACCATGAAGATGGGTAAAAATTGGTCATGAAAATTAAATACATAAAGTCAGGAAAATTTGGAATAATTATCAATAAAACAAATATAATATTTGTTATTTTGGTAAGACATTATAGGAGTCTACTCCCAAATGTCAAAATGAATTAATTTTAGAGGGGTCGTGGACTTATGAGAAGTAGGAAGATAATGGTGACGATGACTCTTACTAGATACATATGCTGAACAAGTTGATTGTGTGATTGATGACTTGTTAAACATGCGAGAAATAGTTGAATAGGTAGCATGACCTAAATGGTATTGCCAACGAACAAGAGAGCTAGTTTGGGAAAGGTGATAAGTTGAAGGAGAAAACTCAAATTGACCCGATAGTTGATAAAATCCCTAATTAAGATTCCCTTGGAAGAGAATCTTGCTCGTACGACGACATTTCACAAAAAAACAATTAGGTAAGAAAATGAAATCCCAATTATTTTCCTATGAAAATTAGCGTACTGAAAGTAAGTTTTTCTTTATAAAAGGGATAATTAGGACATTAGAGAGATAAAAATTTTAAGAAATAAGAGTACCTGTATGGTGACATGTTGGTTGCCTGTGTAGGGTTGAAGAGTGGATAATTGAGATAGATTATTTGTGATATGGAGTGTGGCACCAGAATCTAGATACCATGGATCTAAAAATACTGACGGTGGTGGTGAAATTTTAGCAATATGAAGCTATGATGCTGATCCAAAAGATTGTGGTGGAGGTTTACGATCACGACACACATTGGCCTAATGACCAAAACGATTGCACAGTTAACATCAAACACTACCCCTTCTTTGATTTTTGTAATTGCCTGCATTTAGTGAGTAATTTGGGGTGAATTTAAATGATTTGACATTTATACTTTTGCAAGATATGACTCTAATACCATGAGAAGAAATGGACTAACAAGATAAAATAAGGTGACAATTGCCAATAAGAAAATTGTATTTCAATAATAGAATTTTGTACGTGCTTTTGGTCATACATCATACAATCATAATTTGTTTTCTTTGGAAATAATTAATCTTGATTAGTGAGTGATTGGTGGAGAAATTATAATTAATGGAGATTGAGTGATTGATGGAGAAACTGTAATTGATGGAGATTGAGTGATGGGTGGAGAAACTGTAACTGACGGAAATTAAGTAATTGGTGGAGAAACTATAGCTAATGAACATTGAGCAATTGGTGGAGAGAAAATAACTAAATCAGAACACGTGATTGTTTCTTTTGACAGCATCAAGTGCCAAGTTAAACCATCGGGTACGCGAACCAATGGAATTTATTGGTTCGTATTATCAATATGTTAAATTTAGACCCAATGACAAAGTTTGTAATATAATTGCAACAAAAGGGAAATTTTTACTAAAGTTGAAAATTTTTTAAAAGTTCATGCATTTTTTTTTTTTTTACATTTGGCCTTACATTGAGGACAATGTAAGTTTTAAGTATATGGAAGATGTTTAGGTAGGATTTTTTATTTTTTTTTCTAATTTTTGTGAAATAGTGATTATATGTTAGTTATACTTTAGAATACTTTGTGATATATAAGTATGAAATTAGATTATTTTTATGATATACTACTTGACTTAAGATATTAGCAATGTTTTGTAAAATAGTGGTAAATATGTTTAATTTTTTAAATACTAAATTAAAATAATACTTTTTAGGAAGTTATGCATATTTAGTAATAAAGCATGATTGAGTAGTGTGTGGTTTGTCTTAAAAATATTCTTCTTGAACTAGTCTTAAACTTGGGTTTTAAGTAAATAAGGTGTTTAAAGAAATAAAAAAAGGAAAAAAAATGCAAAAATTTTAATTTTACTCCACTATTGAAGTGGCCCAGTAATTAGGGGTATTTCACCAAAAGTGTTAACACTGATATCAAATGGTAACTTGAACATAAGTATACAAAGTACATTGTTGTGCATTTCCTAACTTTTGGGTACATCTTAAGGAAAAATATTAGTTTTACTTTTTTACTTTAATAAGAGATACCCTAATTTGCTACCTGATTTGTAGTAAAAAGGAATGGTTAACTAATGAATTATACATGATTTGGTTATGTTAGTTGTGAGTCTTATGTTAACTAATTAAGAGCAACTATAGATAAAAAGGAAAACAAAATGAGTATGTTGCTATTATTTTATTTGACATTGTTGCAATTTTTAAGTTGGGTAAGTATGTTGGTTGAGAATTGAACATAATGAGTTTGTACATTACAATGGTATTCTGAGATATGACTAATGTGTGATTTATTATTCTTCTAAGTTGATTTTAACTCAAGGACACACAAAGGCTAAGTATGGAGGAATTTTGATGAGTGAGAATTTATTTCTTTATTCCCTTTTACATTTAGTTGTTATTAGTGTGTTTTATACCTATTTAAGCTAATTAGTATATATTTTATGACTTAGATAAATTTTGGAGATGTTTTGAGAATTTATATTTTTAGTAGACAAAATTATAGCATTTCATCACTATGACTTTTGTCGCTTATTTCAAGTTTTTTGCTAACTTAAAATTTTAGATTAAAAAAGTGATTTCTAGTGAAATTATAATAGACATCACAAATTTTTTAAATTGGGGTCATGAGTCTAAATCTAAATATATTTAGGCCTTAGGACATTACTTTAAAGATAGGGTGAAAAATTAAAATACAAATACTAATTACAATAGGATTCCTATTCAAGTATTAAGTATTTAAATTTGTATAACTTAAACTTTAAACATCTAAATTGGGTGATTGAAAAGTCTAAATTAAAGTTTACATTCAAACCTACAATTATTATGAAGACACTCATGCCCAAATTAGTTGTTTAATGGGTTAAAAATAGTTAAGAAATTGTTATAAAATCTATCATAAGCTAGATTGAGTCAATTTTAATTTTTAACTTATAACTTAGGCTCTAGACACTTCTCTCTTTTTTTGGGGGGGGCAATATTAGGTGAGTGAGAAAGCTTAAAAAAAGGTCTACAACATTAATGAAGAAGGCAAATCTTAATTCAAACTATATCTATTTAAGAATTAACTTTAAACTTATTATAAGAATTTTGTCACAATTAAGAAAATGAGTTTATTGTAATCTCAAGAATTTAGAAGATTTTTTTTTTTTTAGGGTCCTATAGTTTCTTAGTGGTTGTTATGTAAATCCTTTAAGATATAAATAACCATTTTTTTTACAGCAAAGGGGAAATATACACACAAAGAGGGTAGTAGATATAATTTTAATAAGAATTTGATTTTTTTTAAGTATATGTAGTTAGAATTTTTTATTAATTTTAGGGGATATCAAAAGGTTTAGTATTTTAATGGAATAGATTATTTTGTTATGTTATTTTCTTTTCTATTAGAATTATCTGAGTTATTCAAATTAAATTATTGAATAATTATTATTTTAATATATTTGTTTAGACTTACTAAGTTAAATAAATAATGACAATTGCTAGAATTAAAGATTATGATCCATATTAATCATATTCCTACTCAATGAATAGCAATTATATGAATAAGTTTTTGTCTTGTTGTTATAAATAACTCAATACAAGTTAAATAATTTGAACTTATATGATTGTTATTTAAATTAACTTATTTTTTTAATTCTTAAAATTGCTAATTTGATCTAAGGATAAAATGGTTAGAATCTAATTCTACTTAGTAAATATCTAAAGGAGAATTTGGATAATAGAACTTGTTATTATCTATTATCTACGATTAATAGTTCTAATAAAATTAAACAAATATTGTGAACAATCATAAGTATTAAATACATAATTGCAAATAAATCTAAAATTGAAATTTTGTTAATTAGTATTTCTATAAGTTTTTTTTGTTTAATTAAATCATTTACTTTAATTATTATAAAGTTAGAATTTAACATTACCCTTTATTCATATTAGTATCT
The DNA here is from genome assembly GCA_020883675.1 of Bruguiera gymnorhiza. NCBI lineage: Eukaryota > Viridiplantae > Streptophyta > Magnoliopsida > Malpighiales > Rhizophoraceae > Bruguiera > Bruguiera gymnorhiza. The sequence goes on along the minus strand of JAIRCJ010000013.1, from coordinate 552,098 downwards.
TTAAATTTTAATTATCTAGTATTAAATTGGTAGCACTCTTTATGAGATTAATTTTTATTTACACTGTTTACCATTACATGATCAAGAATACAATATTTATATTTTTTGTAATCTTAAGGATTACTAGTAGTGGTTTTGTGGTAAAGCACAATGGGCTTGTAGCTATGCAATGGTATTATTATGAGTTACAATAACGTGACTAGTTAACAAGCATATTGTGAACATGCTTCCATAACTCTAAAAAATGTTGTTTTGTATTAAAAAGATACTAAATAAACCCTACAAGAGGTATAATGTGATTGAAATTGTAAACATCTAATTTGATTAGATTATTAAATTAAAAGAGTTTTAGATTAATTATAACTTAGGAAGTTATTTTTTAAAATCATAACTAATATTTGCCTAAAATTAAAACATTATAATTGAATCAGAATAGATGAATTAAATTTGATTAAATTTCTTATTAGATTAAAAAATTATTTTTTAATACAATTAGGACTTTTAGTTGAAATAGTAAGCCTAATTGAACAATGAAATTTAAGTAAATAAGAAAACTTATTTGGAATGAGAATTCTAATATAATAATAAGTTTTAATTTGATTTGAAGACCTATTTACAATAGGAATTTTAATTGAAAAATTATATCCTAATTTAATTAACTAAAGATAGACAAAATGTTGATCATGTGACAACTAACTTTGACCTACTATAACTTTTGAGTTGTAAGAAATTATAAGGTCCATAAGATATCAATAAAAAGCTCCTTCCAAGCTCTTTTGAATGTTTGATATAGATACCAATTTGGTAATCCACGAGTCTAGTGCTTAAGTCCAACTATTTGGAACATTTTGTGGCCTCTTAAAGTTCGGTCAATAATCTTTTAATAGAAAAAGTGTTTTGTACAATTCACTATTGCTATTTAGAACAAAACGCCTAATTGGATTCTTTTTATAGGTATGTGACATCAAATTAGTTTAATTTAGTATTTTTAATTACTTAATATCAATAATTATAATTAGACTAGTACAACTTTTGTACATACAATATGATTACAATGTCATGATGGATATTATTAACTCATAGATCAGTGTGATTGTGTTTATGAATGGTTGAATGGATGTAATTTTTTAAGTATAAAGGCTACATTTCCTACCTTTCTCTTATTTTATGGTTATAAATTCTATTGTCATATATATTTCCCTAAAATATAACTTGAGGTTTCTTTATTAATTATATTAAAATTATATAATTAGATAATTTAAAAGTTAGAATGTTTATTTGTGATCGTGGAGATTGAGTGGCAGGCACTAAATGAGACATTAAGAGGAGATTGCAAGCAAGAGGTCCTTCAAAGATTGTGTTGAAATTCCCTAGAATTTGACAATCTAACTTCTTATGGCTTGAGGAAGTCAGCTCAATGGAATCCATAATCATTCATATTAGAATATCATGCTAGTGTTGTATAATATATACAACAATTGTGATATCAAATGCATGAGACAAAAATTAAATAACAAAGTCTCTCAATTGAATTATTAAGTATATGTTAAGAACAAAATAAGTTATCTTCCATAATTCACTTTAAGGATGCTTTGTTGGGTTACCTTAAGGATTCCTTAACCTAAATATATTTAATACTATGATTCATGAATTCTACTTAACAAAATTTGTGTGATTTAAATACTTTACTTCATGATCACATAAATTTAGAGTTAATGGTCAAGCTAAACATATATGATATGTTTAAAGAAACAATTATCACCCAACTTATCTAGGAGTCACATGAAATGTAATTGTCACTAGGTAAACTGTTGAAACTATGCTGACCATTGTCTTAATATGAAATGAGATGACTCGGTGAAACAACGTTGACTAGAGTCTTAATATGCAAATTGACTTGGCAAAACAATGTCGACCAGTGTCTTAATATGCAATGAAATGACTCAATGAACCAAAGTCGACCAAAGTTTCAATGTGCGAATTGACTTGGTAAAACCACGCCGACCATTATCTTAATATGAAATGAGATGACTCGGTGAAACAAGGCCAACCAATATCTCAATATGCAAATTGATCTTAATGTGAAATGAGATGACACGTGGCTTACCGGTATCTCAAGGTGCAAAATGACACGGCAAAACTATGCTGACCAGAGTGTCCATACTAACCAGATTCTAAATACCTGAATTGGTTTGGTGAAACTAAGTTGACCAGAGTTTTAATATGAAAATGGTGATGATCCGGTGAAACAACACCGATCGAAATCAAAATATATAAGATTGACTGATGAAATTATGTCGACCAAAGTCATATTATGATGATAAATAGAGATGACCTGGTGAAATAACAACGACCAGGAACAACAGAGAAGCACATGGAATGCAGATTCTTGTTCATGACCGCATCTTGCACAATCCCAGTCTAGCGGGATCCCTTTGTGACTCAAGTTTACAGCTGTTGAGAGAAAGTTCTTGCGGGCTAGCCAAAGGAAGTGTCGGACTTTGCCAGGAATCTTGAGTTTCCATGATGATTTCCACCCTTCAAAACCCCCATTTCCACTAGAAGATGAAGAACTTCTAATTGAGGGCTGTATATGACAAGAGACTGGGCAAGACGATAGGGGTTCCTGACTGGATGTATCCCAGTGCGATTAGAATGTCATACTAGCTTGTCATCTCGCCCGCGAAAACTGAGAGGAAGAGAGAGTATTAGGGAACTTTCCGAGGGCATAAAGGAACGTTCTACCAAGTCTACTCTCCACCATTTAATATCAGGGTCAAACAAAGATGTCACCAAATCCAACTCTATTGGTATTCTCGGAGAAAGAATTTTGAATCCATTTTGTTCTGGGAGCCAAGGATCCTGCTAGACATGCACACTTTTGCCATTGCCTAATCAACCATCGAAGTCCCTTTTGAAATAGAGATCTTGAAGCAATAATGCCTCTCAGGAGAAGGGAATGGTATTCTCAGGAGAAGCTAGGTTAGATGAAGACTTCCTTCCTAGCTCGGGATTACCATTTCTCTTTCAACCCACCAAGCTTCTTCCTTACCATATCAAGAATTGAGCCAAAGGGATTGCTTTTTTAGAGTGACTAACTACCATCGGGAGGTCGAAATATTTATGGTGACTCTCGACTACTGTGACATCCATTCTTGAATAGCATTTTTCAGATGGTTCTAAGGTGAGATTGATTATGATTCAATTCTTAAATAAGTGTTTAATAAGTTAACTTTTCTTATGTCGATTGTTGAATTTCACCATATGAATGCGATCAACTTGACTCTTACAGATAGATATGATTAACTGGACGCATTTAACACACAAGACCACGTTGCAAGATCATAACTGTTGGATGAATCATTAACTACAATCATACATCAAAAAAAAAAAATTTGTAACTAACAGTCGTTATAGTGGAATCTGTAGATACACATCCGACATGCATCCACTTAGTGGTATCTATGTAACTTTTCCGTTGTTTTATAACTGATGGTGGGAGGATCAGTCAATATGCACACTTTCACGAAAGGCACTGAAAATAGAGCATTTTTGGGTCAAGATCTAAATATGACATGCCTTCATTATTAATTCCATCTTCTTTTAATTTGTCACTGAAAATTCATATTGCACTTGTCTATTCTATGCAAAATATTTAATTTTGTAAATGTGTGTCATTTTACATATTTCTTCTTCATTTGTACCTTATTTCTTTCTATTTATCCTAATAAAACACTCAATCTATGTGCATTAACATAACTTATTTCAACCATTACTTATGTAGAAGACAAAGAGATATTAATTTTTAATGAGCTTACAACTTTTTTTCTTTTTATCTAGTTGAATTGGAACAAGGGGAGTTAAGTAAGGAGGAGGTTTAGAATTTTAGTCCATATCTCACATTAAATTAGATATTTAGTGATCACTGAATTACACTTAGTAGTTTAACTTACAACTTTGGAATCCATATGTTTCAACTCCTATTAATTTAGGACCATAAAAGCAATTAATCCATCATGTTTTCTTAATTACGTCCTTTTTCTCTTTTATATAAGAGTATTGCATGATTCATCCTCTTCCAATATGTACTTTACATAATTTATTTCAACCATAACTTAATTTATAGATATTAATTCTTAATTAACTTACAACTCTTTGAATTCTTATATCTCAATTTCTATTAATTTAGGATGATAAAGGCAATTATTTTATCCTTATTTTTTTAATTATGTTCTTTTTTTTTTATCTAGTAACATTGCATTGATTCTTCGTCTACCAATCTCATGATAAACATTCGCTTTTCGTTCACTCTTTTGAAAAAGATGGGACGTTTGTGTAATTGTTGGACTCTAAAAAAAGGGGTTTTAAAGATATCACAAGACCACGTCGATCCGTTTTTCTCCTGTTTTCTTTTAGTTTATATTAAATAGACCTGAAAAAATTTACTGTATTTATTAAGAAGTATTTTTATTTTGTGTTTTATTTAAATAAAAAAATTAAATTATTAATATTTTTCTTTAAAAACAAAAAAAAGGAATTTAAAATTATATATATTTTTTTAAATTATTAGTATTTGTATTATGTAAATTTTTGAGATATGTGAATAATTATTAATATAATTTAGTTAAATTATAATACATATTATATTAAATTGTAATTTAGTTCTATTAATATATTAAAAAAATTATAAACTAATTATTAAACAAAATAAGAATTTATTAAAAAATTAAAATTTAAATCAAAAATTTTGATATTCTCACAATTAAACAAATGTAATTATATAAATATTTACTAACCTTTTTTTTTAATTTTCGATAATATTAATATAAATATGAATTTGTCTTACACTTTTTATAGAAGAATATTTTATATAACAATTGTTATTTTCAGAGTTATTTAAAATAACTATACACCATTTCTCTCAAACAAAATACAAAATTGACGCAGCAGCTAGGCCCGAGCAAACAAAGGCAGTTTATGTGATGGCTAGGTTTTAACCGTATGAAATTTACACATTTCTACTAGAGTAGACATAAAGATATAGGCGTAGGTATTTATGAAAGTCAAAATTGGAAAACATTAATCCTCGTATATGATATGATTTTTTTTTTTGAAAAAAAAAATATATATATATATATTATTTTTTAACCGTTGACCTTGGCTTATTGATATTAAAAAAAATTTAAAAAAATTAAATTTAAAAAAAAAAAAAGAGAGAGAGAGGTCTGTGGCTCCCCTGTGGCTGGGACTGTGGCCACCTAGTCAAGCCCATGAAAGCTTGGAAGAGAGATTCAAGTAGGGACCCACTTATCCATCTGGTTTCCACACATCCATTCATCCATGCCCCGGAAAAGCCCCCAAGACACTCAACAACGGAGGACGACAGAAGCATGGCAGAACAAAGACCAACCACTCCAACTGAAGAAAACCATTGAATTCAACTCAACTCCTCTCAATGGCTTCAACAACTTCTCTGCTGCTACTCAGGTGGAGGTGGTCATTCCTCACCCGCCCACCTTCACTTCCCCCCGCTGCTCACTTCACTAAACCATCTTCATTATTGTTCGACTCACCAGACCATCTCCACCCCCAATGCACGTTCACTAGAAGAAAGATCAGCATCCACACCTCCTGTGCAAAAAAGAGAAAGAACCAATGGCTGGACCCTTTTGATGATGGAGAGGACCCTGAAATGGAGTATGGCTCATTGTTTGTGGATGGCAAGCAAGAAGAAGACATAAGACCGCCTGATAACCCCGACAACCCTTATGGCTTCTTGAAGTTCCCAATGGGCTACAACGTGGAGATTGCTTCCTTGGCATCTAAAGTCAGAGGCGACGTTAGGAGGTGCTGCTGTTTAATTTCCGGAGGTGTTTATGAGAACTTGCTCTTCTTTCCTGCAATTCAGTTGCTCAAAAACAGGTAGATGATAATGATGATGATGATGATGATGGGGCAAAAAAGATTTTGTTGCTTTGGTTTAATTAACTAGGATGCTTGCTTGGAATTGGATGTTATTCATAGCTTCTGCTTCTTGCCAATTCTTCTTTGTTGTTTTAAGGTATCCTGGTGTTCAGGTCGACGTAGTGGCATCAGCCAGAGGAAAACAGACTTATGAGTTGAACAAGAATGTGAGGTGGGCCAATGTCTATGATCCAGATGATGATTGGCCTGAACCAGCAGAGTATACTGACATGATTGGACTGCTTAAGGTTGGTGGGCATGCTGCTGTAAACTATATATATATATATATATATTTTTTTTTTTTTTTTCCTGCTTCACTAATTTCTAAACTATCTCAAGAAGTTGAAATTTTTGCATTGGGTATTCAAAACTCAAGTAAGCTCATGTATTTAGGTTTTCATTTTGTTTGAAAAACATAGATACGTACGTTGGCCACATCTGGTTTTTTAAGCTGCTGTTTGAGTCAGCCGCTTATGCTGTGCTGGTATAATCCCTGGCTGCCCTCTTTTAGGTTTTATCGATAGTTATACACCAACTACGGATTCTTAGTCCCATAGGATGCATTTAGTTGAGAATTTGACACGAATATCTAATGAAATTTGCATGAATTTGCATGCCCAACACATTCTAAATTTGGGTACCCGGCATGGCCTCCTGTTTCTTCTTTCTCTTCTGAAATTACTAAATGGTAAAGAATTTGAATGGTAACATAAGATTACTAAATGAGCTCTAAACACAAAGTCTGTCGCACTATAAAATATAATGATACTTACCACTACAAGTTCCTGTATTTGCAAATAATCCAAGCCATTTTCCTTGGATCATGAGGTACTCCACACCATTTGTTGGCAAAGGGCCTTTTCAGCAATTGTGTATTAGACATATGAATTGCATTCCAGTTATAATGAATGTGGAGGTGCGGACAAGGCAGCGTTTCCCATCTGGATATTTCTGATTTTTGGGAATTATCAATTTGGGTTAGATTGTAAGGGAGTCTACCTTGTGTGCTTGCAGAATAGGTACTATGACTTGATCCTGTCAACCAAACTTGCAGGGCTTGGCCACGCAGCATTCATGTTTATGACATCAGCTAGGGACAAAGCGAGCTACATTTACCCAAATGTAAATGCAGCAGGAGCAGGACTGCTTCTTACTGAGACATTTACACCAAAAGGCCTGAACTTGTCAGAAGAAGGATACCACATGTGGGTTCTTCACACTGCCCTACAAGACTTACAGACCTGAGATATTTCATTTAGAGCTTATATGTGGATTGGACTAACTTTAATCTGCCTTCTTTGTTTTAGGTATCGCCAGATGGAAAATTGGTTGGGAAGACCGTTTCGTGGTGTGCCTAGGCATCCAGTGCCTCCACTAAAAGTTTCAATTTCAAGGAAGCTGAAAGAGGTTGTAGAGGGAAAATATAAGAATGCTGGTGCTGAGAAGGGGAAATATGTTGTGCTTCATGGGATAGAATCAGATTCACAGGCCTCAATGCAGTCCCGGGGGGATACTGACAGCTTGCTGCCAATCCTAATGTGGGCTCAGATAGCTGAGGCTATAAGGTATAATAAAACCTTAATAGTTTCATTCATATCAATGCTCTCGGGAAAGAAGAAGATTCTTAAGTCTTAGTCCCAATATCACATGAACTGTTTTTAATGAATAACCATCTGTTGGAATATAGCATGAAGTTAGACCTTTGCACAAATAGTAGAGCAATAAGTACTTCTGCATACACAAGTATAATGCACTCTCTCCGATACTTTTGGAATTTTGAAATGCTTAATGATTTTTAGCTTGTAGCAGAAATTACTTTATTATTTAAAAAAACCAAAAAAATAAAAAGGGCTAGAGTTGTCTTGATTCTAGATATGATCTTCTGGCATAGAATCTAGGATGTCATATGCTCAATGTAATGACACCATTCCAACAGTACTTCCCAAAGGAAATGAATCTGCATGCCCTGATTGTCACATGTACCATTTTTGTCTAAAGTGCTAAATCTATGGACAAGAGATAGCAGATCAGCAGATAGGTTATGCTTATGCTTCCTATCAGCAAAACATTCCTTTTTCATCACCTAATAATGCTATTTGATAACATAATCAATTTCATTTATAATTAAAATGGCAAACCTTTTACCAATGGTTTTGAAGTTGACAAGTGTCTCCAATTTCTGAATAATAGCAAGATCATCATCAAGAACCAAGAATTGGTTAATTCCAGATGAAACAGTATATTCGCCAATTTGTGCAAGCAAAGCGGCACTGTTGAGCGTCATTTGCTAGTATTTTCCTGTCCTCGGATAAACATTTAGCTTTTGGTAAGGATACAATAGAATGCAACTTTGATTGTTAATTTATCTTGCAAACAGGGGATTTAAGCCGGTTTTTGTGATTCCACATGAGAAAGAAAGGGAAAATGTAGAGGAAATAGTTGGAGAGGATGCCAGCATTGTTTTCATCACTACTCCTGGACAGGTATTCTTATTCTTCTACTCATTTCCGGTTGTCAAAATGTCGCCACCCTCACACCCCCTCCTCCCCCCTCCCCCTCCCCTCACACCCCTAAAAATCCCCTTCCCTGGATGAAATTCTAACTGCCAAAAGAAGGAAACAAAGATAGAGAGAGAAACAGTATTTGTGTACATGAAATTTCCATGAAAAGAAAGCATTTTGATGTTACACTGCTGAATTCATCAGAGCAACAATTGTGCATGCATGACAGTGGAAGACTATTGATTCATGCTAAGAGTACACTAGGGAATAGTTTCAAATGCCAGTATTTGCATCCTGCCTGTCACTAATTGGACATTTATTTGTTTTAGCTGGCAGCTCTTATAAATGATTCAGCTGGTGTAATAGCTACAAACACAGCAGCCATTCAACTAGCAAACGCGCGTGAGAAACCTAGGTGAGTTCAATCCTGAGGAAAGTTCACTAACTTGAATTGTCAAATTCTGCATTTTAGTCAACATTAAGCTTCCAGGTAATGCCAAACGCCCAGCTCTGTCAAGAAATTTATTCGTTTTATCATTCTTGTCTTATCTTACAGTTGTTGTATTTTTCCAAGTATACATCAAGAGAAGCCTGTCCTGTTTATGTTGAGAATAAAATTTAAAAGTTTTGCTTGCTCAAATAATTGTTCTTTGTGCCATTTTGCAGCGTTGCTCTATTTTCTTCTGAAGAGAAAGGTAAACTATTTATTGCCAGTGCACAGGAGAAGATATGCACCATTGTCTCTTCTAAGACTGGGAAACTAGAAGACATTGATATTGGATCTATAAAACAGGCAATGCAAATATTTGATCTGTCCCTAGCTTTATTAGCCTAGAGGGGAAAAGGTTCCATTTCCTCAATATCTCTTCCTCATTTTTATTTTTCTCTATCTTTTTTTCTTTTTCTTTTTTTTTTTCTGAGCTCTTCCTTAATATTTTTCTACCCCCTATGGGAAGGTGTCAACTTGGGACATTCAGAGAACAAAACAAGTGATTATTCATGTTTAAATCACCTCAGCTTGTTACAACTAATTATAACCTTAGGTGTTAGAATTTATGGACAACTTTTTGCTTCCAACATTCATTCATATACATAGGCTTTCAAGCTCTTCAACCAAGAAAATTTTTGCCACATATTTGGAGATTTGATGAGCACAGCTAATTCTTATTGGTGGAAACGTCCCGCAGTTACCCTGCTTTAAACAGTATATGAAGGCAAAAGTAGGCATCCCAATGCTCAAGGCATTAATCTATCCGCTTGACTGCCATGCCATTGCGACAAATTTGCACTATTAACAAATGATTGTGGAGCATAAATATGGTTTATGAATGTAGATGAAAATGCTGGGAGAAGAAAGAACAACCTGCTTCAGTTGTTATTATGTTAACATGAGGTACCTGCATTACAAACTAACAAGCCAAATTCGGGTCAAAAAAAATGGGGTGCTGGGGAACAGGTTTAAAATTAAAGCATCCTTTAACTCGTGCTGAAAGTTTGAAGATGCATTCGACGTATCGAGGATCTTTTATCACGCCAAATGGGAATCCCGTCACCCAGGAAATATTCTTCCCAAAGCGTACACCATAGTATGTTCCTGACTGACAAAATGCACTGTAGCATGAAAGTCTTGGCACAACCACCGTAAACAGATATAGATGGAGGCAACGCATTTCCAATGCTCTACCAAAAATGTTCTCGGAAGGTAGGCAGCCGAAGCACACGTCAAAGCAACAAAAATGCCTCGGGGTATTTTCAGCATTGAAGGCAATTTGAGAAACTCCACTATTTGTAAATAGAACTATTGGAAATTAATGCACAATTTCCATACAACATTTAATTATTAAAAGATAAAATACCTCAACAAAGGTTTGTCCATAGTTTAAGATTTTGAGATCGAATCATTAGCTTTTAATCATCATAATTATTGTATAATTTGAGTGAAATCACGATAAAAATAACTCATTTTTTTATAGTCTAAATATCATAAAATATGAGAATAGTTTAAATTTCCTCTCACTATTATTTTGTCTCTTTTATTCTTTTAGTTTTATTCATATAATAATTGCTTAGAGACTAATAGAGAAGCCTTTATATAGGAGTGATTTAGGGCCTTTCAACTCCCCTCTCTTATGTCATTATTGCCTATTAGCTTACCCACTTATGTTATATTTATTGGCTTCAGTTAGAGCAACCCCTTATGAGTAAATACCTAGACCTCTAAATCAATATCTCCCACTCATGCATGATGAGTTTCTATTACCCATTCATGTATCCATTTGATTTTCTCAAACATCCTTTTATACTTAGTAAATGATCATTGAGAGAATTAAATGTCTACTTTTAGATGTCGAGCTCTCTAGATCCTTTTGGGGTGAAATCTTAAATACAAAGATATATGTGATTAATTTATCTCTTAGCATTTTTTCACAGGGCGGTGTTCTGAACAGGGTGTGATTTTGTAAGAAAGTCTCTAATGATTATTTGTGGGTCCTTAGTTATACAGTTTTTATTTATGTTCCTAAAGATGAACAAGTAAAGTTGGATGTAAAAACTTAACACTGTATCTTTCTTGGTTATGGTGAATATAACTTCGGGTACCGATTATATGATCCAATTGAGAAGAAACTTGTTAGAAGTAAAGATGTTGTGTTCTTTGAGGATCAAAACATTAAAGATATTGAGAAGATAGTTACTTAAGTTAATGATAGCATTGTTGATATTGATTTGGTTCCTCATCTACTTGTAGGTGTTTTGTTAAAGCTCAAGATGACATTTAAGAATATGATGAAAATGTTGAGTAAGATCATAATATACAACGTACAGATGATATCAATGTTCTTATAGGAGATCATCCACAGAGATTTAGTAGAGTTTCAGTGCCTTTTACTCTATAATCTCTTAATGAGTTTGTGATGTTAACTAAATGGAGAGAACCTGAATGTTATGAAGAAGTAGTTGAAAGTGAGCACAAGCAGTAATAAATAGATGTCACCATAAATAAGATGAATTATTTGCATGATGACTTCATTTATAAGTTAGTGAAATTACCTAAAGGTAAGAGAGTTTTGAAAAATCAATGCATTTATAGGATTAAGCAAGAAGAGAACACTAAAAATCCACAGTATAAAGCTAGATTAGTTGTTAAAGGATTAAACTAGAAATAGGATATCAACTTTAAAGAGATCTTCTCATTGGTGGTAAAAATGTTTTCCATCTAAGTTATGTTGAGTTTAGTCACACATTAGGACTTAAAGATTGAGCAGATGTATGTGAAAACAGTTTTTTTTCATGGTGACTTGGAAGAAGAAATATATATAGAGCAACCATAAGGTTTTAAGGTAAAAAGAAAAAGAATCATGTGTGCATGTTAAAGAAGAGCTTGTATGGTTTAAAACAAGCTCATAGGCAATGGTACAAGAAATTTAAATCTATTATAAGAGAGCAAAATTACAAGAAAAACAACTTTTGATCATTACATTTTTGTGTAAATATTCATTAATAATGATTTCATCATTTTACTATTTTATATTGCTAATATACTTATTATTGGTCGCATTACTTCTAAAATTGACAAATTGAAGTAAGAGTTAAGTAAGTCTTTTTCCATAAAGGTTTTAGGATTGGCAAAAAGGATACTTGACATGTCAATCACTTGGGATAAAAAAGACAAGAAGCTGTATTTGTTTAAAAAGTAGTACATTAAAAAGGTTTTTTAGAGGTTTAACATGGGTTAGGTTAAAGTGGTAAGAACTCCCTTTACTACATATTTTAAATTATTAGTTAATCAATGTTCTTCCATAATAAAAAAGAAGGAAAAGATGTAAAAAGTTCCTTCTGCATCATTTGCATTTGCTGTGGATAGTTTGATATATATAATGGTATATGTAAGGCTTGATATAATACATGCAATTGACATAGTTAGCTAGTTCCTTTCAAATCCTAGTAAGGAGTGCTACAATATAATGAAGTGGATATTAAGATACTTATAAAGTTCTACTGATTTCAGACTTTGTTATGAAAGTGATGAGCCCATTTTTTTTGATTTACTTATTCAAATATAGTAGGTAACATGGTCTTTAAAAAATCCACTTTAGGTTATTTGATTTCTCTTATAAGGGGAGTAGTCAATTGGCAATATCAGTTGCAAAAGTGTATTGCATTATTGATTATAGGGGCAAAGTTCATTAGTATAATCAAAGTGTCCAAAAAGTTGATTTGGATGAAAAGATTCATGAGTTAGTTTGGTTTTAAGCAATTAAAGTATATATTGTATTGTGATAGTCAAAATGCAATATATCTTGATAAGGATCTGACTTTTTATACTGGATCAAAGCATATTGATGTGCATTATCATTAAATATATGATGTTTTTGATTCTAAATAATTGGTACTTGAAAAAATTCATATAAATCATAATGTTACTAATATGTTGACAAAGGCATTACCAAGAAGAAAATTTGCATTATGTTGTTCATTAACTCAGATAACCAATACCTCTACATAGTCAAGAGGGGGAGAATTATTAGGCTAATTGGGTTTCTTCCTATGTCAAGTGAAAACCCAATTATTGTGGAATTGATAACCCATTATATAGTTTGTTTAACTTATAACCCAAAACACTCAAATGAGGATATAATTTTCTCATTTTGTAGTTAGAAAACCTAATTAATAGTAAGGGTGTGGCAAACACCAAAAAAAGAAAAGAAAAAGATAGAGAGTTGTTGGAAATTCTTGTAGCTTGGAATAGTCACTATTATTTTCAAAATCCAACAATAAATTATTGTTTAATTGAGTTAAAACTCTGAAAGTTGATAGAGGACATCATGTTCTTCATTCTAAGTGGTGGAGATCGGGTTTAGTGCATTGTAAATGTGTTTTTTTTTTATTTATCTTTTTCAATTTGCATTTTAGGATTTTTTTTTTTTTACATGCAGTTTTGATTAACCTTGTAATTGAAAGGTCATTTATGGTCTAATCAAGTTAATTTTTGATCAGTTGATAGAGAACACATATGTTTTAATTTTGGATGGTTGGATCTTGATTTAGGTTTCCACAAGGATGGACTTTTATCTCAGAATTGGGATCATTGTTTTTTGGTAATACTCTATTAACCATATAGATGTACATCAATATGTGATCCGATTAAGCTAAAATTCGGTTAACTAGTAGAGAACATTTGGAAGTTCATCACGATTAAATTATTGTTTTTGTTATTCCCACAGCCTTGTATGGGTTGTAAGTGTTGTCAACTAGATTTAAGTGTGCAAGTAGAAGTGGCTCATTCAAGCATTCAAGGGATGAGTTTTCAGTAGAAAGAAAAGTGCAAGAAAAATAAATTAAGAAGGAGGATAATGCTAAATTTTGTATGAAACAGTAATATAAAGCCATATGAAGGGGCAAGAAAGGAAATTTGCCACAACTCCAATAAACCCTACTAGGGTTTGCATAGAAGGGAGTATATAAACAAGAAGAGCATCCCAGCAAACATAAGACCTACAAGCAAACCAGAAACATCTCCTGCAAGCAAATCAGAAACGCCACCTATAAGCAAACCAGAAACACGACTTGCAAGCAAACCAGAAACACGACTTGCAAGCAAACCAGAAACACAACCTGCAAGTAAACCAGAAACGCACAACCAGCAAGAGGAGAAATAAGAAACATACCACCCGGAAGAGAAGACAGTAGACCTAGTATCCGTGAGACCACCCGAAAGAGAAGATAGCAGACCTAGTATCTGTGAGACCACTTGGAAGAGAAGACAGCAGACGAGAAGCGTGAGGCAGGCCGAGAGACATGAACCAAAAAAACCAGTAGCGTAAGGTAGGCCAAAAGACATGAAACGGTAGACCAGAAATGTAAGACTAGAACGTGTAATGGCGTGACTGATCAGAAGCGTGGGGCAAGGCGTGAGATGTGAAATGACAGACCAAAAGCGTGAGTGCAAGCTGTGAAACCGTGAGACGGTGAAAGCAGAAGTTGTGTGAAATAACCTAGAGAAGGAATTCGGTTAAGCATTGGAAAGAACTCAACGTATTTCTAGATTTCTTCAAGAGAGGTTAGAGAGTGTTGTGGTGGACTTCTCAGCAGCAATGAAGCAGCCTATTCAGTTCAATAGAGGCAAGACAAGTTAGAAGAAGGGTAGACATAGTAAGTGACACTCTTTGTATTATACTTACGTTGTATTTGCAATAGTGAAAGGAACAGAGGATTAAGACATCAACTGTAACTACATTGTGAACATTGGGAGTACCACACTGGTATTCTCAAGTATAGTGGATTGTCTCGGTAGAGGAAGAGTCTCTACCACCGTAGACGTACGTCACATTGACGGAACCACGTAAATCTCGTGTCCTTACTTTAATTTACATTTTGTATTTTGAGTTGAGTTGTGAACGCAGCTAAAGTATCATTGAACCCATAACCTAAAGAAGACCTAATCAAGAACATCTGATCTGTCTAATAGGTAAGGTGTCTGAAAGGTGACTTTAGGGACTATTGTGATTAGTAAGTAACAATAAATCTACCTTAGTCGAATTTGAGAAAGAGTTCACTTTTAAGAAGAGGTTGAAGTTGTTCACATACCTGTGTATTGACGAGAGCAAAAGTATTAAAGGAGTAGAATACTTTGGCTTAAGTTATCAGAGTTTTAAGGGGTGTGATACTGATTCACCCCCCTCTCAGTATCACAGACTAGTAGATCATAGGGTGAAGTTGGGAACTTTAATTAGTATCAAAGCACAGGTTCACCAGGATAAAACTCAATAGCTTAGTGTACTAGTTTGAAGAGCTCCGGAAGTTTTAACTTGTTTAGCATACTGAGAAATGGACGCCAGTATCAGCACTAGCACTACTTATAACAAGAAGGTTCCAATCTTCAATGGAACCAACTACCATATGTGGAGAGCGAGAATACAGCCCATTTGCAACCATGGGCATGAACGTGGTGAAATCTGTACAGGAGGGTTTTAAGCCTCCAAAAGAAGGTAAAGATCTAACCCCAGAGGAATTAAGACAGTTTGAGATAAATGAGAAGGCCTCAAACGTCATCATTTTAGCATTGACAGATGCTGAATATGCTAAAGTTATGGACTACAAATATGCCAAAGAGATATGAGACAGATTGCAAAAAGTCTATGAAGGTGATGGCAAAATGAAGGAGGCCAAGTTTCAAGTTTTCAAGGAGAGATATGAATCTCTCAGAATGCAAGAAAATGAGACAGTCCAAGAGTTCTTCACCGGGGTTATTAATGCTATAAATGATCTTAGAAGTCATGGGAAGAACAAGAAGGACTCATTTATTGTGAAGAAAATTCTGAGAATTCTACCTGAGAGGTTTACCTTAAAGGTGACAGCCATAGAGGAGAGTAAAGATCTCAATTCTACGTCTCTGCATGATCTCCAGTGCAATCTCATTGCATATGAGATGAGAATAAAGTCAACTGAGAGCTCCTCAACATCAAAGGTATCAAAGGAGGCAGCTTTCAAAGCTATGAAATACTTGAAGATAAAAGAAAAGGAAGAATCATCCAGTGAGGATGATGATGATGATGAGGAAGAAAGTGAAGGTGAAGTGTTGGCATACTTCACAAGGAAGTTCAAAAAGGGGTCTAAAAAGGGAAAAAGACAGTTGTCCTTGAGATGTTATCATTGTGGATAGGCTGGACACTTTGCTTCTCAGTGCAAAGTGAAACTTGATGATGAAGGTGAGGGTAGTGATGATAAGCAGAATTCAAAATAGAGAAGACCATCATTCAAGTTAAGGAAGTCCAGCAAGAAGACTGCTAACCCATAGAAGAAGAAGAGAGGCTCATTCAAGAGTTATGTGAGCCAAACAAAAGAAGCCAATGAGGAGGAAGATGTAGACTCATCAAATAAGCATGCCTTTATGGCATCAGCTCGATGTAGTAGTTCAACCTCTGAAGAGGAAGAGGAGATTAATAAAGAAGAACCAGATATTGAAGCTGAGTTAAAAATAGCTTCAAAGAAGATAATCAGAAGGGGTAGAACCATAAGAAGGTTGGACGCCCATATAAAACAAGTTGAAGCAAAGATTGAGGAAGCAGAAAGTCAAAAGGATGAAATAAAGGCTGAACATATTGACTTGAAGAGAAGATTTGAAGAACAGATCAAAATATGTGAAGACCTTACTATGGAGCTTGACTCAAGGACTTCAACAATTGAAGAAATAGAGATAGAGTTGTTGAGACTTCAACAACAACTCAAAAAGAGTGAAGAGAACTTGCAGAAGTTTGAAGTGATAGGAGAAACAAGCTCTGCAAGAGAAAAGAAGAATGAAGAGAAAGTGTAGCAATATGATGCTGCATTGCTTAAAGATAACAAGACTTTGCCACAGAAATTGAAAGAGAAGGTTAAGTCTCAAAAAGAATAGATTGATCAGCCAGGAACAACGAAGACTGAAAATAAAGAAGATTTAAAGAAGCAACCTAAGGTTGCAAACAAAAATGAAGAAAAGAAAGTTAGCCAGCAAAAGGTTATGACTGAACAAAAGAAGGAGAAGAAGGTGATTGAAATGAAAGTCACACAAGTAAAAAAGCTAGCAACCTTGCCTACACAACAAATAATGAACAAAAAAAAAACAAGTTGTGATTAGACTCAAGAAGAGGCAGTTTCAAGGTTACTGTCTTTATTGTGAAGTTTAGGGTCATAAGGCAAGTAAATGTTGGTGGAGAAGGCTAATATATGTCTCCAATTTGAGAAGATATGATACTGCATACATGGGGAGACAATACAAAACTTAGAGGAGAACACCTGTCGTGAGCTCTTGCACATACTATAAAAAGCAAGGACACACTGACAAGGATTATTGGTGGAAGCCCAAACCAGTAGTGTCAAAGAACAAGTTTGCTATATTGGGAGACTTAGAATAATGTGAAAGGTGCGAGCAGGATGACCATAATGCCAAGAGATGCATGACACTTCTCCCTGAGCAAGAGAAAGCACTCAATGACACAGTGAAAGCAATTGGTACAGTTAAAGCTAAGAAAAAGGAGAAAGATATCATCAAGCCAGCTCAAAAGAAAGAATATAAAACTAAAAGGGAGGTGGATAATATAGCTAAAATTGCACTAAAAGCAGACTACAAGGATAAGTAGTGGATCCTTGATAGTGGGCGCACTTCACACATGACAGGAAATAAGAGTAAATTATCAAAACTGAACAAGTCAAAAGAAGGCAGAGTCAAGTTTGGCAATGATGATTCACTCAACATTAGTGGTCAAGGGTCAGTAAATATTGGAAAAGGAAAGCTGAAAGATGTTCTGCACGTTGAAGGACTCAGATATAATTTAGCATTTGTCAGCCAACTATGTAATGAAGACCATAAAGTGATATTCACAAAAACAGGTTGCTAAGTAAAGAGTAAAGAAGGCAATACTATTGCAGTCGGGAAGAGAACAAATGGAAATTTATATGTGATTAATGAGGACAAGACAAACAGTTATTTACTTACAAAAGAATAAGAAAATCAACTCTAACATAGGAGGCTGGGACACTTAATACAAAAGAACATGAGGAAGGTGACCACTACTCATGCAATCAGAGACATTCCAAACCTCAAAAGAGAGAGGGAGTATGTCTGCTCAGCATGCTCTAAAGGAAAATAGGTCAGAAAGCAGTATAAGGTCAAAGAGGTCAGTTCTAAAGTAGTGCTTGACATTGTACATACTGATTTGTATGGGCCGATGAGAACAAAAAGGTTGAATGATGAAAGGTACTTCATCTTGTTTGTTGATGATTATTCCAGAAAGACCTGCATTATGCACCTCAAATACAAGTCAGAAGTTTTAAAATACTTCAAGAGATACGGAAGATTGGCTAAAAATGAGAATGGAAAGAAGATCAAAGTATTGAGGTCAGATCAAGGCACTGAATTCACAAATGGAGTTTTTAAAGATTACCTTGAGAAGCATGAAATTCACCATCAAATGGTAGCAGCAAGAACACCTCAACTGAATGGGGTGCTAGAGAGGAAAAATAGAGCTGTGGTTGAAATGGCAAGAACTCTACTACTGGAATCCAAGTTTCACACAAGATTTTGGACAAAAGCAACATTTACAATCATACACCTATAGAACAGAGTTTTACTAAGGCCCAATACTGATAAGACTCCATATGAGCTATGGAGTGGGAAGAAGACAACAGCCAAGTATCTTAGAATCTTTGGCAGCCCATGTTTTGTGAAGAACAAGGAGCAAAACTTGGGAAAATTCCATACTAGGTCAGATGAAGGCATCTTTATGGGATACTCAGCAAAGACAAAAGGTTACAAAATTTTTTTGCATAAACTGGAAAAAGTGGTCACTTCCAGTGATGTGAGAATAAATGAAAACTGGAAAACAATGCATAATGGAGAAGTTGAGGATAGTGAATAAGATGACTTCAAGATAAACGAAGAATCTGACCAATATGAAGAAGAGGGAAAAGAAGTAAGTTCAAACTCAGAGAAGAGTGAGTCTGAAGATGAAGAAGGAGATTCTCTTGCAACTAAGACTGTGCAAGAGACAAAGACAAAGAAGACATGGACCAGTGCTTATCAAGGAAATCAGATAATAGATGACCCATCAGTAAAAGTTACAACAAGAAGAAGAATTGTGAGAGCTACTGCTTTACTCTCACAAGTTGAACTTAAATCTGTTGAAGAGGCTGCACAAGACAAAGCTTAGGTCAAAGCTATCAATGAGGAGCTGGATCAAATCAAAAAGAATGAAACATGGGAGCTGGTTCCAAGACCCACTAACGAGAATGTCATAGGAACAAAATGGGTGTTTAAAAATAAACACAATGAAGATGGCAAGGTGGTAAGGAACAAGGTTAGGCTGGTTTACAAAGGCTATACTTAGATAAAAAGAGTAGATGTTGATGAAACTTTTGCACCGGTAGTAAGGTTGGAAACTATCAGAATATTCTTAGTTTTTGTAGCACATAAGAGGTGTAAAGTTTACTAGATGGATGTGAAATTAGCCTTTCTGAATGAGCTCCTGAAAGAAGAAGTGTATATTGAACAACCTGATGGAGTACAAATCAGTAAGGATGAGACACACGTGTGCAAGTTGAAGAAAGCCTCGTATGGCCTTAAACAAGCCCTAAGAGTATGGTACAGTAGGCTGGACGCATATTTGAGAAGGTTGAACTTCAGAAGAGAAATAGTTGATAATAACCTATATGTGTTCAACTCAAAGAAAGACCAACTGATAACCATAGTATATGTACATGACATCATCTTTGGAGGGGATCACTATGAGCTATGCCAAGAATTTGCACAAAAGATAAGTGAGGAATTTGAGATGCCATTGATTGGAGAAATGATTTACTTTCTTGGATTACAGATAAAATAATGTGAAGAAGGTATTTTTATTTCTCAGACAAAATATGTCAAAGAGATGCTGAAAAAGTTTGGCATGGAGGATAGCAGACCTGTCAGTACCCTTATGCTAATAGGTTGTAAGTTAACAAAAGATCATGAAGGAAGAAGTACAAGCCCTACAAAATACAAGAAGATGATAGGGAGCCTTTTGTACCTTACAGCATCAAGGCCTGATCTCATGCAAGCTTTGTGCATCGCCAACAAATTCCAAGCTGATCTTAAGGAATCTCATATGTTGGCAGTGAAAAGAATCCTAAGATACCTCAAGGGGACACTGGAAATGGGCTTGTGGTATCCTGCCATGGATTCTGTAAAACTACGAGCATACACTGATGCAGACTGGGCAAGAAGTACAGATGACAGAAAATCAACCAGTGGCTGCAGCTTCGACTTGGGTTCAAAGTGTGTTACATGGCTAAGTAGAAAGCAAAACAGTGTTATTTTGAGCACAGCAGAGGCTGAGTATATGGCTGCTTGTGTAGCATGTACTCAGGTGATATGGATGCAAAGACAATTGGCCAATTTGGGTGTTGAAGTGAAGTTACCAGTAAGTGTACTTTGTGATAATCAAAGTGTAATTGATCTTAGCAAGAATCCAGTTCAACATTCAAGGAGCAAACATATTGACATTTGGTATCACTTTATCAAGGATCAAGTGGAAAAGGGCACAATTCAGTTGGAGTATGTCAGCACTAAAGATCAAATCTCAGATATTCTAACTAAACCTCTGTCCATAGAGTTGTTTGAAAAGCACAGAATGAGTCTGTCTGTGTAAATGCCTCCCCAAGTCTGAAGTTCAAGTGAATCCTCCATCTTTACTTTGTAGGTTTTTCAAATTTGTAATTGGTTAGCAAAATGGGAGAGAAGCAACAGTGTAAGGGGAGCTGTTAAGGAAGGGGGAGTGCATATTTAGGGGGAGTCCATCTGCTTCTGGATTATTACTCTAGAAGATTATAAATGACTACTGTATGATGGTTTTTGTTATGAGTGTTGCCAACAATTACAAATGGGGAGATTGTTGTTCCCACAACCTTGTATGGGTTGTAATTGTTGTCAACCAGATTTAAGTGTGCAAGCAGAAGTGGCTTATTCAAGCATTCAAGGGATGAGTTTTTAGTAGAAAGAAAAGAGCAAGAAAAATAAATTAAGAAGAAGGATAATACTGAATTTTGTATGAAACAGTAATATGAAGCCACATGGAGGGGTAAGAAAGGAAATTCGCCGCAGGTCCAATAAACCCTACCAGGGTTTGTATTGAAGAGAGTATATAAATAGGAAGAGCATCCCAATAGACATAGGACCTGCAAGCAAACCAAAAACGCCACCTGCAAGCAAACCAGAAACACGACCTGCAAGCAAACCAGAAACACGACCTGCAAGCAAACCAAAAACGCACAACCAGCAAGAGGAGAAATAAGAAAGAGACCACTTGGAAGAGAAGACAGCAGACCTAGTATTTATGAGACCATCCGGAAGAGAAGACAGTAGACCTTGTATCCGTGAGACTACCTGGAAGAGAAGACAGCAGACTAGAAGTGTGAGGAAGGCCGAGAGACATGAACCAAAAAAACCAGTAGCATGAGGCAGGCCAAGAGACGTGAAACAGTAGACCAGAAACATGAGACCAGAATGTGCAACGGCGTGACTGATCAGAAGCGTAGGGCAAGGTGTGAGACGTGAAACGGCAAACCAAAAGCGTGAATGCAAGCTGTGAAACCGTGAGATGGTGAAAGCAAGAGTTATATGAAACAACCTAGAGAAGGAATTCGGTTAAGCATTAGAAAGAACTCAACGTATTTCTAGATTTCTTCAAGAGAGGTTAGAGAGTGTTGTGGTGGACTTCTAAGCGGCAGTGAAGCAGCCTATTCAATTCAATAGAGGCAAGACAAGCTAGAAGAAGGGTAGACACAGTAAGTGACACTCTTTGTATTGTACTTGCTTTGTATTTGCAATAGTGAAAGGAACAGAGGATTAAGACATCTATTGTAACTACATTGTGAGCATCGGGAGTACCACACTGGTATTCTCAAATATAGTGGATTGCCTTGGTAGAGGAAGAGTCTCTACCACCGTGGACGTACATCACATTGACGAAACCACGTAAATCTCTTGTGTCCTTACTTTTATTTACATTTTGTGTTTTGAATTGAGTTGTGAACGTAGCTAAAGTATCATCGAACCCATAACCTAAAGAAGACCTAATCAAGAACATCTAATCTGTCTAATAGGCAAGGTGTCTGAAAGGTGACTTTGGGAACTATTGTAGTTAGTAGGTAACAA
This sequence comes from Bruguiera gymnorhiza, assembly GCA_020883675.1. Taxonomy (NCBI): domain Eukaryota; kingdom Viridiplantae; phylum Streptophyta; class Magnoliopsida; order Malpighiales; family Rhizophoraceae; genus Bruguiera; species Bruguiera gymnorhiza. The sequence continues at coordinate 529,967 of JAIRCJ010000013.1, read as the reverse complement.
TAGATCTACCTTAGTCGAATTTGAGAAAGAGTTCACTTTTAAGAAGAGGTTGAAGTTGTTTACATACCTGCGTATTGACTAGAGCAAAAGTATTAAAGAAGTAGAATACTTTGGCTTAAATTATTAGAGTTTTAAGGGGTGTGATACTGATTCACTCCTCTCTTAGTATCACAGACTAGTAGATCCTAAGGTGAAGTTGGGAACTTCAGTTTTAAAGTCTACTTGTTGTATTTTAGTTAATAGAATATTATTGGTCTATTTTTGATTAACTCATTTGACCTCTTATTTGATTCAAATTGAATTTATTCAATTTGTTTGATATAATTGAGGTTATGTACCTCTATTGTACTCACTTGTTAATTATAGTATAGTTGATTTTTGAATTGGTGTAGCTTGTAATTTTGCTCATTTATTTTGGAGGAGTTGTCCACATAAAATTGATGTGTTTTCTTGTATGATTACTTAGTTTATCATTTTTGTTGTTCAATTGATTTCTCATATGTTCAAGTAAATAAGAGAAGTTTCCTATACAATTTGCACTCCCTTGCTCTTTCTCCCATCTAATTCCTTATGCATATACTATGAATTTCTTGATAAGCAAAAAACTTATACTCCAATCAAGACTTCTTAGTCTTAATAAAATGTTAACCATTAGACTAAAGCTTTATTAATTCGTACATAACATATGTCCATGTTTTTTAGCATTTAAAATGATTACTTGATATTTCTAAATATTTTATTAAAAAGATTTCATTCTTTGTTAAGACATATTCAAACATTTTATTAATTTTGAATGGCTACAAACTTGGCACATGTAGGAGGCTTGGCATAGGCAAAAGATTGGTTCAAGGAATATAAGAATGGTGCAAATAGAAAGGGGCAAATTATGCGTATAAGGCAACATATAGCAAAAATGAATCTTTCATCAATATATTCACTAGAAAGCTTTCTTATACTAAGTTTCAGACCCTGACTGTGTTGGTTTAACCAATTCATGCCCATTACGAGCCACTAGAACAAGGCACAACCATTATTTAGCTCACTTAAAGATTTGCCAGCATAGTTTATCATGAAGTATTTTCTAATGCAGAAATTTTCCCAAAAGACATAGACATTATTTTATATAGTGTGCTTAATTTAGGAACTTTCATGGTTATGCCTAATGAACCCTTTTTTAAATAGGATCTAAAAACTAGAATTCTTCCATCAGATTTTACTATCCTAAGTGTGGAAAACAAAAGAAGTGTTCAAACTATAAGTCAAGGGGGTGTCAGAGTTAACCTGTGCATGTTGCATGGCTACAAGGTTATTGGATGCTTGCACACCTTGGCTAAGGTTGCCCTCCTTTCCAGACATATTTAGACAAATTGACTTATATGTGTGTTGTATGGACTACATGTGGAATGTAAGAATGCAACAAGGCTTTTAAAGGCTCTCTGTATATGGCTAGAGATAATGATGGGTGCGGGGTTGTTGTTGTTAAGGTGGGATGTCAAAAGAATTAAAGACATGTTCTGATTTAACTATAATTTCTCTACTAATTGTTTAATCTTTATTAACTACAATCTTGCTACCAATTGTTTAATTTCTATCAGTTACAATCTCTCCACTAATTACTCAATCTCCATTAGTTACAATTTCTCCACCAATTGCTCAATTTCCATTAACTACAATTTCTCCACCAACTGCTCAATCTTTGTCACTTGTAATCTCTCCATTAATTGCTTAATTTTCATCAACTATAATTTCTCTACCGATTACTTCTTAATCAAGATCAATTCTTTCCAAGGAGAAAAGGTCATTATTATGTCCTACATTAATGACGTAATCCTAACTTACATTATAAAAAAACATCAGACTACATAATTGAAATATCACCAAATTATATAGAAAATTCTATCAATGAAATACAAAATACTCACTGGTAATTGTCACTCAATTTCATTTTGTTAGTTTATTATTTTACATGGTATCAAAGTTATCTCTTGCAAAAATATAAATGTCAAATTAATCAAATTCACTCACTACCCTATCTTTCACCCCAACAGTGTTCATGATGCAAATAACATACCAAGCAAATAAATTATCACAATAGTTTCTTTCTTAGATGAATATGTTACCATGGCCTGGGTAACAAATTCTACAAAGTGGGCAACACTTTGCCCTACAAAATTCAACCCAAATTACTCACCAAATATAGACAATTATAGAAATTAAAGGAAGGGTAATGCTCGATGTCATCTCTGCAATCATTTTAGTCACCAGACCAATGTGTGTTGTGATTGTAGACTTTTACCATAATCTTCGGCCTCAGCATTATAGTTTCATATTGTTAAAATTCTAGCACCACCATCAGTATTGTTGGACTCGTGGTATTTAGATTCCAATGCCATACACCATGTCATAAACATTTCATCTCAATTGTCTTATCTTCAGCCCTAAATAGGCAACCAATATATTACCATAAGTAATGGATCTAGCCTCCCAATAACCCATACAAGTACTTTTATTTCTCAAAATTTTCATCTTTGTAATGTTTTAATTGTTCCTTCTATAAAGAAAATTTTACTTTTATTTCATTAACTTTTATAGGAAAACAATTATGATTTCATTTTCTCACCCAATTCTTTTTTTTGTGAAGTGTTGTCATATGGGCAAAATTTTTTTTCAAGGAAATATTAATCAAGGACTCTATTAACTATTGGGTCAGTCTGAGCTTTCTCCTTTAGTTTATTACCTATCTTAGTCTAACTTTCTCATTTATTGGCATTATCATTTAGGTCATACTACATATTCAACTATTTTTTGAATGTTCAACAAGTCATTAGTCACACAACCAACTTACTTAGCATGTACATTTACCAAGAGTTATTGTCATCCCTATCCTCTCACCTTTCATAGGTCCACAAATCCCTTAGAATTAATTCATTTTGACATTTAAGAGCTAATTCCAATAACATCTCACCAAAATAATAAATGTTATATTTATTTTATTAATGATTATTCCAAATTTTTTTAACTTTATATGCTCAATTGTTATGATTAATTTTTACATATCTTTGTGGTCTTTCTAAATTTCGTTGAAAAGCAACTTAATACTTGAGTTAAAACTATTCAAAGTGATTGTGCAGGAGAATTTCTTTTTGTATCTTTAATAAGTTGTTGTAGGAGTGTGACATTTATAAATAAACATCCTATCCTTATATGGCCCTTTAAAATGATTCAACCAAATATAAATATAGACATGTGGTTGAAATAGGTTTGACAATGATGCACCATGCGTCTATTCTCTCTCACTTTTGGAATTTTGCTTTTAAAAGTATAGTTCACATTATCAATTGATTGATTACTCTAGTTCTGTAACAACACAGTTCTTAGGAAATACTCTTTTTTACAATACCACCCATTGAGCATCTTGGGGTTTTTGGCTATATTATATATCTAAACCTACGAGCATAAACTAGAGCCTAAGTCACATTGGTATATTTTCTTGGGATATCTCTTAGGTGTCAAGGGTTATTGATGTTATTCTCCATAACAATGACAATTCTATATAGTTGCAAACGCAATTTTTAATAAGACTGCCTTTTCGTTTGCTATTGTTGTCACCAATGTACCATCAAATGTGTCCCTACCAGCGTCATTGAAGTTACCTCTTTATATTCCTCCACTAATACATTTGCAACATAATGATTCACATATGCAAGAGTTGAGGATTGATACTTCCTACATATTGACACCTTTATTAAGTAGTCTCACCATTTCTCACTCTATATCTCTTTGACTGTAACCCATTGTACCTTCTCTTGCTACTAAAACTATCTCATAGACTACTATGTCATAGGCTACAAGCTTGCCCCCACAATAGGTACCACTAGCCTATACCATGGTGGCTAGACTTTAAGATAACATAATTCCCTATCGTCATGTACAAAAGGATCACATTTATGTATTTACCACTTCAGTACTAATCCCATTCATATCATCATGTTACAATCATGTGGTAAAAGACCTGAATTGGTAAGTAGTTATGGCTAAAGAGTACATCGCACTTTTGAAAAATTAGACATAGGACCTTGTACCATTTCCTTCGACTTATAAGCCTATTAATTGCAAATGGGTCTTTCATTTCAAGTTTCATGTAGACAGCTCTCTTGAATGATATAAGGTCAGATTAGTCACAAAAGGCTTTCATCAATAATAAGAAATTGATTATAATGAAACTTTCAATTAGAGGGTTAAAAATATCATAGTTTGCATAATTCCCATGACTACATTTTTTAGGATTTGGCAACTTCAACAACTCAATGTTAAGAATGTCTTTCTTCATAGTCATCTAACCAAAGAAATATTCATGGATCAACTACAAAATTTCATTGATCTTCAACATCCTCATTATGTCGGTTGTTATCTAAAATGGTCTCTTTATGGCCAAAAACAAGCACCTCGTGCTTAATACCAATGTCTTAGTAATTTTCTCATCTTTATTGGTTTTATAGTTTCTTCAATTGACTCATCATTGTTTATACTACATAAAGTACAATACAGTATATTCTTACTTGTTTATATCGGTGATATAGTTCTTATAAGATCCCTTACAATATCATTTTTTACTCTCTTAAAAACTCTATAAAAGGAATTTGCTATCAAAGACTTGAGTGAACTTAGTTATTTCCTTAGGAATGAATTGGGTGGACTTAGTTATTTCCTTAGGAATGAACTATAATAGACTTCAAATAGTTTTCTTCTTCACTAAATAAAATATGTAGCAAATCTTCTTGCATAAGCAAAAATGCAAGATACAAAGTCTATAACTACACCCTATGTCGTTAACTCAAACATTCCATTTATCCATTATGGAGAACTATTCTCGAATTTAACACTTCATCATAGTACTGTGGGAGCATTGTAATATCTTACTTTTACTTGGCCTAACATTGTCTTTACTATCAACACTATCTATCAATTTATGCATACACCTATGAAGGTCCATTATCAATTTGTCAAATGCATATTACACTTTGTTTACGACACGTAGTACCATGGCATCCTTTTTACCTACAATAGCAAGTTCCATCTTCATGCTTTTTCCTATATAAGTTAGGCTGGAGAGCATGACACCAGATGATTAGTTGGTAGTTTTGGTATAATCTTTGACTTCAATCTCATCTTATAGAGTTTTTATAAGTAATGAACAATCACCTGATCCAGCCTAAAGACTAAATTCAAAATCTTAGCTAACACAATTACTAAACTCATTTGGATTGAGGCTCTTTTATGTGATCTTGGTGTCTCTTGGCAAGGCCTTCTAGTTCTTTAATATGATAAAATCTTTACCATCTATCTAATAGGGAATCCCATCTTTCATGCTTAAACAAAACATGTAGAACTTGATTACTACTTTGTACAAGAATGGATCGCCAAACAATTGATTGCATGTTCAGTATATCTCCACTACAAATCAACTTGTTAATATCTTCACCAAAAGGCTTTTCATAGCTTGCTTTTGACTTTTACAATCTAAACTTACTGTGTGTTCTACCATATTAACTTGCAAGTAGGTGTCAAAGGAAATAATGATGTGTCTTAATTTAACTACAATCTCTCCACCAATTATTTAATTTCCATCAGTTACAATCTTACCACCAACTATTCCATCTCTATCAAATATAATCTTTCTATGAATTGCTTAATTTTCATCAATTACAATCTCTACACCAATTGTTTAGCCTTCATCAATTGAGAGATTGTAATTGATAGAAGCTGAACAATTGGTGCAAAGATTGTAATTGACAAAAATTGAGCAATTGATAAAAAGATCGTAGTTGATAGAGATTGAGTAGTTGGTGGCAAAATTGTAATTGATGGAGATTAAATGATTGGTGGAGAGATTGTAGTTATACGAGGACATATAAGTGTTTTCTTTAACACCCTTACAAGCTGATGTAGCAGAACACACAGTAAACTTGGATTGTAAAAGTCAAAAGCAAGCTGTGGAGAGTTCTTTGGTGAAAATATTGGCAAGTTAATTTGTAGTGGAGATGTATTGAGTATGCAATTGATTTTTTGGTAGTCCGTTCTTGTACAAAGTGGTAATTAAGTTCTACATGTTTTGTTCAAGTAAGAAAATAAGATTTCTTGTCAGATAGATGGTAAAAATTTTATCATGCTAAAGAACTCGAGAGCCTTACCAAGGGACATTAAAATCACATAAAAGAGTCTCAATCCAAATGATTTTAACAGTTGTGTTAGCTAAACTTTTGAATTTAATTTCTATACTGGATCGAGTGGGAACTCTATGAGATGAGATTAAAGTCAAGGATTATGCCAAAACTACCAACTGATCATCTAGTATCATACTTTTCCACTCAACTTGCATCTAAAAAAGTATAAAGATGAAAATTGTTGTTGTAGGTAAAGAAGATTATAAGTGATGGAGATTAAGCGACTAGCAATTTAACATTTTTCTTTGTTTTAATAAAAATAATTGGCAACTGTTGAACAACAATTTGTAATTAGTTATTAACCAAATATCCTTAGGAAAGTTATACAGAAAACCCCCCTTTCATCGATGCTAAAATAAAAAAAAAAAAAAGTTAATCGCAAAGACATTGATAAGTACACAATAACTCTTAATTCACGCTAAGCAAATGATCGTTGTGGTAATCTAAGGCTGTGGCACCAAAAGCAATTATAAAACTGTGGTAACTCAACCTTTTTTAAAAGGACGATTAGAACCATACAAATGGACAAAAAAACAAAAAAATTTACTTAATGCTTGGAGAGACTTTTGATCTTAACAAATCACAAGCATATCGTCTTTATTATTAAGCTGTCTTTGATCCTTGCCCACACATTACACATTCAAGGAAAAAAGGCTTAAATCCTTTTAGCTAAAAGCACAACTTGGACCAGCAATAAAGAAACTATTGCTATCGTGATCGGCCTTGCGTTATGGTGGCAACTTAGTTGAAACTCCATCATCGATGTCCATCATATCCTAACATGTACTGAGGCTACGACTTGGACTAATGTCTGTTGGATTTGGGACCACGAATAGAGCAGCACATATCCTATTTGGAACGGGCTGCTTTCTATAATAACCCAGGCCTGCAATATTAACATCCAACTTCCCAGTGCCCTTGAATAATAGCTGTCTTTTACTTCTTCATTTTTCAATGAGCATATAATGATGAGTGTTAAAAGTATAATATATGATAATGAATCTTTAAAATTTTAAGTTACACGATTCCATGACAATTAAGAGTGTTTATGACTAAAAAGGAAATAATTTACCCTAACTTTTCTAATTAAACTATAAATTTCGACGCCAGGGTAGTGTTTGATCGACGGTCTCAGACCCATGAACTTGCTTCTGCTAGGGCATTAGAATTGACTACATGAAACTTCAAACCATACATAGACTAACGGGTTGTTTTTGCTAAACATCTGCAAGAAGTTTTGCAGTCAAAAACTATTCCTGAGCTGTCATTAATTGTTTTAAAGTTTCATGTGATTATTTGGAGGGTCATGGTCAAATCAAAGGCTATATATATATATATATATATATAATTAATTTAAATATTGAAATAGCTAATGCAAATACAAATGGTCAGATAATCACATTGTAGAAGCTTTAGCGAAAGTTGAAAATCTCGAGAACTCATCATCTAGAAGAGCCTGCGGATTACCTTGCTCTACCTACACAAATACAAAACGAGTCTCAGCTCTTCGTGCAATTTCAAGAAGCTGTAAACGGTAGCACATTAATGACTATCAATTAAACAAGTCTTAAGACATTAAATTACACACCCCATCAAGCAAGCACAACTAATGAAGTAACTAAATGGTCTAGCTTTACCAAAGAAAATAACATAGCATTTCAACAGCCTACTTTAAAGATAATTTCTCATCCAAAGGCACCCCCAAAAGGAACCTAGACTAGTTGAAATCTGTTTTTATTCGGGGCGCGAACTGGGATAGTGTGGTTCTAGGTTTCTCAAACAACCTGGGTGGGAGGGGGCAGAAGTTAAAACGCATTAATTATACTCACCTAGTATGCCCATTAGGCAAAAAAGGATGTCAATAGGAAAAAAATGTTAATAGCCACCCCCTTCGCTGAAAATAAGCTTAAAGACGTCAAACTGTTTCTCAGTTCCACTGAGAGACCAGAACTCAGAAAAATAAAAATAAAAATAAAAATAAACCACTATGAGAGAAGTCCTCAGGTGGGCTAGGGGCAGGAACTCTGGGCATAGAGTTCTCACAGGGAACTCGAAAACAAAATAAAAAGAGAAAAAGCCTTAAAAATAGAGATGGGCAACCTTATTCTATATGTTGCTTGTGAACCACCAAGCAATAAGAAATAACCTAGCATTTCAACTGCCTTAGCTAAGAGATAATTTGATAAATTAGTGAAGTATAAATTGCTTTTATATTTTTGCTCTCTTGGAACAACCTCCAAAGGCAATAGCATATACGATCTCACTAGGGTTATGAACAAATTGAGCAACTCATTCATGGCTTAAAGGTTCAATCTAATAGAGGTTTGTTTGAAGCTCATCATCCACTTACCTAAAGAAAGGATCTCTAGTACAATATTCATGCTCATTTATTCAAAAGCCAGACTATATAGATGCTCTTGGACATTTTTTGTGCTTTAGTCATATATTGTCATTATAAATAGCATTCTCTATACAGGACACGGTTTCACATTGTGTCTTTAACTTCTAAACTTGTTAAATCTTATTTACTACAACGTGCAAGCACGTTCTTTGTCAGTTTTTGTAACATGCTTAGACATTTTAAATCCATAAATGAAGCCAAGTTAAGCTTCCTCATGACAATATTTAAGTCAAGGTTGAGTCTAGCTGAAGACTGACCTTTTACTAAGTGGAGACAGACCCACAAATTTTAGGCTGGATTCAATCTCAAAATAAGACGCCTTTTAAAAATCTTACAAAGTCAAGCCTGAACAAATCAAAGCTCAGCTCTTTTGTAGCCATAGGCACATCAAAAATGTCCAACATGTGCAAATTGTCTAATACCATGACTAGAATGTTTTGCCTTTTTTCTTCAGACCCCTAAAAGTTTCCCAAAGGCTCTGCTTTGTCAAGAGTTGGGTAACTCTGATACTAGAATTAAGTAAAAAAGAAAGCAAGAACCAGAAGATGTGGCATACCAGGTTCCCATGATCAAGAATAAGGATGTTGTCCATGCCCAAAACAGTGGAAATGCGATGAGCAATTGTGATTACTGTCATTCCTTTACACTCAGTAAATATTGCATTCTGTAGTAACGAAGCTGTTTTTGTGTCAATACTTGCAGTGCACTCATCCAAACAAAGTACCTGAGAATACATAACAGGTTAGAAATCTACTCTCTCACCATACCACACACGCGCATTCATCTAAATGCATTTTTCAGTGAAATCCCTCAGCAAGGTAACAGAGCCAAACCATCCATCTAAAAAAATTCTACTGTGCTAGAACTTAAAAGCAGACACATTAATATGGCAATGTTCATACCATCTGAGAGTATCTAACCAACCTAAGCAATATAGTGCGAGATTATGGTAAAATATTATGATTTTACCTTAGAAGACTTGAGAAGAGCACGTGCAAGGCAGAGTAGCTGCCTTTGCCCAACCGAAAAAGATGATCCAGATTCCTTCACATGAATGTCCAATCCACCTGCTGCCTCTACTTCTTCCCTGATATGGCATCTCCTGAGAACACTCCAGATTTCCAGGTCACAGCTCATCTGGAGAGGATCTAAATTATCTCTGCAAAAAGGTAACACATAATTAATAAGTCTAATTGCCCAGATATTATGATGTACAGAAATTGTTGTTGCATCCAATTGAGTAACGGACCTTAATGATCCTTCAAACAGAAATGGACTTTGAGGAACAACAGCAAAATGTGCACGAAGATCTCTGACAGGAAGATCAGTTATATCAAGGCCATCCACCAAAATACGACCACTACATAAAGGGGTAAGGCGGAGAAGAGCATTCAAGACACTAGACTTGCCAGCACCCGTCCTTCCAACAATTCCAACCTATTTGAATTTATCTGATTTGTTAGGATGCTCAATCCAAAACAGGAGATCATAGAAGCAAATTAAGCAGTGCATCAACAAGAATCTGCAGGAAATCCAAATCCTAGATTTACAAATATTATAATATTTTTTTGTAAGAATCCAAATATTTCGTATTAAGATAAAAATTAAAATATATTATATTAGAATAAGAATTAGAATCAAAATATTTCCCATTAATATAGAAATTTATTTCTTTGATTTTCTTTCACTTTGGTTCTGTAGTCTAATAATCTAATTATAGGAACATCTCTTGTATATAAGCTTATTATTGTCAATGAATAAACACAGAAGAATTCTTCCTAAATTACTTCTATTCTCTTGGTATGTAAGCCACTGCTTCTGGTGACTAATCTGCGTCTAACAAAAGAGGCACCTTTTATTTTTTAAACCTTTAAACCACAACACCAACCATGGCCATATCATCCGTAACTAGTCCCTCTCCCACAAATATCCAATCAACTCTTATTACTCCTACTCTCTACAAATTACTCAGCATAAATTGAATGAAACCAATTTTCAAAAATAGTTTCAATCAATTTTGTTGGTAATCAAAGGTAAAGGGAAGACAGACTGTCTCATAGGATTAACTTTTATGCCCAAGCCAACGGCAGCAAACTTTGGGACTTGGGATGCTGAAAATTCAATTGTCATGGTATGATTTATCAATTCCATGGAGCCTTAAATTGGCATAACATACCTATTTCATAAGACTGCAGAAGAAATTTAAGAGGCAGTATAAGAGCTCTACTTAGGTATGGAAAACACAACATAGTGTTTTAAAATCCAATCTACCATCCAGATAACATGACAAAATAGTAAAACCGTTATAGAGTACTATGACATTTTCATCAATTTATGCCATGAGATAGATTTGTTCCATGAAATTCAATTGGATAGTCTCACTGAAGGTGTAAAAAACAAAAAAAAAAAAAAAAATGTGCATTTGATTTACTTCAGAGACTCAATTGTGAGCTAGATAAAGTATGAGGTAGATTGTTGAGAACAAAGCCTATCCCTTTACTAAGACAAGTTTTTTGCTCAAGTTAGGCAAGAGTAAAGTTGTAGAAAGATAATGCTCAACTCCTCTTTAAACTCTAACATTGATCTTGCCTATCAATACTTAGCACTTGTTGTACAAAAATGAGAGACTGCTACACTTCCATCTTAGGATCAGACATCTAGGGACAAAAGTTATGTGATCGCATAAATTCTACCACACAAGAGACATGCTGGAAAATACATAGGAAACCAACAAACTGAGAGCCTCGAGGCCACAGATATGGAAATTGATCAGCTAATGCAGTAGAACATATTGCTTGTCTTCATCAAATTCTGATACCAAAATCTCACTAGTAACTGACACACCAGATTTATCCAAATAAGTAGAGCATTGGTTGCACAGAGAGGTAATATAAAACATTCTTTGATATGTTAGAAACTTACAAAAAACTTATGAATTGTATATACAAGTACATCAAACCATATGATAAGATCAATGGATGCTCTATCTACCAATGAGAGAAGTGATTGTGAGATTTTTGTTACTGTTGCAGATGAGACAGTGTCTCCAGTGATAGGGAAAGAAACAATTTGTTTTCAGATTTATTACTAGAATCTGTTCTATATGTTCTTAAACTGAAATGCAATTGGTTCCTATTAGTAAGTTGACAAGAGACATGAATTGTATGGTGACATTCTTTCATATCACTTTGAATTTTAAGACTTGTCTTTAGAGAAGATGATTAGTAATGTTGAAAAGGATATCTTTATTACATATTAGAAACTTTTTATTACCTTAAATGTAGGTTATTCACTTGTTTTTCCCTTTCAGTTATTTTTGATGCCAATGTTATATTATAACATCAACGTTTGAGACATCATACCTTTCATTATCTAAAAGTATTATATCATCATTTTTTTATAAATAAAAACATGGATTTATTTCAATGTGAGGCATTATATTTTAACCAAACAACCTTGAAATAACCACACTATAAACATGTACAAGCTTTTCAAACCATTCCATTTAATTTACAGTGATATTTAGGGATTAGTGTGAAATCAATATGAACACTTAGTTTAACAAGTATTCAATGGTTTATTACTTTGATTGACGATCATATGAGAGTTGGTTGGGTATCCCTATGAAAGACAAATTAGAAGTTTATACAATTTTCAAACAATTTCATAAACTTATTCTCAATTTTTTTCAATCGTCTATCCATATTCTTTGTACTGACAATGATAAAGAATATTTTTCCAATGAATTTAATCAATATCTTTTTGAAAATAACATTTTTCATCAAAACTCTTATGCCTATACACCCAAACAAAATGGAGTGACAAAAAAAAAAACATTACTACTTGCTAAAAGTTGCTCGTTCAATGATATTTGCAAATTCAATGCCAAATTCTTATTGAGGGGAAGTAGTCCTTATAACTTACTACCCAATCAACCATCTCCCATCCAAAATTTTCGAACCTCTTTAATCGTCTTACATGGCCTTTTCCCTTTTACTAAAAATCATAAACTCATTGTCTCCAAAGATTTTTAACTACACTACATTCATCCATAATTATAATCCTAACCATAGCAAACTTGAACCAAGAGCTATAAAATGTGTGTGAAGTGCTCTCCAACACAAATGGCTACAAGTGCTATTGTCCTTTATCTTGCAAATTTTTTCTCTTGTGATGTATCATTTCTTGAAAACAAACCATTCTATTCTAATACCTCTTTTCAAGGGGAGATTTTAAGTGAAGAAAAGCATTAAGACCAAACTATCTATCTCCTTATCTCTCTATCAAGTTCTTTTGTCCCTTATGGAAGTTAAAACTTTGAAACCAAAGCCACCAAATCAGTACAAGAAATTGAAACCAAAGTCGCCAAACAAATTCAACTAAGGTAGCCCATCAAGAGAGAGAACAAGTTTCTAAAAAGCCAAATTTTGTGTATTCTCGAAAGTTTAAAATTTCTTAGTAAAGCTAAACCTAGAGTCAAGTCCAACAAATGAAGTTATGAGAAAGAACTTAAGTATAATCAATAACTTGAACATTCCAATAACTCTTTGAAAAAGGGTAAGATCATGTGTCAAATATCTTATCTCTAATTACCTTTCATACTCAACGTTATCTTCACAGTTCAAGGATTTTGTTCCAAGTATTAACAAGGTGGAAGTTCTCAAAGATATGCAAAGTACTTTACACGACTCAAAGTGAAAGGTTGCAATTTTGGAGGAGATGAAAGCCCCGGTTGAAAATAATACATGAGAAATTATAAAGATACTTGAAAATAAAAGAATTGTTGGATTTCATGATTAAATACAGAGTTAATGGAAGTATTAAGAGATATAAGACAAGGATGGTAACTCAAAACTTCACTCAAACTTATGAAATATATTATGAGAAGACTTTTTTTTAGTTGCCAAGTTAAATTCTATCAGAATTCTTGTCTCTTATTGCCAATTTAGATTAAGAATTTTATCAACTTGATGTGAAAAATTGTTTTCTCAATGGAGAACTACAGGAGGGATGCATAAAAATACCTCTTGGATTTGGGATAAGGGAGAAGAAAGAAAAAGTCTGCAAATTAGAGAAATCACTCTACGGGTACAAACAATCTCCAAGGGTATGGTTCAAATGATTTAGTGCTATTTTTAATTGGCTTGGATACAAAAAAAAAAAACAAGTTGATCATGCCTTGTTCATAAGACATTCAAGGAATGGGAAGAAGACAATACTGATTGTACATGTGTATGATATTATAATCATAAATGATAACAATCAAGTAATAAAGAACCTCAAAAAAGAGTTTGAAGTTAAGGATTTCAAGAAATTAAGATACTTTTTTGAAATAGAAATAGCAAGAAGTAAAGAGAGTATTTTCATCTCCCAACGAAAATATACTCTGTAACTCTTGAACAATACTATTAATCTTAAATGTAGGCCAATTGAAACACCTTTGGAAAAAGGTTGGAAAAAAAAAAGAGTATGAGAATGATCAATTTGTTAATAAAGGGAATTATCAAAGGTTAGTTGGCAAACTTACTGCTTGTCTTTCACTCGTCTTGAAATAGGTCATGCAATAAGTATAGTGAGTTAATATTTGCATCTTCCTATTACAAAACACTTTGAGATTGCAACTCACATCTTAAGATACCCAAAAAGGACACTAAGTAAAGGACTCTTATTCAAAAAAATTGAAAAAAAAAGGTTGTTGGGTATAATGATGCAAATTGGGTACTCTTATGAAAATTGCAAGTCCACCTTTGGTTACTATACCAAGTTGTGAGCAACTTGGTAACTTAGGGAAGAAAAAAACAGTAAATAATTGCTCACAACAGTGCTGAAATGGAATAAAAGGTCATTGCACAAGGAATTTGTGAAGTAATTTAACTGGAGAAGTTTATGGAAGACTTGCAAGTACCCCTATTTGTTCCAAGAACACTGTACAGTGACAGTAAATTGGCAATTAGCATCATCAATAATCCAATTCAACATAACCATATGAAACACTAATGAATAGACTGAAATTTTATCAAACAAGAAATCAAAAATAGAGGCATTAATTTGTTTTATATTCTTACCGAGTTACAAGAAGCAAATATTTTCACTAAAACCATATCAAGGCTAAAAGTTAAATCAAACATAAGCAAATTGAGAATAATAGATATCTATTTGCCAATTTAAGGGAGAGTGAGAAATCCAAATCCCAAATTTGAAAAAATTATAATATTTTTTTGTAAAAATCAAAATATTTCACATTAGGATAAAATTTTGGTTTTTAATTTTCTTTCATTTTACTTATTTAATCTAGTAACCCAATTAGAAGAACATGTCTTATATATATGTGAGTTATTGTCAATAAATAAACATATGAGAATTCTTCCCAAATTGCTTCTATTCTCAGCATCAAATTTTAAATTGAGATCCTCTCTTTTTCGTGATAAAGATTGACCTTGTTTTCTCAATCTTAGGCCTAAAGGAGATAGGATTTAACATGCTTATACATTCAAAGAAATTTGAACCTAAACTACTTTTCTGCACACAATTTAAACTCTTTACCTGAACATGAACTGGAAAGGGTCAAGGAAGTGTATGATAACAAACAACCAAAAAAAAATATATATATATATATATATATATAAAGATCCTAATCCTCAAGCTTCACATGTGCACTAACCTGCATCCCTCCTGTAATCATAAAACTGATATTGCATAGAGCAGGTGGCAAAGATGGCATATATCTCATCGTAACGTTTTGAAATTCAATCAGTCCTTCTAGTGGCCAATCTGAACTAAGTGCATGGCATCCATTGAGCTCTTCTTGAGGGATGTCCATATACTAGAATGAAATCACATAAGCAATGAACAACGAAGTATATAGAGGAAATGAGGTTTATCACCACACCTGAAGAGCTCTCTCAACAGATACCATTTCCTTCTCTGTTTCAGTGAAACTTGTCAGGAAACTTCCTAACAAGGACACAATCGGAGCAGCATAAGAGAGTGCCAAACCTACCTGTAAAAGAATATTCAGGGTTAAGCTGCATATTTGATCTTAAAATAGGTAAAAGTTACACAAGCATGCTAATAAGCTTATATTTTGATTCATAACTAAAACACATTAGGAAGGAGTTAGAGGCAAACAAGAGAGTGAATACTGTACCAGCCCAGGGGTGCCAAAACTAATAGGGAGAAAGCCACGGGATCCAACAACAGCCATCATGGCAACAAATGAAATGATAAATGCTGCTAACAGCTAAAAGGATGTTACAAGTCAGCATAAAAAAATAAAATAAAATAACAAAAGAATTGCATCAAGTAAATAAGTTGCTCTGCAGGAACATAATTGATTTCTGTATACAAAATACACAATCTGGCTCCTAATGTAAAATATCTACTCCATGCATAATTGTTATTTTTCTAACATACCTGGAGACGCAAGGAAAGCCACAAACTTGCTATTATCTCTGAGAAAGAAGTTCGCTGATACAAGGCAACATGCTCGGTAAACTTTCCCAAGAAAAACTCCTGTTCATCACCACCCATTATAAGTGCTTATGTAACTTCTCCATTAGTTTCAGTTTCCAAGATACTGCACAGCATTGAAAAGAAAGCAAAAAACAGCACACATTGGCAAAAGTGAAAAGATGAATTCCCCCTTACTGAGTTGTAGAAAGAGATGTATGGCTATTCCCAAAACTAAGAACCATTGGTCAGACACATTGATAAAAGATTCTATCCAACTATTTCTAATATATTTCACAGAGCTCATCTGACATGAAGTTTACTAACAGATTCAAGCTTTTTATACTCTTCTCATCTTCTTAAGACCATGTTATGTCCTTTCCCCACCTTTTTTTTTTTTTTTTTTTCTTGTTGTAAGTATTCCATTCTAATGCATATCTATAACAAACTTAAGTGACTGTTAGTCTAACCAGATGAATCAAAGAGTACATTCAACTATCTACCTTGGACTTAAAAGCCCTTATAGTTGACGATCCATCAAGTGTCTCCGTAAAGGTCGCATATATAGGAGAACGAGAAACACTGTCAAGCCGACGCAATTCTCTGGATGTTGTCCTGTAGAAGAACTGAAGAATTTCTGACTGATTAGACAGCTTCGAGTACAATTCTAACATTCCATTGTAGATATATATCCAATTTCATAAAAATCATAATGAACAAAAACAGTGGTAAAAACTTTTCAAAACATGTAGTAGCCACAAGTCTAAACAAGTAATTTCATTTCAAAAAATTTCAACTATCCAACTGAGTCCTTTGATCAGAACAAGTGCCATTATGGAGACACCAGAAGGCAACTAATACTTCCATAATGTTAAACATGGATTGAGGAGCATCTGTGTGAATACAAGAAAATATTATGCTGTAGAATCAGAATTTTCTTGAACAGCAAAGGGACAGTTAATCTTTTCCTTCTGTATTCGTTTCCATCTGTTCTTTCTCAAATCTTATCAAGGGAGCAGTTAACACTTAATTTTTGAAATTAAATGAAATTGATTCCACTAAGAAAATCCATTGAGCTATACATTAAACTCTTCATATCCCACTTTATTATACCATTTTGCTTTGTGCAACTGCAGTATCATATCATTCTTCATTTGAAAGTCTCCAAACAATCTACAAGGTTGGATTTGCTTAGCATTAGGATTTCAAATTGAGTTACTTACAATCTCCACTCATTGAGCAGTTCCTGTTCTGTCTCTGGTGATAAACATAGGCCAGATCAGACAAAACAGTAACTTATTGTGTGTTCTTGTTCTTTTTGCTCATTATGATCTCCTTGTGGTATCAACTAGTACATGCTGGTTTATAATCAGGTCATGTTTCCATATCAAATGCTGTTTCAAATTAAAACTACCAATGATGCTTATTGATTCACATTAACCAAACTGAGAGTTCTGAAAAGCTGTTTTGCATCAAAGAAAGATGAAAAAAATTCTGTATTACATTTATGCTTCTTGATCCTATTGGTGACTGGTAATTAGATAGTGCATGCAGGACAGGGTGGTAACACATGCCCAAATAATGACAAAGATGCTCAAAGAGGTTTAACAGAACTGTTGACCAAAGTTAAAACAAAGTAAGTGCCTAGGACACTTACATGCTAAAGTAGTGGATCTCTTCATTCATAAAATTCAATATTCTAAGTGAATTAATGTTGTTGAAGAGGTTAACACTTTAAATTATAATTAATGATATTTGAAGGGGAGCACCACATAATAGTGGCATTATTTAGTCTTTCTATGAATATTGCGAATCTCATTCTATGCCACAATAAATTGTCCACTATAAGTGACCCTATTATTCAAACCAAAAGAAATATCGAAAATAAAAAAGAAAGTCAGGCTAGATTGTACCAAGAGCAAAATTTTTGCAACTAAAATTGTTAACAAATTGGTTTGTACAAGGAGTTAGAGTTCAAACATATAACAATAACCTAGAGCCCAAGCTCCACAAGTGCATGACCAAAAAAAAAAAAAAATCCAGAAGAGGAATAAAGGAAAGGTGATCCACTAAATCTAAAGTATCAAAAATATTAATCTGAGAGGAAAAATCTACAAACTTTAACTGATGTCAAATGCAAGCAATTAACCAACATCAGATCACATGAAGGATGTATTCTTTTGTTCTGAAGAGCGTTGAGTGTATGCTGTAGTTAAAGATTGGAGGCCTGAAAGTTGAGCAATCAAATACCTGCAACTTGCTGTAGACAAACCAAAATGGCAATAGCAGAAGCAAAAATAGGACCTGTAGACATGCATAATCCCCTTATGAATAATATCATACCAAGTAGTAGAAAAAGTTTAATTAATTGTTAGCAAGCAGCAAATGGTTAGACATTCTTTGACACTAGGTAAAGCATGTTGTTGGATTTGAATTTTTGAAAAATTACTACACCTAAAATCTTGGACCATTAATAGATTTAAATTCAACATTTCTATCCAAAGATATTCACAAATACTCTTAGGCCATATCGCAAAAACTAAAGATTTGACTAAATGGGTGTGAAAAAGTGGGCCAAATAGCAATTGAGATTTGTAAAGAAGAGCCACTTTGTGGCCATATGCTGAAGCAACTATGCTCATTAAGAACTCTAAAGATTAAATGTCAAGCATTATTGCACAATTTAAAGAAAAAATATGAAATGACTAATCTATGACTACAATGTCAAATTTGTCATCCCATGCAAAGCTAACCTTATAAATTGAGCAAATGGAGGTGAACTTTTTTGGTGGATCATACAAAACATATTTCAAAAAGCTAAATTAATAACTGAAAAAAATGTATCAAGGATAAAGCTATTGATGATTTTATAGATAATGTTATTAATGGAAAGTAGTTCATGAGTTACCTGCACATATGATAAAACTATTGCTATCCCCAGCAATCCAACAAGATTGGCAAGCAGAATGTTGAGAATGAAAGGAAGAGAATCATCAATTGTGTAGAGATCGGAAGATAACCTATGGAAAAAGATAAAGTTATTTTCAATGGTATAAACATCACTGACATTATCGATAGGATGTCATTTCTTTCTAACCTGTTGAGTATTCTTCCACCTGGTGTTTGATCAAAAAATTGTACAGGTGCATCAACAAGCTTATTAAGCAATGCATTGTGCACCTGGACTGCAGCACCTAAGCCACCAAATGCAAATGAGAATGCCCTTACCAATGTTGAAAGGGAATTTATGATGCAAAAGAAGCAGAGCACAACCTGCAACATCAATTACCAAGTCATAACAATGATACAAGATCCCAACAAGAAGTTCCCATGCCTTTGTATCTCCAAATCCAGTATAAGAATAAAAGAACGATCTGAATAGGAAAGAAGTATAGGAGTGTTGTACTGTACCCTTGTTAACCCAAAGAACAAATAAAAGCTAACTACATTATTCAAAAACTTATTGCAACTTAAATTTTCCCGAAGAAAAAATAATGATAAATGCAACAGTACACAACATTTCCCTAGTTTTAAGAGCAATATTGGTGCAAGTTAGATAACAAATGAGTTAAAAATGGCAAAAAAATGCCTCTGATGTTCAATAATTTTGTCTGCTGAACTGTACCTAGTTTCTTATATCATCTTCTGAATATCTAATAATTAGATGGGGTTATTTTATATCAATATCAGCAGCAAAAGGAAGTCATGCATGACAGCCAGGTTGACAAGTTTTGGACTGAGTTTAAGAAACAGGGAAACCATAAAAGGAACCAGTCCAGTTGCCAACATTTCTGTTCTGATAGACTGGTCTAGTTTAGCTCTGAGAGAAAATACACTGCCGAATGTAGGATGTGATAAAGAAATAGAGGAAGATTGGGTGACAAGGGAAGAAAGGGGAGAAGACTCAACAGAATCCAACTGTGAATATTTTACTGCAAGGGGAGGCCAGTATTCACCAATATTTAAATCAACCATATGCATGAATAAACAATCAACATGACTACAAAGAATCTAATTACCAGATAGAAGGATGTAGAGGGATTCATCTGACTGCTTCTTGTCGTATCAACCCAATAGGAAAGCCACAGGTCATTTCCATTACGAGAAGCTTGCATTAGAAGGGCTGAGATGCATATTGTAACTGTGATGAACCATCCAGAGAAGGCAGCGTATTTCCTGCAAATATTGTTAACATCAACCACCAACTTTCTCTTATTTTAAAATATACAACACTCTTGTGATGCATTAAGTGGCAAAAGATTTTACTTACTTGTATACATAAAAATCAACTCTGCCTTTTTTCCTCAGCTCCGCTTCAACCATCTTTTGCACTTCCTCTGAATCAGTAGTTTCTATCTCAACAAGACTTTGTACATTTTCAAGAGTACCTGTGCTAGGTTTTTGTACTTGAACATGGAATAAGGTATCGCATTCATTTTGTGGAGACAGTGCAGAATATGATGACAATGCCAAATCAACTGAATTTCCCACCCACTTCACATGTCCTTTGTCCATTACAACAACTATATTAGCAGAAGATATTGCCTGTGAACAATGAAAGGCAATTCAAGTTCATTTTTAAGTGAGTAGTTAAAAGTTTATAAACAGACTTCATAAGATCGTCTATAATTGTATGGACTACAAACTCAATGAGATTAGATTTAGTACAACAAGACTATTACCAAGCAGATACAAAAGGAAAAGGATAATAAAAAAACCAATGAATGTTTGAAGTTACATCACTAGCTGAAATTTGTTTAGAAGAATTCAGCACTCTATAATCATGCAGCAAAATGGGAAGAGTTTCAATGAATTTGCTTCTTTTTCAAAAGCTTCATCTCATGAGTTATTCCGAAAAATAACGAAGTTGGGTAGCCCACTCTTTGCTAATCCACTTCTCTTTCTCCCTTTGCCAACAGCCAGACCCTCAGTAATCAGATTTTCTTGTGCATATGTCAGAATTAGCAACATTTGGCAGGAGAAACTAGGTATAATGAGTAACTCGGACAACAGATCTATTCCGATAGGAATAAGAATTTGTTGGGAAGTCAATCATAATCCTGATTTAGAGGGATTGACATCCTAATGTCAAGGGATTATGGTCATAATTATAAAAATTGTGATTAAAGTCTACTTTTTTTCTAGGTTATGTTTGTAGATTGTTTCCTATTTTATCATTCTTAGGATTATGGTGATTGATAATTGTAAACTTTAAACGTGCAATACGGCAATTGACAATAAAGTGTAGTAAGGAAATTTCATTTCAAAACTTATTGTTTCATGGTGTCAAAGCCTAGCGGTCCTACAAGCTAAAATATTTCATTAGACATTGATACAATGTCAATTACAACGCTTGCATAATGGTAGGGACTGCTTCTTCAAAAAAGGAGTCCTCTACTATTCCCTCTACCTCCAATCCCTCACCAATGCCTTTATCTTCCCTCAATCCTTCCATCATAATTCTTTCTTTTCAAATAATTCAGCATTAACTCAATGGGTCAAATTTTTGAGAATGATTTCAGTCCATTCTCCTTGTGATTAAAGGAAAAGGAAAGATGGACTACCTCAACGGTGGCCTTCCTATGTCATCCCAAATTGCCACAAACTATGAAAGGAAGCCAAGAACTCCATTATCATGGCTTGGCTGATCAGTTCATGGAGTCAAAAATAGGCCAAACCTACCTATATTGCAAGATGACAAAAGAAATTTGGCACACAGCCCAGGATATGTATTTTAACTTGGAGAATTCTGCCTAATATTTTTAAGTGTGATTTGCTATTCGCAACACTCTATAAGGTATGATGTCTGTTATCAAATATTATAAGAAGCTTAATGAATTATGATGAGATAAACCTATTTCTTGAGGCCTCAACAATGACTTAAACGAGGTTAGGGCAAGACTTGATGGCTCAAAACTACTTCCTACTATCTGTAAAGTGTTTGCAGAAGTACAGTGAGAAGAGAGTCACAGACAAGTCATGCTCCACACATTGCCCAACCCTATAACAGATGGCATTCTTCAAAATTCTGCATTAGTCTCATCTAAGGGGCAATGATCAAAGAAAAATACCCTTTGGTGTGGCCATTTCATCAAAGTTCATGTGCCTATACTCCCTAACAAAACGGAATTGCTGAATGCAAGACTCATCATCTTCTTGAAGTTGCTCACTCTCTTGTGTTTGCCAGTCATGTTCCCAACTCTTTTTGGGGTGACCCTGTATTAACTGCTTTCTACCTTATCTATTCCCGCCAAAAGCCTAACATTTTGGACACCTCTTGATTGCCTTTTTGACTTTTCTTTACAGGTTGGTATCCTAAATTCACTTCCACTTTGTGTTTTTGGCTGCATTGTTTTTGTCCATAACATAAATCCCCTCCGTGGTAAGCTTGATCCCAAAGCTATAAAATGTGTCTTCCTTAGTTACTCTCCAACTCAAAATGGTTACAAATGTTATTTTCCTTCCACAAAGAAAGTTTGTCTCTTGTGATGTCAACTTCCTTAAAGAACAAATGTTTTATTCTCATAATTCTCTTTAAAGGGAGTAATTTGTTGAAGAGAATCATTTAGGATAATACCATCTCATAACCTCTCTCTTTTCCATCGCCTTCCTTCAATTTTCCTCAATATCGAAGTCAAATTGTACCTACTCAAGCAACAAATCAAGGGGAAGATTTGGAACCAACTCGGGAACAAAACCAAATTCTAGTTTATTTACAAAGACCACCAATTCCAAAACAAAACCAACAATTGGAACTAGAGCCAAGTCCAATGGAAGACACATGTGACAATACTGAATGTGATACCTTAATGATATAGACATCTCCATTGCCATCTGAAAAGGGATAAGATCATGTACTCAACATTCCATCTCAAATTACCTAACCATTTTAGGTTATCTCCAAAATATAGGACATTTACCTTTGTGGTAGATAAGGCGGAGATTCTCAAAAATATCTAAAATGCAATGCAAGATTCTAGATGGAGAGGAACAATCCTAGAAGAGATGAAGGTTCTAATTAAAAATAAGACTTGGGAAGTTGTTGATTTACTAAAGGGAGCGAAGCTGGTGGGATGCAAATGAATTTTCACTATGAAGTATAATGCAAATGGGAACATAAAGCACTACAAAACAAGGTTAGTCACCCAAGGATACACTTGATCATATGATATAGATTATAAAGAAACTTTCACTCCTATGGCAAAATTGAATACTATTAGAATACTTCTATTTGCTGCTACCAATTTTGATAGGGAATTACATCAGATAGATGTGAAAAATACATTCTTAAATGAGAGCTTAGAATAGGAAATGCATATGAAGATATCACTTGGATTTGAGAACTAATAGGCTATAGGGAAGGTACGCAAGAAGACCTTAAATGGCTTGAAACAATCACCTAAAGCATGGTTTACTCGATTCAGCACAACCATGAAACAATTTAGCTATCAACAAGGTCAAGCCAATCACACTCTCTTTGTGAAACTAGCTGTAGATAGAAGGAAGTCAATTTTAATAGCATATGTTGATGATATGATACCGACTAGTGATAACATTTGAGAGATTGATAAGTTGTAGGGATTGCTACAATCAAAATTCAAAGTTAAAGATCAAGGAAAACTTCAATATTTCTTTGGGATAGAAATAGTTAGGAGAAAGAAGGGTATTTTCATCTCTCAAAAAAAGTATATTCTTGATCCTCTAAAACAAATTAGAAAACCTGGATGCAAACTTGCAGCAACATCTTTAGAGAGAAATCAGAAGTATAAAATCACTAGAAAATTCCACCAATTAATGATTAAATGTACCAACACTTAGTGAAAAAAACTCATATATCTCTTACTAATAAGGTAAGATATTGCCTTTAGTGTTAGTGTTGTTAGTTAGTTCATGCATTCTCCTACAAAAAGATGCCTTGAGGTTGTTAATCAAATACTTCAATATATTAAAGGAACACCCAGTAAGAGGTTGTTGTTTTAGAAAACCAATGAAAAAAATGTTGAAGATTTTGCTGATACCAATTACCAACACTTAGTGGAAAAGTTCATATATCCATCACTAACAAGGCCAGATATTGCCTATAGTGTTAGTGTTGTGAGTCAGTTCATGCATTTTCCTATAAAAAGACACCTTAAGGCTATTAATCAAATGCTTCAATATATTAAAGGAATGCTAGGAAAGGGGTTGGTTTAGAAAACCAATTAAAGAAATGTTAAAGGTTTTGTTGATGCCAATTGGGCTGGTTCAGTTGAGGATTCCAAGTCAACTATAAGATATTGCACTAAGTTGTGGGAAAATTTTGTAATTTGAAGGAGCAAAAAAACAGATAGTGGTGGCAAGGAGTAGTGCAAAAGATGTAAATCGAACTATAGCTCAAGGCATATGTGAGCTAATTTGGCTTGAAAGAGTCCCTAAAGATACTGGTATACAATTGTTTGGACCTATGGAGTTGTACAGTGACAGCAAGACAACTAATAGTATAGGTCACAATCCTATCCAACATGATAGAATGAAACATCTGAAGATTGACAGGAACTTCATCAAGACAGAAATTGAAAGCAAAAACATTATATTATCGTACATTTCAACCAAGTCTCAAGAAGTAGGTATGCTTACAAAAACCCTATTTATTCATGAGCTGAAATCAATCATAATTCCAACTTAGAGGGATTAGCATCCTAATGTCTAAGGGATTATAGTAATGATTATAGAGATTGTGATTAGAGTCAACTTTTTTTCTAAATTATGTTTGTAAATTGTTCCCTATTTTATCATTCTTAGGATCATGGTAATTGATAATTATAGATTTTATATATACAGTATAGTAACTAACAATAAAATATAGTAGAGAAATTTCATTTCAAAGCCTATTGTTTCAGAATCTTATAATTTCACATCCCTTCAGTTCATTTGGATCAATGTACCAGGCCAATTTGCTCTAGTAATTGACAATTTTATGCTTTTAAATGAAAGGAACTTGCTTTGAGACTAGATGAAACATATCTATTTGTTTGATACCTCTTGTTCTTCATCTTCTACACTACTTCTTGCCGCAGATGGATGCAAAAGCAATCCAGAATGAATGTAAATAACACAAATATGTCATCTAAGATGAGAGACTTTTCATTTTGGAACTAAAAAACTAAAAAATGGGCACCACAATATCAGCTGCTCATTAATAGACTAATTATACTAGTTATCCAGAATCATCTGGTCTCATAGTTGACATGTCTCTGATAGATGTCATAACTGTAACATTAAATTTAAATTTTCTATTGCTTTTGCATTGATGACAACAGGAGTATGACATACACAAGAAAGCAAACATACCTTTCAGCAGTTAATCCTCTCTAGCTATTTTTTCGTTAGTGTCAAGAGAAAAAAACAGAAGAGTTTCCAAGTGCAGGAGAATTTCCTCTCAGCTCTTAGAGACAATGAGTTTAGAAATCCTAACTTTTGGTTTTGCAAGTACTACTTTGATAGCTCGAAGAATGTAATAGATTTTGTTAATTATAAGCTCATAAGGTTTGTCTTTTACACTAAAGTAGCACCATGTAGGTGCTCTATGTAATCCAATTTTTACTGCATTAAGAAGACACCACATATGAATTGAGAGTTTGTCATAACTTGAACAATTGATTCAGCATATAGCAATGATATTGTTTTTTTTTTTTCTCCTTTTTGATAAAGTATAGCAATTATATTATCCTAGTGTGTTTCCAAAAGTTCTTTGTTTTTTCTGTATATTACGAGTCTTGCATGTAAAATATCAATGTTGTTGCAAAAGTAAAGGATTCAAAGAACCTACCTGAACATTGTGGGTACAAAGAATGCAAGTCCTTTGGTCCATAAGAGGACCAAGTATAGCATTGTGTAAAATCCACCTACCAACATGAGCATCAACTGCACTAAGGATGTCATCAAGCATACAGATGTCTGATCTCTGGTAAATGGCCCTGTTGCACAAGAATAAGAAGCACCATCAGGAGATTACAAATCATGCTAGTCCATAAAAACAAGCAAAAGTTAAATGATAAAGGTAGAAATAACCTTGCTAATGCAAGACGAGCCCTTTGTCCACCAGATAAGTTGATTCCTTTCTCTCCAATATAAGCCATGTCACCTCCAGGAATTAGTGAAATATCTAAGTCTAGTGCACAGGCTTTTATGGTATCTGAATATCTGCTTGGTGCAGATATAGGGACTGATTAGGAAAGGTGAAGTGAATGCAACCAATCATCCATAAAAAAATAAAAATAAAAATAATAAAAAAAACATGCACACACACACAAAATTTTGATATAATGTTCACAACTTTACCTAGTACTATAAGCTAGAAATGCTTCTAGATAAGATCAGTAGATATATTAAAACAAACATGAAATAATCAAAGAAGTAATCTGATAGGAATTGTTAAGCATACAAGGAATGAAAATCCCCAAAATGGAAGCTTTATACCTTTCTAAATCATAAGGCATGCCAAACAAAACATTGTCACGTATTGTTCCAGATTGAATCCATGGAACCTAAAAGTTCAGCAGATACCAATACAAGAAGCTATTTCATTAAGATGTTCAACTTTGAAAAGAATCATCAAAGAAAAGTGTACAACCTGTGGTACATAGGCTACAGATCCACTTGACCAGATTGATCCACTGATTTGCTGCATTTCTCCTAATATTGCACACAACAAGGATGATTTACCTGAACCAACCTGATTGTATGAGGTTAGCCCACAGAATTGCCAAAGTTAGCACTTAATCCTTATGCAAAGTAACATACATTTCACAAAAACTAAACCTCCTATTCTTCTGCCACAGTTGCAATAATGAACGTCAACAGGATTAGTCTACTAGTGTTAGAGGTTATCGTCAAGTGTTGTAGAAAGTCCACTTGCTTGGCCAGACCATTACTGCCAAAATCCACATAACAAAGTAGCATTCACCAATCCAAATTGTTTTACTCAGTTATGTATGGTTCATTGCCCTCTGTCTGTGATATTGACGTAGGACAGGTTCCAAGCTCGAAGAACAAAGAAAAATTGAAAGAAAAAATGTGTAAATTCTAACAGAAAACACAGGAATCCACCCAAAAACAACCAAGGGCACCATTGGAAAACTCAGTAATCAATATCAATAATCACAACAAGTCTTGCATAATGAAATAACTTAAACCCTATTTATAGAGCTAGGCTAAAAGACCAAAAAGGAGAAATAATTGTATGCTAAATAGGAGCACAACTCTAAATAAGAGACCTAGACCTTCTTATAATCATTCTAACCTCATAGTTATAGAGGTATAATTATATAAGACCTAATGAAATAAAAATATCAATAAATAATAAATAATAAAAATTATCCTCCTACGTTGTCCATCAAATCCACTAATTTGCATGGATTGATTAATGTGACTGTCCACAAACCATGATAAGACACTGCATAGTCCTACCTGTTATTTGCTATGAGAAAGTCCTAAGATTGTTGATGCAACTGACTGAGTGTTTTCTCATTCACAATCAGATAACCTCAGCAATATTCTTCATTGCGTTATACAAATAAAAGCTGTCGGAAATAGGTACCCATTGTAGTGTCATCTTTATATATGGAAACAGGCAAAATAATAGATATAAAAGTTACTAGAGAAAGAGGGTTGACCTCTCCAATAACTGCAACCAACGAACCCTTTGGAAGGCACAGAGTCACAGAATTCAACACCAGATTCTGCTGCTTTTGATCACTACTTGACCATGCACAACATGCATCGTGCATTGTAACCGCCATATCTTCAGACACAAAGTCAGAGTGACAATTCAAGGACAGAGACGGTGATATATTCTGTTCCAGTTCAAGTTTGCCCTCTGAACAGCAGAGGAACCTGCTCAACCGTCTAATTGATATAAATGCCTGGTTTTAAATATGGAATGCCAGATGAAATAAGTAGGTCCTAAAAATGGAATATCTAAACTGCAAAAACTTTAGGTATAAGTAACTCACATCAATTAGTCCATTAATGACCCAGGGGAATGAATTGAGAGGAGAGATTAGATTATTAAACAGGGCAAGACAAGTAAACACCTGAATAAAATTTTAAGATTCCTGGTCATTAACTTGTCATTGCCAATAAAAAAAATCAGAAAATGTCAGAAAATAACTAAAAAGGAATTGGTCATTATCTATTCAAAGTTACACAATCAGCATACCGTTGCCGCATCAAGTTGATATCCCATTAAAGCAAATAATCCAAAAGTGAACAGGGAGAAAAGAGTTGGTGTTGTAGCCCAAAAGAACACACACCAAGCATCCAAATACTTGCGTGTCTGAAAAGAAATGGTCAAACACAATGACAGACATTCATTAAAGAATTGGCTGAAAAGGAAAAGAACTGGTGGCTGTATATGGAATAGCTTTTCAACTACCGAATAATAAAAGCACAGTATCATACAGCTAAGTGATTGACTTCCAAGGTTCTAGTCTTCATCACCCAACTAGAGAAAATCTGCTCCCAGCCAAACATCTTTATAGTGCGAATATGTGTCAAAATTTCTCCTGACCTTCTAATCCTGTGAGAATTTTTCATGCAGACAGAAATATTGTCAAGGAAAGAAGAATGAATATGTGAATCGTTGAATTTTTGCAACCCCAAAATTGTCACTAATTGTAAACAGCTAGAAGAAGCTCACTACAGAATAAAGAATGATCTCTTGCCTACTATAGAGGAAATATTTGGAGTATAGGACAAATTATCAGACTTGTCTGGAACCCACTAACAAGAGCACTAATTGACTCTGTCAAGTCTACTAAAAAAAAAAATAACCTTCAGGGCCATCAAGCATGTCAAGGAAATAATACTAACAGACTGGGTGACACAGGAGCACATCCCTTTATTTTGTTATTTTATTTTCTTTTAGTTATTAGTTTTAATAAGTGGTCATGTTACCAGCATGTGACTATTTTTAATTAGTGGACAACTAGGATGGTTAGTTGTTTACATAATGAAGAGGAGATGGGTCAAAAAGAAGAGCAAACACCAACTGTTGACCATGTTGTCATTGAACAGGTTGATTTCTTATTTTCCAATAAAGAAGTTAAAGCAAGTGAGAACTAGGCAATCATGTAGAACAAAAGAATGATGATGACAAGATCAATCTGTCCATGGATTCTATGAACTTAGGAATTGAACCCATAACCTGTAGGTCTTAGGATTTTATTAATTATTTATCTGTATTGTCGAGTTATTTATCTGTTTGGCCTCTTTGTTGGTTAGTGTCATTGATCAAGCAATAGTTCACAACAAAAGCTATTGGTTAGTGCAGAAAAACTTGGTGTACTAAAGATATCTGTTTTGGAAGACTTCAATTCCTTGTAAATGAGAGGACAATTCTTTTCAAGTAGAGATCATGATTCACTTGCCAGATGAACATTCAAAACATGATTGATCCTGATGTCTATAATAAAGCTTTCAAGCTTTTCTCATCCGAGGCAAACTTCTGCATTGAAGGAGAATGAAACAAGAGTGTCCCTCTTTATTTTGTTATTTATTGTCTTTTAGTTATTAGTTTTAGTAAGAGGTCATGTGGTATTTTTAATTAGTGGGAGGCTAAGAGTAGTAGGATTTTAGTAATAAAGGGTTGAGATTACTTCTCCTCATAACCTTAAAATAAATAGAGCTTTCAGGCACTAACTTGGCAGATTGTTACTTTTCTTCTATACTGTGGTTGTTTATCGAGTTTGTGGTTTTCTCTAAACCCTAACCTACACTTTCAGCTTCAATTTTCTACCCTAAATTCAAATTTTATTCATTGTCTCTACACCGGTAGGTTATAGAAATTTTAAGCTTGAGAAAATGTCAAATCATTCCCGAAGTTTGCCAGAGAAAGAAATTGTGGGAATACAGCTATACCTCTCATCTTTTTGTTTCATCATTTTCTTTGTAGCACTTGCAATCAATTCGGAAATCCATTTATTCACTGCAATAAAAGAAAAGGAAAATTTGGAAGTTTAATCACCTTCAGCATTTGGTTTCAAATACTGCATTATGAAAGATCTAGCATGCTGCAATGCAATTACCTTATCTAAAGTATTCTGATTTGAGATTGCTAGTAAACATGTGTGGCAAGCAGTGCACGCATATGCATAGTCATACGGTAGAAGTGCAATTAAACGTGAAAAACTGACATGCACTACACAATAATTAAATACTGCTATTATTGAATCATACAAAACTAAACATGAAGTAATATTCATGCCTGGTATCAACAAGATGGTTATTGCCAGTCCAGCAAGAAATGCGAACTTAACTTGTGTGTATAGCAGATACAGGGCCACTCCAATTTGAAAAGGCAAACTGAAATGATCATGAAAACAGGACATGTTGATAATACTATATAGATGCACCAACATTTTCATTTATACCACAAAAAAAACAGAAAAATGTAATTCAAAGAAAAAACAATAACACAAATCCATTGCATATGAAAAACATATATATATACATACATATACACAAAATGAATGCTGCAATAGTTTGTTCAATGCACAGTCAATATTGGAGGATAAAAAGGGAAACACAATAAATAGAAAGTGAAATTTCAACAATTTTTCTTTGCAATCATAAATCTCCTAATGTGACACCCAATTATCTTACTGGGAGTTCAAACTACAGGTCCTATGTTCACAATCCATTTCAATAGGGTGGATTGTTTATGCTGCAGAGAAGGCTTTCCCTGCAAGAAAACTAGACTTAGTTCTCCTGACTGGCCAAAATAGCAATAATATCAAGTAGTAGTCATCACAGTGATGCAAAATAACAACAGCAACCAGGAGAAATAATAAAACCAACAATAAAATGAAGATGATGCCCCCATTAAGGCTTAAGCTACAATGACAATACATGATACAAGCTCCCAAATCCAACAATAAAATTTTGCAAATGCACTGTCCTCTAGAAGATAAGGAGCAACACAACCTGTAAATTGTTTAACACTAAATACAAAGCCAACCCCCATTCTACACCATGCAAGATTACATCATTACCTCCAGATATCATGGAAACTGTTGCACAAATTGACAGTTCGATCAGCATCCACAGACATAAATGTCTGTATTTCCCCCTCAGAAAACCTTGATCGTTCTGCTAGGGTAATGCACAGGCACTAAGATGAAAAAGTATTAGCCATTGACTGCTGATGATAAAGCAATGGATTTCATGGCATCACAAAGCTAAATTAGAAGAGCTTAGTCAAATAAGACAGTTATCATTGAGTTAAATAAGACAATTATCAAATAAGACGGAAACTAGCCTTATGGATTCTAGAAAGTCATATATTGCTTATTAACCAAACCCTAAGATGCATCAACAAAGAAGTAAGACAGCAGACAATCTAATGACTTGGTCCTAGGCACAAGCTGATTGGTGCAACATGCCATTATATCCATCAAATCTAGAAGCATGGACTATTGATGAAATTCAACTCCAAAACACCTAGACCAACAAATTACAACTTGAATACAATTATTCAGTTGCCAATAGTAATTGTGCACAAATGTTTACTTTTCAGTTTAATCAAATAAAAGAATACATGGTATTGGATCAACATCAACTTCTCAGAGCTGTAATCTTGAAAATGTAAAAAATATATACAACAAAAAGACACCTTCATAATATAAATTAGACAAGCTATAGAAAAAACTAAAGCCTTGTCCTAAAACATACTTTGGTCCACCATTTTTTTTTTCTTCAAATACTTCAATTCATAGAAGAAATGATGTTAATAGAGACCCAAAAAATAAATTAGGAAGCAAAGTGTTAGTGTGAAAAGCACAATAGGGCCAGACTCAAATAGATCTATCAATAATTTTGTAATTCAGATTTTTATTTTATTTTTTTTATTTTTTATTCTGGCTTGACAAAAGTAGATACTTCTTGATGAAAGGTTCAAAATTGGCTGCAAAAGCATTCTCCAGGACCAAAATTTCAAAAAAAAAAATCAGGGGACAAAAATATAACTTCAGACAAAAATCAACGGTACTTTATGAGTTGTACATAGAAATTTCTATGTACCCCGCCCCATAACACAGATTATTTAAATTTTGATTTAATTATTTCTTTTTTGGTCCAATCATGTAATTAGTGCATATGATGTTAATGCTAGAAGAAAAATAAATAAAATTTAAGCTACATTTATGTTCAAGAAATCAGATAACACAAAAGTGTGCTGCATCAATAAGAAGTGACCCCAAAAGTTTATAAATGTGCAATAAGCAATCACTGAGTACTGGATACAAAAGTTCATAAATAAGCAATAAGCAATCACTGAATACTGGAAACAAGATTTGAGAAATGGAAATATGTATATAGGAAAAAAGATGTTAAAAGGAAAAAAGAGTTTGTTAGGCCATCAATGAATCATTCAATTATATGCATGCTTCAAGAATTAAATTTGACTAGATCCCCAATATGGTGCACATGTCATGTAATGAACATAATTTGACTACTAGACAAAATTGATGTGCAATTTCAGTATGAGAAAAAAAATGTCACACGTAATGCAAGGAATGTCACTACCACACTAAACACAAAATTAGTGAAAAATCAAGTACTTCCCAAATCAGCCATCCAAACCATTCACCTTTGCTTGCCTTTGAAAATGAAGTTTATAAAATAGCAGCTTGATTGAAAAGAAATTGTTGTGTGGAAGAAAAGGTGTGCCAAGTACACAAGGCTCCCTACAATGCTAGGTTCCAGGCCGAGTAAAAAATCTGTACAGCCTTTTCCTTGCATTTTGTAAAGACACTATTTCCACAACTTGAACTCCTGACCTTCCAATCACAAAAGAGTAAATTTACCATTGCACCAACACTGCCCCTCAAGTATGCAAGTATCAGCTTAACTGAAAAGGTATCAATATAAAGTAACTGCGGAAGAGAGATCAACCAATTGCTCACTATGGATGTTATAATATAAATTCAATTTGTATACACCTTCTCAAAAATTGCAGTCATGATGCCAGAACGTAGCCTTAGCTTCAACTTTGCAAGATGGAAGGTATATTGAGTATCAAAAAAGGATCTGCAACAATGAAACATGCATCATTCAGATATAGATGCGAAAAAGATCTCATTCCGAAATCCCAGTTCAAAAAGCTGATCTCAGAACAGAAAGAATATATCAGAATTAAAAAAGTAGAAGAAATACAATGGTTAATAAGTAGAAAAAAAAGTATATTACAAAAAGAAAGTACACTGTTACTAACCTAATGAAATTGTGGTCAAAGAGAACAAGATCAGGAAAATACCAAACAGCTTTATTGTGAGACAAAATAATTACTAAATAGCTTGATTGAAAGACAATATAATTCCTTCTTTACTTTGTTTCATCTAAGCATTTGTAAGACTCAATAGTCAGCTCAAATGGCCATTCACATGTGAAGCTGTACAGGTAATGCTACATCAAAACAAAAGAATGCTAGAATAAAGATGCCCGCTTAAAAGAAGAAATTTATTGCCAGCTTATCTACTTGTTGGAAACTCAAAGAGAAAAAATAAAAAAACAAAAAAAAAAAAAGGAAGAAAAGCCTCTATGGTTGTAGTTTGTACACTACCCTTAAGATTCAATTAATTTAGCTGAACAATAAAATGGTTATATTTATTGTCTGGGAAAAGCATTAAAAAGATCATTATTGCTAATGCTGAATGCCCATAATTCTATCATCCAAAAATCCTTTGCCCAAAAGCATAAAACCTTTTATACTTTGTAAATTACCCTCATTAATTTCAAACCATCATAATTTTTTACTTATTTTAAATGGAACCTCAGGATTTTGGGGTCAATTACAGCAGAACTTGCTTCTCTAAAATACAACAACAACAACAAGAACAACAAAACCTTAACCAAAATTTAGTTGGGGTCCACTACATGCTCACCATTCCACTCTATAATAAACTGAGTCTGCTGAGACACGTAATTGTTTCTACCTAATAAAGTTCATAATCTTTTCAATTATACTATCTTTCACTCTTTTGCTTTGATTAGGCTACCAAACACATAACCCAATAATCAAGACTGAAAACATGGCTAATTTACCCAAATGCATGGTACACACAGATAGCAGTCAACACTTCACTCAAAATTTGGTGCAACTTGCAAAGTTACATGTATTTGGAAGCCTGTAACTAATAAAAAAAATGTGTTAATTAGGAAAATAAAAGGCAATATGGTATTTGCAAGAGAGTTGAAAAACTTGTTGCTACCCAAAGTTATTTGACCAGAAAAATAAAAACAAAACACAGATCAAACAAAAGGAAAGTTTGCTGAAACCCTACAAAAAATATAAATTGGTTTTGGTTTAATGACAATAATTTAGGAAGTGTGAAATTTTTAGCTTTTGGCAAGAATTTTTTAAATATCTGCTTACTGGGCAAATAAGAAGAGAGTCAGCTTAATGTTCTGTTGCCAAACAAAATCAAAGTTTTCATAACCAAACCAGTCATTGAATTAGAAAGCTCAGAGGTTCAAGGTTCAAACTGTTCCACTGGGATTGTACACTACCCTTAAGATTCAATTAAAGCGGTTTAATAGTTTGTGTTCCTTCTACCTTTTTCTTCATTCTGATATATTCTCGTTAAAATGAAGCAGATTTTGGACCTTGCATTGATTTTCTAGCTTTTAGGTGAACAAGCAGTTTTATGCTTAAAGATTTGGATGAATCATAGTCTCTAACATCTCTGGTGAAAAGAAATAGGGCATCAGAAAGATGAAGAGAGGGGGGTGGCCGAGGAAGAGGAAAGGTGGGAAGCAAGAAAGGGAGGGGAGAGAGGACAGAGAATTTCTTTTGAAATTTTTTTTTTATTATTTTGAATTAGAACCCCCCCATGGCACGTCAGGTGATAAAATTTTTACACATAAATATGCCATGCATACAAATTAACAAAATCTGTTAAGATCTATTAATGTTAGGCTAAATTTGTTGCAAAAAAAAATTCTACCATTGCCAAACTATGCTTTTTAAAGATCGAACTAGATTTGTTTAAACTCACAAAGTTGCAGATTTCAGTGGTAAGAGTCCTTGGAGTTTGAGGCTCCAAGCAGACAAAAAGGTGTTGAACTTTTCATCAATTTTCAAGGTGTCGTGGGGCATCCACAATGGGCCACATCACCAACTTTAAATTGACTGAACAGTGAAAACTGGACCCAGTTCATCGGTTCCCAATCGAATCGACTAATTCACCGAGTTGTCTACCAATTCTATGACCAAACAGTTTAGAGGGGTAACCAGACTGACAACCAAACTAATCCCTGGTTTTACCAATTGAACCAGCCAGTCTAATCCAGTTTCCAAAACCTTGAACAAAATTCGAACTTTTAGGCACTTTCACATTTTTTCTTCTCCTAAGCTTCTCTTGGGTAAGTGCAAACACAAAGTAGAAATGTGAGGCAAACATAAAGAAGGGCTACCAGCACATGGAATCCATTCATTGGAACCAATTTAATTCTAGAAATGTAGAAAACAAGAACTACTATTGGATATAACAAACAAATAATATTTACTTTAAAATCGAGGTGAAGCCCAAGGACAAAGCAAGAAGATAGCCATGCCAATGCACAGAACCTGAGAGACAACAGCCGTTATTAAGAATACATTTTGTTGCCAAAACAAAAAACACTTCCAAATGAAACAAATCCAAGCAGCTAGAAAAAATAGCAAACTGGCAAAGGAATCTCGTTTGAATGTAAATGCTGCAAAATCTTCAAAAAAGCCAAGTATCAGATATATGCAAAAGGGATGCAAAAATATGTAATGAGAAGACAGCTACATACCAATGAAAACACATCCAGCTAAAAAGGAAATGACAGTTTGCAGCAGAAACATGAGACAGCCTATTAGACCTAAGACCAACAAGCTCTATTTATACCAAAAGCCAGAAACAACAAGAGGAAGAAAATGTTTGATGTGCAACAACACCCCAGAACTGCTCAGATCTGTTCTAAAAGACATGCAAATAAAAAATAGTTAACAAATTCCTCTGGGAAACATACAACAGATATCAAAGCAACTATATTCTCAAAATATACAAGGTTATCAGCCACCAGAAAATAAAATGTGCATGTTTTGACATCCATCAGTTCTTCCCAAGTGTTCAGCTGAATTGCACACTAGGATGAAATCAAACAACTTGATTCACTCTAAACAGAAACTTCTTCTCAAGATGACTATCTTAGAGAATTCAGTCCATCAAGCAAGGAAACCAATTATATAAGCTAAGTAGTAACATGATCGAGCAAATTCAGCCTCTTATCCCCATGTGCCGAGTTGTTAGTAATTTATCTAGAGACTTAAACCAGAAAGGAGGCATATTCAAATGATAATTCCACAAACCCGCCATTTTCCAGTCCAATCTATATCAACATTTCCCTGATATCACATGCTCTTTTATATTCCTTTTTTATTTTGACTCTTTTGATTTTGAACAAGTAGAAGAGAATGCGGTGTAAGGCCCATAAGACATCCAAAATTCCCTGATCCATTTACATAACATATTAACGAGAAAAACAGCTGTACCAATTATATAAGCTAATTAGTAACATGATTGAGCAAATTCAGCCTCTTATCCCCATGTGCCAAGTTGTTAGCAATTCATCTAGAGACTTAAAACAGATAAGGAGCCATATTCAAATGATAATTCCAAAAACCCACCATTTTCCAGTCCAATCTATATCAACATTTCCTTGATATCACATGCTCTTTTATATTCCTTTTTTCTTTCAATCCTTTTGATTTTGAACAAGTAGAAGAGAATGTGGTGTAAGGCCCATAAGATGTCCAAAATTCCATGATCCATGTACATAACATATTCAACAAGAAAAATGGATTACATCCAAGAGACCACCAATTACCTTGCACTAACACATTTGCACTTACCTAGATACAAATGGAAAGCCCAAATAGGCTCTTTCATTTTATGCAAAATGATACTTCCTAGTATGACAAAGTCCAAACAGCAAACACTCAGAGTTAGAGCAAGAGTAAGTGCTTAGAAGTCATAGTAAGTTGATAATACACACCATATGTTTAGCAGCAATGTATTACAACTCCTCTCCAAAATTATCTTAAGTGTTGATATGCGACTTCTTCTCCAAACTTATGGCAGTTCACATGGCCATGATCAAAGAAAATTTTAGTTGTACCATGTAGCCAATTGTACAATTATTCCCCATCCTTAAGTTAGCACTTATTATTCTCCATGCATACAAGCAGTTAGCCCCAGAAAATGTAAATTCAACAATGTATAGCAGTCATCAAGGAGTTATTGCATTGAATGTATTGTGATATTATATTCTAAATATGCAAATTAATTTAGAGCAATAAATGATATATTCTTCATACTCCCAAAGTTCTGGAATATGCAAAAGCTACTTACAACTGATCTTCACCCAAACCACACTCAACAAAACAAAGCAGGAAGCATGTTATGGTTTATACGGTCATTGGAGCAAATACTGCTCTTCATGAGAATTTAACTCAATCACCAAAAGACTTTAATACTAACAGTGTATACACAACCAAAGAGGAAGGAGAGAGAAAGGGTAGTAATCCAAGTGGTTTCCACAATTCTGGTTGAAACAACGCATCAATGCATTTGGATAAACTCCCATCGACACATAAAAACTTTCTTCCAGATGTTAATATCTTGAAGAATCAGAAAATAGTCTAACTTCTATTATCATTTTCAACAGTGGCGGAAACCAAAACATGGAATAGAGTCCAGACCATATGGCAAATCTTGGATGTCAATGATAGCATTGATGCGTTGTTCTAAATTTTCAAAATGTTCAACATTATCCAACAATTTACTTCAACAATTTGAGCAAAAAGAGAATAAATAGACTTGCTGCTGTAACCACTCAACAATAAAAATGACATGAGTGGCTGAATAGTAAGAATATAGAGCAAGACGTCGGACTTCAGTAGTTAGGAAAGTAATCAAATGCAGCAAACCTTGTTGAAGAAACCGAATAAGCTTGTTGAGGAGCAGTGGTCCAGCGAAACCAATGCAATCATTTACCACCTGTAAGAAACAATTACTTGTTGCAAATGAAGTTCCACTTAGTGAGGCAATAAAGGAAAATACTTTACCTATTAAAAATCAAAAAGAACAAAAGAGTAATGGGAAAACACTTGAACCAAATACTGTATTAATCAATTGCTTTAAGAACAACTCTATCTGATGAAGAACAGTTTTACAACTAGTTTTTGGCAAAAACCTTTAGTATCACAAGTATCCTGCATCATTCTTCTAATATCTATTTGTCGGTCTCTTTCCTTTTCTTGCTTTGTGAATTAGAATAGGTGACTTTCAATAAAAGAAAGTCGGATTGTTCCCATAAAAACTGAAACCAAATTTCAAATATTTATATATCAGCCTATTCTACACACTTCTAGCTATATCTTATGATCAACTTTTGGTCAAGAAGCAGTTTCCACAAAATGAAATTATATGAACTATAATCACTATCATAAGAAATCAATTGATTGAGAACACAGGGGATGGCCTTACATAGTGAAATTTGTCAAGTGCTACATATTTTTCTTATTTAATTGATTAATAGAAAGCAAACCCAAAATTAGACTTTAAATTGACCAGTGACTTCAAACATGTAGCTTTATCATTAAACAGGAAATTGAGTATGAAAGAATAAGCAGACCTTTAAGAGACCTAATCGAAGATATGGCCAACCATATGCACAATATATAGCTTTGAACAAAAATGGGTCAGGGCTATTTTGCTGCTCTCGCCAGCAGCTTAACAATTTATCATGACAGGTAGAAGGTGCCATATCACTAGGTAGCTGAAGTAAATCTTCAAATTCAAGCTGCTTTACCACACCACGATTCATTATGGAAGTAATAAATTTGAATGTCATGAGATCCCAATAGCTCCATGCATTTTCCTATAATAACAACATAAATGACATTTACTTGTTGACTCGGAATGAAGAAAAAGACACGTGAAAAAAAAAACACAAGAAATCAAATCAACAAGGGGCTCCCATTGTACAGATGTCAATCCAAAACTCTTTCAAATGGAAGCCAGGATATATCTTATAATAGTAGACACCAGGATGTATCTCCAGCACCAAAGTTTAGTATCATATAGACAAACCAACGTGTGACAATATAGGAATTCAAATATTGTCAAGAAATATGAACTACATAAAACTATAAAATCAATTCAATATCTTTTATAAAAGAAAAAAAAAAGATCAAATATAACTTTAGCGAGTATATCTAAGGTGATGGAAAATTACTTACAAGATCTCCATGGCAACCTTCCACACTATCTATTTCAGCGGAAAGAAGCAGATCTTCCATTGCACTACACTCAGTGCAGGTGACATACCATCAATAAAATGTCACTTTTGTAGGCAGATTGCAAAAATGCATGTTACACTAATGGTAACTTCCAGCATACAATTGAAAAATGGAACAACATTCAAAACCTGTTCACATTGTCTAGTAGGCATTTTTTAAGCCAAATAATGAGAACCCCTTTTAGTAAAAGGTGAAAGAAAGTGGTTACAACTTGCAACAAGTAGTCTCACAACTGCTATATGAATTGAAACCATGCATAATTATGCATAAAATGTCATTTTTTGATCAATTCCAACATATCTCCAAAATTTATTTACAAGTGACAACAATCAACATTTTCCTGGCATCTATTGCATAACCTTTTAAACTAGCAGTCATCTATTTTAAATCCAGCAAGGATAACAAGATGAAAGAGGACTGAACTCTTTATATTGGCATACAGATACCCTTGGCAGCATCACACAAAACAATGAGTGAAAAAGATGGAGTAAAATAAAGGAGAGATCAGAAAAAGTTATAACATGTGTATAAATCTAATCTTACTACTCTTAAAAGATTTCTGTGCTAATTTGTTCATCTTGGTTCTAGATCCCAAAAGGACCTCCAAGTTTCTAACAACACCAGCCCAAAAATATTCCAAATTTAACATCAATAATAAAATTGAGCATCTTTTGTTGCATTAACAATAGCATTTAATGACCAGCACATGCAGTTTCCATCCCATCAATACCTCGAGATAATTCCTTTCCATCTGTAATAGAGAAAACATGAGAAAAAAATAATTTAGATGCTATACCTGCTCTTGGAAGATGTCCACTTTATCCTAAAAAGGTTGACAGATATGCCAAATGTTATATCCAATAGAACCACAGAACTCTCTTGGAGACATTTCCAAGTCTGCACCAAAGAAGTCTTAGGAAATTACCAATAATATTTATAAGGTAGACAATCATATCAACCCTAACAGACTTTCCACCAGCTGCATCATAGGTATCTGATAAATCATTAATGCATCATCATCAACATTTCTAGTCATGACCATACATGCAAAAAAGTGCAAATCTCAAAGCTCATTATAGTGAACTCAATATTGGTCACCCAGGCTTTCATAAACAAAATATAATAAATAAAAACAAACAAACAGAACTAAAGATTTGTTGCAAACAGTCTGTATGGATAACTGAAACTAGAGAATAATAAAAATTTCAATCTCCAAGCCAATGGATGAGAACATATAAATAGATTATTAAAAAAATAATAATAAAATAATAGAATTAAGACTAGTTATTAGTTTACTACAATTCCTAAAATATTCCATTTTCTACAATTGACTCGGCCATAGAAAAACTCATCTTAGTGTTATTTTGCAAAGAAGTCCTCTTTTCACTCACAGTAAGGTCATCAATAAGTACAGGCCAATCACTTCTGCCTGGTTGTTCCAAATTTAATTACCAATGTCAAGTACCACCCAAATAAAGCAGTAAAACCCACTACATGCCAGTAGCCTAACAGTCCGGCTAATTTCATACAACCATTTTGTGGCCCAGAAAGTAATAAAAGCCAACAAATACATCAGATAGAAAGCTCCACAGCAACAGACATTTTTGTATTCCATCAGTTCATTACGAGAGATAACAGCAAATTAAATCAATTAAGAGTTTGCAACTTCCACTGCAGGGGAAAACTTCCTACCCACGAAACAAAATTAGTACCTCCATTGTCGCAAATATTTTATACAGATGAACAATTGCCAACAGGGACTTCATGACCCACCACAGACAAAGGAAACGTTCACAAAGCATGGCATGAAAGAACGAACAGTTTGAGGAGATTATGATAACTGTCTGCATATTTGTAACAGCAAAGAGACTAATGCAATAAGAAATTTGTTGTTGATAAAAGCACAAATACATAAAGCCAATCAGATGGCCAAAGAGAAAACAATGAAGACACTTACCCACAGCATTAGTTGAGAGCTTTTGAGAAGCCACTCATGATATACAACAAAGTCCCCGTGAAGCTCTTTCATAAAAAGCGAAACCATGCCCACAAAAGACAAACATGCTCCAAGTAAAGGCAGAAAATATAAAGCAACCTTTTCTATGGCATTAATCTGCATAATAGTTTCCCCAAAGGTTTTAGTACAGATAACGATGTCTGCATAAAGGGAGAAAATTTAAGGAAATTGGCACTGGCCGCCAAACCCCAAGTTCAAAGACTGACAGACCCACCCCGGGGAATCGCCGGGCATTCCTCCGAGTGATGGCAAGCACCGAAATCATTACTATTGTTACTAAATTCGCACCAAACCCAAAAACTGTAAGCCCCATCAAGGAAACGCAATAATTACACCAACAAATACAAACACGCACCCACAGAAATATACAATATAAATTTAAAAGAAAATTAAAAAAAAAAACAAAAAGGATATATGTTGTCAAAACAATCTGAGAATGCAATTCCGTCCCATACCTGAGATTTCAAGGAAGACAGGAAAAAAAAAAACAAAAAGAGCTGCAAATTCAGAATCAACGAATCACAAGGAAAGGCAATCCGAGAGGTTTAATCAGAACAGTTACAAGTACTCAAAAGCAAGAAACACTAAAAATCTGCTTTTCTTGTTCTCATGTCAATCTCGGCCGGCCGTCAAATTGAAGCCAAAACCAAAAGGTTCGTAACCGATACTATAAATCTAAAGAGAACAAACAAATGGAGGCATATACAAATAATAAAGAAGAAACAGAAAGAAGGAAGTAATCAGAAAGAAGAAACAGAGCACTTGATGAGAAAATCAAAAGCGACGGTGAGAGACATATACAAATAATAAAGAAGGAAAGCAAGGAAGAGCAGCGTAAGTACGAATGGAGAATTAGGGCATATCAGAGTCTTGATCTCCATTGCCGTCCACTGCTGCGCTGTTCGCGTGCTCATAGAAAAAGGAGAGAGAGCGAGAGAGAGAGAGGTGTGAGTAACGAGAGAATGTAACCGCAGCAGGCCGAGGAGTAGAGAGTAAGATGACGTTTCTGTTGGGATAGAAATTGGAATGGAAAATGATTTAAGTGGCCACGTAGACATGACGTGTCGCATTCTCACGAGTTGACGAGCATATAGTGTAAAAAGGGTACACTGAAAACCTCGCAGAGCGGTTTAGGTAAGTGGAAGAGCTTTTCCTGCTTGAATTCTTGAACGGACCACGACGAATCCAACCCTCCTGTGATTCCATCAGTTTTGTACTTGCTGTAGGCGCGAGAAATCTGGGGCTTCAATCACAAACACAAACAAGAGGGAGGGCAGTGTGGTATTTTTTGTTTGTAAGGTTTCGTGGGTGGTGAAAAGAGTTTAGTGAAGTGTGTGATGTGCT
The DNA here is from genome assembly GCA_020883675.1 of Bruguiera gymnorhiza. Classification (NCBI taxonomy): domain Eukaryota; kingdom Viridiplantae; phylum Streptophyta; class Magnoliopsida; order Malpighiales; family Rhizophoraceae; genus Bruguiera; species Bruguiera gymnorhiza. The sequence goes on along the minus strand of JAIRCJ010000013.1, from coordinate 487,164 downwards.
AGATTGATTGCTCATTCTCTCCTCTCTTTCTTTGTTAGTCTGTGTTGGTAATTTTTTAATTTGTTAGTTATGTCTAGATTTGGAATACTTCAATAGCCTTAAGGTGATTTTTTTTTTCCATTTTCGAGGAAAAAAAAGACTTATTAAATAAGTTGGGAAAAAAAGAAGGTAGATATACATTTTGATATCATTAGTCTCCATCATAAAGTTGAGAGGAATCAAAGCAATTGCATTGATTATGTGGTCATGTTTGAGCAATCACAATAGTTGAAAAGAGTTTGAAGTGGTTTTTTGTATTTGAGTTTTGCGCAAAAGTAGTTACAATTAAAGTAAAGAATTTTCTCTTCAATATTGTAAGTGTTCATCGAGACTATCTATTGTGAATATTTAGGCTGAGAACATCTAAATGTATGAAATCTGATTTTTGATAGGCTACATACATTTCAATGTAAAGTCCAAATGGACATTGAAGAAGAAGCTCTAAGGTAATGTGTGACAACCTAGTTTCCCAATTATTCAATTAAACTTTGCTTTTTTAAGTTTCCTAAATTTTCAACTAGAAAGTCAAAACATGTAGTTCTATAATAAAGAAGGAATGAAATGTCATTGTAAAAATAAGAAATTATGGAATAAGTGGTTACATTGTCTTTGATTTTGTATTCTTATAAGTATGAAAGTATTATAAACCCAACATTAGTGATCGATAGGATACCTAACGTATTATTAATGTCATTATGAAAAATAGCCAAGAAAGATAAGGCAATCTCATAATTCTATGTTGACTTTATTATTGTGGTGCTTGAGCATGTATAATGGTAATACTCATACTTTTATTTTATCAATAATTGAAATATAATGCATTATTTGAAGCAATTATGAAAACTCTTATTTTTATTTAAGAGAAGTTAGTAAATGATTCATAAGACAAAAAAAACATTCCCATAAAAAAGCAAGACATCCGTGTAATTTCAATTCCTAACTATGCTTAAAGGAGTACAATTGGCTTAGTGGATAAGTAATGTTAATTGATAAAATTAAGGCAAACGAAAATTGAAATTGATTTAAGTAAGCAAGTATAGATAATGAATAGTTAAGTAAAGTTTGTTGTAATCAAGTATAAGGTGCCTAAGATGTTACATAATAAATAATAAATTATGTCTTTAATATAACAATAAAGGAAATATTTTAGAAATGATCTATTGCATTATTTTTTGTAAAGGTCAATAGGTGAGGACTATTAAGTAATAAAAGGGTTTAGTAATAATGATTCTGATGCAATCTTGAACACACCTAGATAAGAAGATTGTAAAATCAAAACACTTAAAAAAGAGATCATTGCTTAGCATAATTTGTTGAATTTTAAAAAGGTTATTGTTTTAGCTAAACTCAAAAAATTAATGCATGTACATTTTGAGTGAATTGTTTCAATCCTTCAAATGACAAAGGATCATTAAAGAGAATTCACTTTGTAAGTGATTACTTTCTTGGTTGAAATGTTTATGACATCCTGTTAGTTTTGATTTTTAAATATATTACTTTCAATTGCATTACTCTTTAGCCATGATGTCATATAGTGTGGCAACAAAAGGTGCTCGAAAGACAAGGTATTTTCAAATCTCTTCACACACATGCAATGATCTTTATTAATCATTGCAAAGTCATATGAGATTATTATATGATGGAATTTCAAATACCATTGCCTAGACGATTGTTTTAGGCTATAAGATGATCTTTGGAGTTTATAAACTTTATTCTCCTAGCCTTGAACAATGAAACCTATAGGTTGTTTCATATATATTTCTTCATCTACCTCTTCATTGAAAAAAGTAGTTTTAACATCTATTTAATATAATTCTCAATCCCTATTTGCCACTATAGTTATTATTAGGTGAATTGAGATAAACCTTACTATTAGTAAAAAAGTTTCCTTATAGTTTATACTCTTTTATTGAGTATAACCTTTCACCACTAAATGGACCTTATATCTTTTTATGGATCTATCAACCTTACGATTGATTTTAAGAACTCATTTACTCTCAATAACTTTATGTCTTTAGGGCAAATTTACCAAGTTTTAAACTTGGTTAGATTTCATCTCTTTTTCCATTGCTTGCATATATTATTCCTTAACCAACCATAAGAAAGCTTCAATTATTATTTTAAGCTCTTTCTCATTATGAGGGATAATCATAAAAGTTTACCCTTCAATCTTAAAATAATGACATAGGATAGTTTTGTGATTGCTTTTGTGCAACATAGGTTTTTGCAAACCTTGCATAGCTTGCAATATAATGCTTCCACTTGAATTGATAACTTAAGGCATTTTCACATTCATTTGAGTTGGTGGGTTTGGTGTGTTACAACCATTTGGATTACTTATCTCATATATATAAAAATCTTTATCAATATTACCCCTATTAAAAAATTCATTTTTTAAGAATTTGACATCATATGGTTCTAATTTTAAAATGATTCAATTAGCTTGTTCACTAATAAATACATACCCTTTGGAGTATTCACAATATCTTATAAAAATACATTTTTTTTCCTCTCAAGCCCAGTATCTTATATTTATGGGATAAATCATGAACATAAGTTGTTAACCCTTATGATCATAACTTACTCAGGTCAGCCTTTCCTCCTAATCATAATTCATATGGTGTAGAAGTAATAAACTTAAAGAGTACACAATTAAGTACATATATAGTTGTCAATAAAGTATCACCCTAATAATATATTAAAAGATTTATTTATCCCATCATAAACCTAACCATTTTTCAAGGGTCTTATTTTTTCTCTCTACAACATTATTTTATTGTGAAGTACTAAGAATAGTTAGTTGCCTAACTATACCTTTTTCATTACACAATTCCTTAAATTGTTTGAACAAATATTCACATCCTCAATCAGTTCTTAAGGTTTTAATTCTTTTATCTAACTTATTATCTATCATACTTAAATATTTTTAAAGCATTTTAATGTTTCAAAATTATGAAAGATCAGGTAAATATAATAATAACACACATAATTATGTATGAAAGTAATGAAATATAAGGTATCATACCTCGCTTTTACACTTATTAGACCACATATGTCAAAATTGACTAATTGCAATGGAAATTTGACTCTAATAACCTTATCAAATGATTTTCTAATTACTTTTCCTATTAAATAGTTTTGACATGTAGGCAATTCAACTTTAACTAGTGAGCCTAAAAGGAACTGCTTAGCTAATCTATTCATTCTCTCTTACCTAATATGACTTAATTTGACATGTGAAATATTTGCATTTATGACATTATTATTGGTTAATACAATAATAAAAAAACAAATGTTATAAATTTTAAACATATCATAGTTAATATCTAAAATAAACAAACCATCTGACAAATATTCATAACTAACATAAAAAATGTCATTATAAATATTTATAACACCACCTTTAAAAACAAGTTTATAGCCTAAACATAGAAGAATAAGAACAGAAATAAGATTTCATTGAATTTCTTATGCATAAAGAAAATCATGAAGTATATGTGATTTGACCATCTTGCATTTCTAATTTGCAAGTGTCAATTCCTTTGACTTCTACCCTCACATTTTTCCCATATACACCTATCTCAAACCAATTATAACTTGACAAAACTGTACATATACTTCTTAATCTTTAGTTACATAGTTTATAACCTCTAAGTCTACAATCCATAAAGAATTATATTTAATAAGTAATGTTGAACTGGCAATATTAGCTAAACAATGATAAGTAAGAATATATGATATCTTTTAGGTTCAGTACATTATTGAGTAAAATGACCTAATTTGCCATAATTGTAGCATGTTATTTTTATCTTATCTTTTTTCTTTCCATCATGCCTCTTGCGATGGTTATTCTTATTCTCCTTTTATGGTTATCCATTTCCTTTTCCTTCTTATGATGTTTATAATACCATTTATACTTCAAACTAAATATAGCTTGTGAAGTAATCTCAGCTTCAGCCATATTCACTTAACCAGAAGACTTAATAGCCTTAAGGCACTCCTTTTCTAAAATTAGATGGTGTGCAATATCTTCAAAGATCTTAATAGTCTTATTATGCATCATATTAATTTGTATTTACTTTTGATTTAAAAGGATAAAGCAAATGATAGCTTAAACTTGTTATTCATCTACTTTAAGCTCTTTGATTATATTAGGCATCACCCTTAAATGTTGTCGTATGTCATGATATGACTTCTTCAAATAGACATCAAAATTAATCATTAGCTCTCTCAATTTAGTGGTTGAAATACCCTAAAACTTATTTTTCAAAGTCAACCACATTGCTTAAATAGTCTCATACTTTTTAAACTTATAGATGAAATCATCCTCCAAATTCTTAAGCAAAGTAATATGAGTCATATTGTTCTTTCTTTTTTAAGCCTTAAAGGCCTCTTAGTCTTGTCTTTGTTAAGTTAAAGAACCCTCCCCAAGGTCTACCATACCATGACATAGTTGACAACTTTCAGAACTTCATGCTTTTTGAGGATATATTGAACTTTACGATACCATATGTCATAGTTTTCACCATTCTACTTATCCTCTTTACTAAGATCATTGATAATATTTTTTGTAAGTATGGTTATAACAACCTTGAGACATTTATCAATGATTAGTACTAGCACTTTAACCATTTATTTTGCATTAATATTGAAATAGATTAATAATAATCTAAAATTAGTGAAAGAATCGAAAACTCACAATGTTCTTAATTATCTTCTTTATACTAATACTAGATTATCTTAATATATTTCAATTTATGTAAAATTTAAGTTCTTATTTAAAGACTTTTAAAATCTAATCAACATAACAAATCTCACTCTTTAGTTAATTTATTATATATACAAAGTAAATGTGTTAAGTATTAAACATAATAATTAAACATATGTAAAAAAAACATAGTAGAGATTTATAATAAAATTTTACATACAAGACATTTAACATAAAAATATATAATATCAAATATGGGACAATACTATAATAATATCATTCATCACAACTAAGATTTAACTCTTTTTTAAAACTCACATATAATTTAAAAATCGTAATAAGTTTAAAGTAGAGAAATAATATTGGTGAAGTCTCATTCTTTTCAACATCTTTGATAACTCTAAACCTTACTCTCAAAAACCATGAACTTATCTCCATTTTACTAAAATGAGTATGCTTTGCAACTAGGAGATTCATTAACAAAACAACATAATACCTTGTAGCATGCTCAATATAATGCTTTTATACTTTCTTTAAGGCCCTTTAGGTCATCATATCACTTAAGAATGCACTTAATGTGAAATAGCTCATGATACATCTTGACTATTTAGAAGTTCATCAATGACTCAAGTACAATATTAATCTTTACTTATTCTTTAAGCCTTTTAGTTACTGAAGTTTTAAGATGATCAATTAAAAATCTGATATATTTGACCTATTTCATAAACTCCTCGTCATTTTTCATTTTGCATTTTTTAAAGATGTAAAAAAATTTCATTAGCTATGCAAATTTTTAGTTATACAAAAAATCTCAAAATTCATTCTTTTAAAATGCTTTCTAATGATCCTTTTAGTTATTATTCATATCAACTAGCCATATTTTATTCTTAAATAAAACTAAAAAGATATTATAAAATATTAATATAAAAAATTACCTTTATAATTTGTCTATTTTTGAAATGCAATATCATAATCTTGTAAAATATAAAATTAGAAAAATTTTAGTGCAAATTTTTCTTTTTTTTGATATTTTTATTAATTATTATGAATTTTTTTAAAAATAATTTATTTTTAATATAATCAAAAGATAATATTAAATAACATATCTTTATTGGTTAATATACAACATATGTCATTCTTTAATTGTTAGTAAAATATAAAGTTGGAATGACTTTTTTTGATTTTGATCAAATTTGCCATATGACATATTTTCAATGGTAGTGATTTTTCTTACACCAAATTAGTCAAATAACTACACCACTTCACTCACCTGTTTAAAGAGTGTAATACACTCACCATCATTTGGATTTTTGGTGATCATGAAATTTTGACATATACCATAATTTAACCTCATCAAGTCATTAGTGTGGTTAGTTTTCAAAAATAACATATAAAATATATGTTTGACAAATCATTTAAAATATATAAGACAAATTCAATTACTCTTAATTGGTATATCCAAAATTGACAAATAGTATAACATTGAAAAGCCAATAACAAGTACTCTTTATATATGTAAAGTTTTGTATCATAAAATTGTCATTTTTAGTATTAATTTTGAATGATAACCTAAGACAAACAAAATATATATTTTTCTCATGTAATACAAAACCAAAAAAAAAAATATGAAATTTTTACATGTTGCATAAATTAGTATTTCACTACATGTAGATTTTCATAAAAAGATAACAATTCATGTGAGAGAAAGAAATTTTTAAAGATATCAAGTCAAAATATACATGAAAATTGCATATAGAATAACAAAAAAATTGAAACAACAATTTTCATATTCTTTTTAATACAAGAATCAATTTAAGAAGGTTATGATATTAATATTAAATTAAAAGATTAAAATTATAATTACTCTTGAAAACCTTTGAATGTCAGTAATAAACTGATTACCAATAAATTAACTATTTATCATGAACTAACTACTTTATTCACAAATAGTGAACTTCTTATTATGAAAATTAATAAAAAATATGTATTTTTTATTTTACAAAGATTAAAAAAAAGATTAAAAAAAAACTAATTAGAAAGTTTTCATCTTTTTTTGAAAATATCTGCAAAACTATTTTTATTAATATAAGTTGTTCTCTTTCTTATACGATTTTTATAATTTGTATCTATAATGGTAAATAATTTTAATTCTCTCCAACTTCTTCTTAATAAATTGAGTCAGTTCATCATGGACGGATCAATCCAACCCAATAATATTCACAAGCCTTTTCAAAATTTCAAAATTTCAAAATTTATCATGACACAAAAGCAAGACACATCTCCCCTCTTAGGAGAGGAAACAAGTGATACGAGATGAACTTACTTCATGGTAGGTCGTAGCCCAAGCCTAGACCCACAAGTTGGCCCAGTGTAGATTATCACAAGGTCCAAAATCTACTTAGGGCTTGAACTAGATACGTACTCCAAGTCGGTCCTTAACTCGAACTCTACCTAGAGCTTGGCTTGAGGAGCCCTCCCCCTTCCCCCCCCCCCCCAATGAACTTCAATGCCACCAATTCGGGAACGATTAAATTAGACCTCAAATTATTTTTTATTCTAAATTTAATGATATAGATATTTTCTTTTTTCGTGTACCATTTTACTGTTTTTCCTTACTAAAAAATGTTGACACTTATATACAATTAAATAGAAAATTAGGCCCCTTGATAATATCCAACAATGTTTGAATGGCAGTCGGGTTAATATCCAATCAAAATGGCTCTAATTAACAAGCAAAAATGTGAATTTATGCCGATAAGTTTTCTTAAATACACAAACCAAAATACAGAATGTGTAGTGAGCAAGGAGCAGAAGCAGTGAAATTTATTAATTATGAACAAGAGGATGGGAATGAGAGGCGAGGAAGTGTTTCACGGTGGAAGCAATCTGATCCAACCCAACAGGAGCCGTGGTGTCCACCACCAACTTGGGGACATCCCCAACATCATAATCCGTGCACCCACCGTACCCTTCTACCAGCCTCTCGAGGTCTTGCCACGTCGAAGGCTTGTGCCAGCCTCCAGCTGCTCCCCGCTGCCGATGATCGTCCGCCGCGCTGCCGCCACGCTGCTCGAGCCTTCGACGCCATTCGGCCTCATCCGAAGGCTGACATTCAACAATCACTACACACGCACCTGCACACGACGCCAGGTGGAGTAAGCGGTCGAGGTGAGACCGACGGGAAAGCGGGGAGTCGACGATCACGCTGAGACCGAGACGGAGCTGAGTCAGGGCGATTTGCCAGATGACATGGTAGGAGAAGTCGTTGAGGAGTTTGGAAGCGGTGGGGGTGTGGGGTGGCGGAGAGAGGTGGGTTTGGAGAGAAAAGGTGGCGTCGCGCACATCGTCTTTGTCTATGAGAGGGATGCGGAGGGACGAAGCTAAAGCGTGGGCTAGAGTGCTCTTGCCGGTGCCTGGATGCCCTTTCATCGCTATGATCATCTGCACTCCCGCTACTGCTTTGTTATCCATTGCCGACATCTCTGTAATATCATTCTCAGTTTCTTCTTCTTCTTCCTCCATATTCGTGTTGTGTCTTTGTGTGGACAAGGTGTTTTGGTGGAATTAAGGATAAAGACATGGAGTTGCTCACCAAAACAATAAAATAAAATAAAATAAAAACGTGGAGATGACGAAGCCCCACCAATAGTCTTTAGACAAGGAGATAAATTTATTTTTTTATTTTTTATTTTAAATAAATTTTATATATTATATAATATAAGATTATAAATGAGTTATATTTTTTAAAAAAATTAAAATTAAAATTTTCATTGGGCAAATGACAATGTCTTACTAATTGCAACAAGGTGGAAAAGAATGCGCAAGTTCTCCTTTTAAAAAGTGATGTGCCTTGTAAGTGAAAGCTTACACATAAATTTTTTATTTTTCCAAAATATAATAGTTTTTATTTATAAAATTAAACTTTATTTACTCCCATTTATGTTATTTTCCTCTTAATTCAATTGTGATTTTGGCCTCTTTTTTTTTTTTCTCAAAAAATGATTTTTATTTATAAGAAAGTTAGGTGACATTACTAGTGTATCTCTTGGTCTCATTTCCTCTTTGTTTTTTCTTTTTTGCTTTTTCCAAAAAAATTGCTCAACCCAATTAGCCTACGTTGAACCGATAAACATGGTGGGTTTTGACTAAAAATTTTAGTTCTTATTTTTTTCAAAAAAAGTAATTTTAATGATTATATTATTTGTATATATCATAATTATATTATATTTTATTTATTTTTATATAATATTAAAGATATGAATTATTTTTAAATAAAAATCACCATCAGTCTGAGCATTGATGATGGTCGAATTAGAGTTCTTCGATAAAATACTATTTTGTAATTTTTTTATTTTTTTAATAAATAAAAAATATAATTAATAAAATTTAATTTTAAAATCAATAAAACAAGCGGAATTTATTTTTCCCAGCTATTGTAACGAGTGAGAGAAAAGTATGAGTTAGAAAGAAAATGATTTTTGAATTATAATTACTATAATCAGTTATTAAGTTATTATTATTATTATTTTTATCAGTTATAAATTATTAATTATAAGTCAAATTTATTACTTTCATAAAATGATTTTTTTTTCTGTCACAATCTATTTTATTTTATGTAAATTTAATTCAATTTTTATATTTCTATTTATAATAATAATTAATTTATATCAAAAATTTTAATTTTTAATTTATTTTATAATAATTAGAGTAAAAAAACATTTTTAACAATACAATTAAATAATTAAAAATAATTTATTTATTAAAAAAAAATTTCAATAAACATTTTTAATAAATAAGTTATTTCCTAACCAACTAATATACTACCTATTCAACTGGGTTCTTGGTCGCGTCATGTAGAAAGCTTATAAATACACATCCATTTTTTATAATTTGAAATACTTTCCCGTCTTTTTATCTCATAAAACATTACATTTGTGTGCTAACTATCCTATAACTACATAAGATTTGTGTTATAATCTATGTTTTAATTCAATGATTGAGGTTTAAAGATGTAAATATGTCAAAATGATTATTATTTTTTTTAATTTGAAAAGAAAGAGCAGTTAAAATGGCAAAAAGGTCAGTGACCATACACGGGAGAGGAGCCTCTTTCTTCGTTATTCATTCTCAGTCAGCCGAAAGAATGGAAAGGAAATGGAAGTGAACATGGCAATGCCGATGGCGATGGCGATGCCATTTTCCCATTGCCATTGCCGCTTCTGAAAGTGGTGAATACAATTACAAAGGGCGTCAGCTCTTGCTCACTTCTTGTCTCTCTCTAAAGTCTGAACCTCTTTCCCTCTCTACACTCCGCCATTCCATCTGTCTCTCTCACGCTTTGACGACCCCAAGAGCATAGTGGCCCTCTACAAGCCCAGCTCCAGCAAGAGCTGAGCCTTGTTAATGATGAAGATGTTGCTGCCGCCTTCTCCTCATCGCTCACGCTCTCCAGGATGGCTAAGACACCCTCCCTCCCATTTCCCCTCCCAAGTTATGTTTCTTTGCTTTTCATTTCTCTTTCTCTCTCGTTTTTATTTCAACCTACCCCATTTTCTATGTTTTACCTTAGAATTCGTTTTCTGTAAACACCCTTCTCTTTATCTGACATTTTGTAATCTGCTCCTTATCATATGTTGTTAAGCTTTTGAAACATGAAAAAAAAAAAACTGAAGTTGGGCGGTAACTTCTGTATTGTTGAATTTGTCAAGACTAGTGGTTTGCCCCTTGCTTCGTGCTTCTGATGCTTATTCGTTATGGTCCTTAATTCGAGCATTCTCTCTCTCTTTCCTTCTCTCTCTTATCTTTTTTTTTTTTCTTCTTGAGTTTTGCTCTTTCTGCTTTCTTTTATGTGTATAAACATTTTGGCTTCCTTTTCCTTAAACCAAAAAATCAAGAAGTTACTGGCAGTCTCATTTACTCAACTGTTGGATATGCTACTATGCTGTTTTATGGACACTGTGGCCAAAGCTGAAATGAACTTGAATAATTTCAATGATACCAGTATAACAAAGACATGAACAGGCTGATTGTATCCGACATGGTTTGAAACTTCAAAGCAAAAGTATGAAAGATGTGGAGTTCGGGCAAGATAATGTAAATGAAGTGGTTTTTATAACATCAGGTTGGTTTTTACGTTTGGCAGGTTTTGAGGGGTTTGTTGGCTTTGGCTGTAATGGATGCAAGACATCGTGTTCATGAATCATTCTTGGCTTAAAATTATGAATCCTCTTGTACTGTTTTTCTTTTACCCATTTGTTTCACTTCAGTGGCTTGTTTACAATACCCTCCTCATGTATGTCTATTGTAATTTTCCCTCCTTGGTATTATCTCAGGTCCTTACTAGTGACATTTCTGTTTATAAGGTACATTTTTCTTGCTCCCCAATTGTCATTTGACTAATGGAATTGGTGTTAAATTAATTGATATAAGTTATCCTTATTATTTAAAGTGCGACCTAATATAAAAGGTTTAATATGATGGTTGGTTAGACATAATGACAATTTGGGTCACTGGGTTTAAAATCCCTTCACTCTCCCTATTTAAAGATAATTGTTATAGAAAAAAGATAACGATTACGAGTAGTATAATTATTATCGAAAAAGATGAATAATTTCCTAGTTGATAAATAAACGTTACGGAAGGAATTAGGATATTAATTTCCTAATTAATGATAACGATTTAATTAGAATATTAATTCCTTAATTAATGATAATGATTTAATTAAGATATTAATTCCTAATTAACGATAACAATTATGGAAAGGGAAAAAAACGTTATCATTAAGTTTTCCCTGGAGTCTCTTAGCCATCAGAGCAATCAGAAAAAGGAAAGAGAAGAGTCGGAGAAAACTGAGAGAGAGACAGAAAAGGCAGGAAGACACGGAAGGAAAGAATCAGAAAAAGGAAAGGCGAAATCTTCTCAGATACGGATCGGTAAAGAGATCTTCACCTCCGCTAAGGGAACCGACATGGATAACAGTACGTCGATTCTTTATAGTTTATTTGCTAGTATTTGTTTAAAAAAAGATCCTGTATTGTGAAAATATAATTTTGGTTAAAGGTTAATTCTAGAAAAGTTCTATCAATTGGCCCTTCGTGCTTTTTGTTTTTTTTAACTTGTGCTTTATGTCCTATTCAATTGTTTGTGAACTAAAAAAAAAAAAAAGGGAGAATTTTATAATTTCATATTTACGAGTTTCTGACTATGTGAAGGGATCTGATGAATTCATTAATGGCAATATTCAACTCGCCTTGACAATTATCAAGAAGATCCAAGAGAAAATGGAAACAAAAGCTTGCATTATGAGAGTCTTTCTTTTATTTTATCATTTATGCTTTTGACGGTGACTTATGACTTTAAAAAAAGAGCTGTTTAAGATGTCTATCATTTTTTCCTGGTTTTTCCTGAAAAAACAGCTCGTGGCTTGTTAGCATAGCACATCTTAATTAAGCAATCTTTTTTCTGAGCATCTAATGCGTTGGGAGGAAGAAGTAGGTTTCAGGTCTCCTCGTAATATTGGTGTTTGTTTGTTTTAACTGTTTACTGCTTAAAGACGAAATTCATAAGTCTGTGGTTTTAGCGCTGTAAAGCTCTCCCATTATTCAAAATGCCTATTTTTAGTTAAAGAAATTTTTGCCACTTTAGTTTAGCAGTAGGAAAATTCCAACTCAGAAAGAATAAAAAAAAGAGCTAGAGAGTTACTAAATCTAGACAAGATGGACTTGAGTTGACCTTAATGATAAATAGGTGAGGCTTGGAACTTTCCCTTCTCAAAGGTTTACTTCTTGTTCTTGCAGTTGTTGTTTCGGCATATGATTGGAAGAAAGATTGGTGCTTGTTTCCTTTATTGAAACTTTAGGTGTTTGTGCCTTGCATTGCAGCACTGCCTTGCCTTGGAGAGAATATAATGACATCCTGCAATATTTTCTTTTTGAAAGTTTCCTATGAATAAGTGGTGAAATTCCTCCAGAATATGCAGAGAGTAGCATTAACAACATATGCTTATCCTATTGTCAACTTTCAATAGTTCATTTCTTGGATTGTTAGTTGATTTTTTTTTCCCTCTAAAGTCCTTTTGAATTCAGTCCTTTGAAAATGAAATGCAGTTTATTGTTGTAGATGATTGCCCTTTGAAATGCAGGGTCCTCCTTTCTTTCTTAAGAACTTGCTATTCAATTAGTCTTTTTTATTTGCCTAATTGTTGGTTATGTCAATAGGAAAAGGGCAAGGGGCATATTTGAACTACCAAATCCCCTCAGGCTCTTGCTAGCATGTGAAATCTGAAATGTTTCCAAAGTTAATCCAGAATACTGAAACCAGCAATAATTTCTACCAGGGAACGCTGTGCCAAGGCTTAATCCGAAGATCTTAACTAATGCCTTGCTGCTTTAGCATGAATCCCTGAAGTTCTAACTGTTAGGTTATGGGGCAAGGTATTACATCGAGCTTCCCACGTAGCACATGTATTGGCATATGTGGTGATTTTGCATTACTATGGACAATACAAACGCCAATTTTATTTTATCTCAATTTTCTTTCAAAAGCTTCTTGGATAGAGATGAATAAATAATTGGAAACTTTGAAAATAATTATTATCACTAACATTTGCAGGTGACTGGCAGTCCAATGAGCCACTATCACACTATATATTCATTAACTGTAGCACATGTGAACTATCTGCTGTAGAGAAGTATCTGGTAAGATTTCTTCCTTGAGATCTTTTAACTGAATTTTATGTCGATTGCGCTTTGATTTTGGTCTCACCTTATGAATTTCAATTTCTTCTTCCTTTTATTTGAGTTCCTTGATCGTTAAGCCTATTACATGCGGTCCAACCAATGTAGATATTCCTCCTGCATTATCCTGATCGTTAAGCCTATTTGCCAAGTCAACCCCAAGTCTTCTATTCAATCTTGAGCTTGAGACATTGCAGTATACGATTTTGCAGTGCTGAATTGGGTCTTTTGGCATTTCCAGCCAAAGATGGTATAAAAATGTTTCTTTTCTGCCATTGATATTTGCCCTTAAACCCTCAATAAATGTTTCATTGATGTCCTTAACTATAGTTATGGATGAAGGAAAAGAGACAGAGGCAGTAGAACCTTATGTTGTTAATTACTGTGGAGAGACGTTTTGCCAATATCCTGCTTCAAAATTAACTTTGTTTAAAGTCAGTTATCCTAATCCCACTTCTGTTTCTTTCCCACTGTTTTTTGTTTTTTTTTTTTTATTTTAAAACCTTTTTCCTTCTGGGATACATAAATGTTCTCATTTTCTAATGGAGATCACTTACATTTGCTAATTTCAGAAAGTAGGCATAGAATTTCAGTGTAAAGGTCAAAATAATGGAGGGTTAGTTACAACGTTGAATGAATGCAAATGGCACCAAGGCTCTAGAAACTGATCCAAATCCAATATAATGTATCTATGGGTGTCCGCAGACCCTAGGGAAACTATAATCCATAATCAAAGACCAAGTTCCAATACACATACCTTCCCTGTATACATATAGACTAACAATGCCAAGACAGTCGAGCTTCTTTAGTCATATTTTAAGAAGAAATGATTGGTCCCATGTAAACAAAACTTCTTCGTTAGCAAGCGGAATAGAATATCCAATTAAAAGTTTCCGTGTACGTTTCAAATAATGAATCATTCCAATCTAAACCATTTCTTGAGTATTAAGGAACCTGTACTCTAAAGACAAGAAATATTGTACATTTGTCCGAAGTACAAAACAACTTTAATTATTCAGACCTGTTCAAACTTTGTTGTCTACGGAATAGTAGCGGTTGGTGGTTCCCTTTTAATGGTAACCTTTTGAATTTTATCAATACTTTCAGGCTTTTGATCACCAGGCACGGGGTTGATTATGCTGTGTGTTGTCACTTGTGACTTCACATATGTAGGACCATGGCAGGTGATGCTTAAACAAGCAGATGGTTCTTACGCTTGCATTCCAGAGAGTGCAACCCACTTCACACTTGGTGAGTATATATTCTTTTCACTCTGCATTTCCTGTTCATTTTCTGTCATGTGCATGGGGCCGACCACTTTGTGGCCTCAGAACAAAGAAGAGCGATTGAGGGTCCATGGATTGCAAGTGAACGAGGAAGTTCTTCAGAGAGGCAATAGAGTAGTAGTCTGTACAATGCAATTTTTTTTTTTTTTTTTTTTCTGTTCTGAATTTCTATCCTCCATACCCAGTTGTGTTTTAAAAGCAGACTTAAAGAAGTAGTTGTCTTTTGGCCACTGCTTGTCAACAAAAGTTCCAACTTCCTCGATTCTCTTTCTTTTCCTGTATCGGCCCTCGTCTGGCTTTCCATAGATGCCTTAACACTGTGCCTTGAAATGTCCACTTTTATCTTCCATGGAAAGTCAACGACCAATGTCTGTAACAGGTTTTTAAGAATTCCGTCATGTTTGGGAAGAAAAATATGCCAATTGGCATTGTGGTCCGATACCTTACATATAATCCCTATAAATTTAGCTTCACATATCTCTAGAAAAATAAAATAAATATAATTAGAAATATGTAGCCTAATTTTTATTTTTATAATTTAAATTTGTAATTTTTAAATTATAATAAAATAATTTTACTATTAAATTAAGGACATTTTTTAAACCCAAAAAATTTCACCACTACTAAATTAATTGACCAAGGTGGACTAATAACTTGTACAAACATAGCATTCTCCTTCCTTGTTCTGCCTTGTTTTTTTTTCTCGCTGAGCCATCGGACATGGTATCTGAAGGTAGATCTGGCCATGCTCTAGTTTGATTCTAGTTCTAGTTTGGAATCATCGTATCCAGTTCTGTGGTCAGAAGGACCGAAACCTAATTGACTAGGAACAGTTCTGGTTTAGGTAAAAAACTGGCCAGCCATTTTTTAAAAACATTTGATAAATTTTTTACAAAATTTTACAAAACATTTTCATAGAGAACCTAAACAAAAATATAAATATTGGACATAACAGAAACATATGGATATGGTTTAATAATCAAGAGAAAAATGATTAGGGAGAGTGTTTTATTTTTCTTTGTAGTATTGATTTAAGAAATTTTTAAATAAGATGAAGTGAAGATTTGAAATTGAGTTTTTAAACATTACCCATATGATCAATGAATAATGATTAATGAATTAAAATAATTAGACATTGGATGAAGTATACACTAATTCATACTCTATATTGAGCTAAAACATTAGATGATGAAAGCACTATCTCTCTCTCTCTCTCTCTCTCTCTCTAATCTCTAAACCATTTTTTAGTAGACTTTCGATAAAGTCCAATAAAAATATTTACCTATAACTTTTTTGAAGAGATCCTCTTAAATACTTTCTCTATAATATTCATTGTAAATATTATAAATAGTTATTTATAACTACACATTGAGGAGGTGGAACAATTATAAATAAATTACTCCTCTCACTTGTAAACATATCTTTATATACTCAATATAAATTTACTTGTAAAATTCTCTTGTGGTCTCTCTTTTCATCTAATAATTCAAAGTTTTTATTTGCCGCTTAACGCTTTCTGCTAATTTTTTCAAACTCTCCAAAATTTACTTAACTCATTTTCGTACGTGAAATCGACTAAGTACCGCGCAGATTAACACATTTATAACCTAACTCCGTGAAGTTATTATAAAATGAGTGAGTAGTTCTCCACTTGTTGACTAACATCTTATTATTGAGATTGGATCACAATTAAAAGTTGGTCTGCAAGGAATTCTACTGTGAATGACTTGCATTGATAGAATTAGAGAAATTTTCCAAGCATACTATAATTTTCGCTACATGGAAAAAAGAGGGAAATGGAGGTGTGAAACTACAAAAAATGGAAAATAAAAAGGAAACATTTTTATGGGCACATTCTCATCATATTTGATAATAGGATTGGCTGGTCTTCGTGATTTTAAGAATACATTTTATAATAGGATCAGCCAAATATTGTCATCTCTATGCCACCCTTATTGAGCAGTGACTGTAGAGCTCTATTGAGGAGCGATCTTCCATATCGGATTTTCCCTGTGCTAGAAAGAAGTGCATTCGGGTGCTGACTAGTTGAAGTTGGATAAACCTTGGATTTTTTTTTTTTGGGTTTTCTGATGAACTAAAAAATTACCTTTTTAACGGCGTGTCCTTTAAATCGTTGACAGAATAAAGGAAAGTGACTTGGAATGTTGGGATCTGCGAAATTTCCTTGTCCAAATGAGCATCTTTCTTACGTGTGGGCCGGAGGAAAACTTCACCAAGTCAATTAGCAAGAAAAAGGTAAGTTAGTAATACTTATTAAATTTTACAAAAAATTATAAAAAATATAGGTTAATTTCATTTTTTGTATTGTTATAAATAAATAAAATTATAAATAAAAAATTATTATATTATTTTTTCACATTTATATTTGTTCTAATAAATATTATTATATTATAATTCTTAATTAAAAAAATTAATTTAAGTGATCTTAATGTAATTTTTCATAAATATTTGTATTTTATTTTTTTGTTATTTTTTTCCCTTCCAATGGAATGATTGTATTGTAAATCTAAAGGTCATAGTCACACATTATATGTATATAGTTAATAACTTTTAAGGTATATAAACAAAATTAAATTTAAATATTTATTAAAAAAATTTAATTAATTATTATGATTGAGAATATATGTGCATGCACACTTATGTGCACCTTTTACAATAACAACAAAGTCTCAATCTAAAATTTAATTGGAATATATCATTTTTTTTAGTTTTTTTATTTTAAAATATAATAAATTAATTGTGAACTGTAATTATTTTAAATTTTTTATAATTGAACATTTTAAAGTTAATTTAAGTATTTCTCTCCCTCTTCTTTAACCTACCACTTGGGTTGATCACCCCTATGAATTGATG
The DNA here is from genome assembly GCA_020883675.1 of Bruguiera gymnorhiza. Taxonomy (NCBI): domain Eukaryota; kingdom Viridiplantae; phylum Streptophyta; class Magnoliopsida; order Malpighiales; family Rhizophoraceae; genus Bruguiera; species Bruguiera gymnorhiza. Next base: position 469,522 of record JAIRCJ010000013.1, on the reverse strand, counting down.
GATTTGTTGATTTTTATTGGACATGTTCAAACAAATGCAAATTTACATTTTTAATTTATCTCAAATAGGTACTATACCTATTGCACTGTGTATATCATCATTTTTTATTCAATTCTTTTTTATAATGATCACACATCTATTTAAGTATTTTCATTTATGCCACATTCTTTTTTTTTTTTTTGATATGTTACTTTTTCATAGTATGATACTTACTATTGTAGAACACTACTAGTTTAATTGTCATTTGATAGAATTTATCTTTCAATTTAATGGAAATTTTGTGATGAAACAAAGCTCTAATTATATCATATCTATTTTATTCATTTAGCTCTCATCTTATAAAGTATGTCTTTCTCTATATTTATTTGTTGGAGAATATATATATATATTTGTGTGAGGATAAGTTTATACTTGAGTCACTACATTTTTGATTACTTATATATAGATTAGTAACTTTAAAATCATTTATTTAAGTATCTGTTATAAAAAGTTTATTAATGGGTCATGAATGTTATTTCTCTAAAATTGTCATCAAGTCATGATATGGCATCTATGTGATCTCTAACATGGCTAATAGCATTAAATTGAATCAAAAAAACAAAAAAGGTCATATAAGACAACTTTAACTCTTTTACATGCCATCCACTAAAACTCTTTCCTCTTTTCTTTATCCTCATATTCTCTTACTACTTTCTCTCTTTACATATAGTTCTTGTCAATGTCTTTCTTTTCTCTCTTATTTTTGAAGTTCAAAATTAGGTCATTAACTCTTGCAAACGTTTACAATTAGGGCAATGATTTACATTTTAGTTTATATTTAGCATAATAACAGTAGATTCATTTACTAGTTCAAGAATAAAAAATAAGAAATCTTTAACTACATAATCTTCATCTGTCATTTATTCATAAACAAAAATAATATTATTCTATAATTAATATCATCCACAATATATTATGTATATCATGTACACCATATATACCAAGTGTCCTAAGTATCCCAAAAAGGCATTATATATTGAATTTTTTCTTTGTGCAACTATATAGATAGTTACATTTATGAAAAACAAAATAGGATTTTGGGAAAAGACATTATATGCCTTAAAAAAGAACAAAATGGGTCCATGAAAAATATTTATAAACAAAAGACAAAAGACTCATCACAAGAGTTAATTAGCCATGGTAAAATCTTAAGTGCATATACCCTACATAGGCTTTCCAACTAAAGTGGATCTACTAACATCTCTTGCAAGTATTTTTCTTTGGTTAACCAAGGATGAATGTAAACCATTGGCTTTGCTCTTTTATGCATGATTGCATAAATAACATGCTCTTTTATAGCTCTATAACCACTGTGACACCTTTATGAATTATCTTATACCCATTAGCACCATTGAAAACCATATTCAAACTTTCCTCCCTTCTAACCCTTAGTTTTCTCTTGATTTATTCTCCAAGGCCATCCTTCCATTTGTCATAAATATCTTTATTTGTTTTTAGTCTAGTCATCACCATTACCTTAATTTCCTTAAGTATAGATAAAATGTACTTTAACTTTGTTGCCATAATCCCACCATTGAATCCCTCACACAAATTTTTGTCAACTACATCATAGTTAATTAATTTATCAAAATATGGTTAATTAATATGTCAAGATATACTTCACATAACCTCTAGATAGGATGCTTGAAAAATCATTGTGTGCTTTAGGTGAATGAAGTTTCATTTGTAATAGTTATGCTCCAAATCTAGGATATTAGGGGCCTTGATATTTTTCCAAAATAATGTTAATAATTCATGCCCCCATGCTACTTTTTCCATTTGGCAAATATGTGCTTTGCACCAAACTTATGTTTTAACTTAGCTAAACAATCCCTTTTAGCCTTCAAAATACTTTACAAACAAGTTTATAGATGGGTCAATAATTATGAAATAAGTTTAAAATTGGGTTATTAACAATGACATAAGTTGGTAATTGAGTTAACAAATATGACATAAGTTTATAATTGGGTTAGTGACTAACATTTTTGTTTATCTTTAAGTTAATACATATTTGTATTAATGGATAGTGCAATAGGAGTAGAGATATAAAATTGAACAAATGCATTATAAGTATTAAAAATAAAGACTTTCAACATTACTGTACCCATTTAGCAGACTTTCAATAAATATGTTTATAAAAAATTACTATTTAATTATCACCATTTAACATATGGATGTTAGCTTTCAATAAATAGATGAAACAACTTTGTGTTATAGTTGTCTCCTTCTTAATCATAACTCAAGTTACAAGGAATATCTGGTTATTTTCATCTTTCCTAATAGCTAATAAGAGGACTCTTTTAATAGGTACTTATAAAAAAGTACCATCAATACCAACTATTTTCTTACAACCTTTTAGAAACTTCATCTTACAATAATCAAAAGCAATAATATAATCAAATATTGACAGTCCCTTTCCTAATACGAGCATATAAACTTCCAACTTAATTATGCTCCCAAGGTTAAACCTTAAAAGCTCTTTTTGGTAGTCCCACAAAGTTACATACTCTTTATGAACATCCCAATATGTACTTTTAACTACCAATTTTCTTGACTTTTTATGGTTTAGAGATATTGACATCTAAATGGTGCTAATCTTTGCATATCATCTATATATCAATCAATTTCATGGTCTTAATTCCTTGGCTAAATACATTCTTTACTAGCAAAGGTGCATTAACCCTTTTGTTGTTAAAAACCCTAGTATAGTTACAATCTTTCTCAGAAAGCTCGGTAATTTTGAAGATAGCTTTGCTAGGCATAGTAGTTATGATTTTATAGGGACAATTCTCTGTAATGTAATATATACCCTTATTAAATTTTATGCATTTCTTAAATATACTATCTTAACTCTATTAACCATAGTATATTATACTATTGCCTTTTTGAACTAATCAACATCTAAAAATTTAATTCCAAGGACAAATTGGGGGTTTTATAAGTATTGATCATATATAGGTGCCTTTCTCTTTTTCCTAACAACTTTATCTCACTCATTATTCCTATTTAATCTTGCAGACTCATAACTATTTTCCTTATTACTATCAAAATATTTAGTTTTATATCTATCATCCTTATTGAGTTGAGCTTTTTTGCTCCTATTAATTTTATATTTCCCAATTAAACTCTTCTTTTATCCATTAATATCACCCTCAGAAGTGTAAAAATACTTCACTTGTTCCCTTATATTAAGAAGCTTTTTATCATTATCTAACATGGTTTCAACAAGAACTTGGACAAATTTAAGATTAGAATTTTCAAATTCATCTTTATCCTCCTCCCTATCACTAACAATTAATGGCCTTTTACCTCTATTCCTTGAAGCTACTCTAACAAGGACATCCACAAAACACTCAAATTAAGCCTTTTTGGTTTCTATAACTTTCAAGTTATCTTTCTTAACCTCATTCCCATGACTTTGATTCTTACCACCTTTATTCCCATCACCCTCATTTTCACCACATTTGTTTCCACCAAAATTGGATCTAAATATGTTCTCTACCCTTATGCTACCTTCTATTGCAACTACATTACTTCCCCTAAGACTCTCATTATCAATATTAGGCCTTATATCTCTATTTTCGCCTACTTCTCCTTACTTTACAATTATCTTTATTTCTCCATCATCTCCTTTGATCACAATGTTTTTTACTTACATTACCTCAGTATCAATGCAACCATAATACTCCATATAACACTAAATCTTCCTTTTTGTTCTTTTAGCCATTTGTTTAACCATATCACTCAAAGCACTATCATTATATAGCTCTCTAAGTCCATTTAAATTTTGCCTCGAAATCCTATAATGTATTGTTATGACTCTATCATCATTATGTAAGATATCATCTCCAATAAGATAATTTGTAGCATCCTTAAGATCCCACAAATAAAATTTATTTGACTCAAACACGCCCATCATGTGTTGTATACCCCGCACATAGGATGGAATAGGGTCTCTTACAAATGACCCACTATAAAACATTGTACACTATCCATTATATTATGTCATTTTGTAAAAAAAAAAAAAAAAACTAATATAAAGACAAACTCAATCTCAAAATATAGTTGTTTAAAATAAGTGGTTGAAAAAATTTCAACTATAGTTATTGACAACAAATAATTAAAAACAACAAGCATAAAAGCTCAACTATAATTATTTACAATAAGCGATTAAAATAAATTTCAAAATATTGGTGTCACCTTAATATCACTAAACTTATACAACAAATAAGTTCCAAAAATTTTAAAATATTTGGGTTTAATCTTAGTTTTAGTATATAAAGACAATAAGTGGTTTAAAAAACTTTCTAATTAATCAAAACTTGTTATTAGGTTCAATTAGCACACCTAAATTCCGTTGTTGGAAAGTTCTCCCTCCTAAAGTTAGTGTAGTGACATTAGATTTAGGTTTCCTTGTTGCTCTATTAATGACAACTTTGATTGAGGTTTTAAAGCCTCAATCTCTCATAGAGAAAAGGGTTTCTTTTTTTTTTTTAAATAAAAAGGAAAGATGAAAATAAAAATAGAGCTTTTGGGTTTTGATTTTGAGTTTCTAATGGATCAAATCAAAAAGAGAAAAAAAAGACAAGTTTTGGCGAGCTTTACCAAGGAGAGAGAAAGTTCTTTTGCGTGGTGTATTTTTTCTTACTTAACTTAATACTATTAGCCATATTAGATGCTAGTAGATGCCACATTATGACTTAAAGATGATTTTAAAAAATTAACATTTGTGACTCGTTAATAAACATTTTGTAATAGTTTTTTCTCTTAAATAGACTATTTTAAAGTTATTGGCCCATATGTGAGTAAATAGAAACTTATTGACCTAAATGTAAACTTATTAAATTGTAATTGAAAAGTTGTATTTATTTTAAAGAATTATGTTTCTTTATAAGGATTGTATTTTTATTAAACAATTATATTGTTTTATAAGAGTTGTGCATTTATAAAAGGTTGTGTACTTTTATAAAGATTATGTTTTCTTACTGAAAAGTCATGACTCTTTAATTGTAAAGATGCAATGCTTCATTCAAATAAAGACATGCCTTTTTAATTGTAAAGATGTGCCTCTTTAAAATAAAGATGTAACTCTTTATTTAGATCCATAAAATATAACTTTTTAATTTTAAAGACATTATTATTATTATTATTATTATTATTATTACTATATTTTAAAAAGTAATGAACCTTTAATTAAGAAGATGCAATTCCTCATTCAAATAAAGATGTGCCTTTTCAATTGTAAAGATGTAACTTTTTGTTCAAATCTATAAAATATGATTTTTCATCATAAAGACATAAACTCTTTGATTGAGTAAAGGTATAATTCTTTAATTATAGAGTTGTGATTTTTAATATGTGATTCTTCAAAGTTTATATATAAGATATTTATTTGACTCCTAATTATTCATTATTGAAGTTCTTTTCTTTTCTCACAATTAATAAAATTTTATAAGGAAGTTTAGAGAAATTGATGCCAATAAACTCAACGTCTTGTAAAATTTTATAAAGGGGTTTAGAGAAATTAAGTAGGAATAAACATTGCTTTAAAGACAATGATTATTCATGATACAAAGCTTACTCAATTTCTCTTTTTTTCCTAACAATTTTAGAGTGTTGTTTGTGATGAAATGAAAGAGAAAATCAACTACAATCCTTAATGCATTCAACACCATGAATCAAGATGTGGTTTTCATTAGAAAATCAAGTTACTAACAAATTTCTTCTTCTCATTTATGGAATAAATGTTTAGTCCATATTAATTACAAATCTCTATAGTTTGGTTAAATATGGATTGATATCTTATGACCATGATAATAAAAAGAAATATGAAATATGCATTCAAGCTAAAATGACTAAGAAATCTTTTCCTAAGATAGCTAAACATATAGATTTGTTAAGCCTTTTACATGATGATATTTGTGAATCAAATGATCTTTCAACTAAAGGAGAAAATAGATATTTCATTATATTTATAAATGATTTCTCTAAATATACATATCTCTATTTGATAAAAAAAATATGTTAATCCTTTGACATGTTTAAATGTTATAAAAATATTGTTTAGAATCAAAAAGGCAAAAAAAAAAAAGAGAGAATTTTCAAATTAATAGAGGATGTAAATATTTTCTTATAAAACTTGTACAATTCTGTGAGGAAAATGAAATCATACACCAAACCATTCTATAACAAAATGAGCTGGTTAAGAGAAATATAAAATCAATAGACATGACAAATATCATGATATTAAGAGTTCATTGTTATTAAGTTTATAGGGTAAAGCTATCAAAATAGCTTATTAACCCTCTAAAAGGTTTATGATTTCTTTATACAAATCATGGAATAAAAGAAAATCAAATATGAAGTTTATAAGAGTATGAGGATGTTTAATATTTTATAAAGTGTCAAATTCAAAAGAGATTGAACTAGGTCCTAGAGCAAGAATCAAGAGACATTGAATGCTTGGAAAATAAATTTTGTAATGATTCTAGTAATGTTACAAAATCTATGTTACAAGGGACTAGTATAAGTCTTAGCCTTCATTCTAATCTTAAACCTAATGCTTCTTCTAAAATTAAAGGGAAAGGTCTTAATGTTCCTTTAAGACTTAGGAAAAGTCAAAAAGCTAGAAAATAAAAATCATTCGATTCTTATTTTATATCTTTTTAATCTATTTTCTTCTTAGTTGAAGGCAATATGATAACATTAATAAATAAAATACTCATTCTACTTAATGTAAAAGATGATTTAAAGACATTTAGTGAAATAATGACATCTAAAGATGCAAATTTTTGGAAAAAAGCATTAAATGATGAAATGGATGAAATATTATTTAATAATACTTGGATTCTTGCAGATTTACCTCATGGATCAAAATTGATTGTTTATAAATGGGTATTTAAGAGAAAATATAATGCAAATGAATCTCTTTAAACCTTTAAAGTTAAAATAATAGCTAAAGGTTTAGATAAAAAGAGGGCATTGATTATTTTGACTCTTATAATTCCAATAGCAAGAATAACATTAATAAGAGTAAATTTGGCCTTAACATTAATTTTTAATTTATATGGATATCAAATGGTGACTTATAAGAAGACATGTATATGGAGCAACTCACAGAATTTATCTTACTAGAAAATGAGAAGAGTGTTTATAGATTAATCAAACCAAGAAATGGTATAAAAATTTTAATTATGTTATATTATTTTATGGTTTTAAGCACAATAAAGTTGATAAATGCATATATTCCAAGTTTACTAAAAATTTTGGTGTGATTATACACCTACACAACATTCTTATTGTTGGGACCAATGTAAAAGACATGAACCAAACTAAGAAGTATCTAACTTAAAGCTTTAAAATGAATGATTTGAATGAGGTAAATACTATTTTAGGCATCAAGATTAAAAAATATAATGGGGTTTTACATTGAGTTAGTCTCATTACATTAAGAAAGTAATTCTTAGGTTCAATCATTCAATAATTAAAGAAGTGAATACTTTAAAAGGTTTGTTGTTCAATTAGAATATGCTAGTATAATCAATAAATGAATGTTATGAAATGCATTAGACCAAATATTGTTTTTTCAATTTATAAACTTTTTTGATACATAAGTAATCATAAATTGAACATTGGAATGTAGTTATAAGAGTTATTGGGCATCTAAAAATAAAGATAAATTTAGGACTACTTTATAATAATTATTTAACAATATGAAAAGATATACTAATGTTAATTAGATAACTAGTATTAGTGATAATAAATTCATGTCTAGACAGATTTCTACCATAGCAAAAGGTGTTGTTTCACGGGTCTTTAAAAAGCAGACATGCATAACTCAATCCACCATAAATTCAGAGTTTGTAGATTTAACTTTCACAAGCTAAAAAGTAAAGTGGTTAAGAAATTTATTACTTGATATTAAGTAGTAGCCATAGTTAGTTTCAACTATTACTTTGCATTATGATAGTGACACAATGATGTATAGAGTTTTAAGTAAAATATGCAATGGTAAATCTAAACATATTACTTTGAGGCATGAATATGTAAAATAATTACCATCTAAAAGTATTGTCACAATTATATACGTTTAACCTAGTAATAATTTAGCTAATCATTTTACTATGGATCTCTCCAAAAATATAATTAGAACAACATTAAAAGGAATAAGACCAAAACCCTTTGATAGTAATCAAAAGTGGAAACCCCAACCTTTATTAACCTTTTAGTTAAATAAGGATTTAATAGATAATAAAAAGTTATTATTTCTTTATAGCAACATTAAATCATATGATGAATAATTCATTCATATTCAATGCTAAAAAAAGTTAAGAATGAACATGATACTCCTAATAAAATTGGATTTACATAAAATATAGAACTTCACTTTTATAAACATAAGAAGTGGTGTCACTTCTAACAAATGTTTAAGAGTTTGACTTTTGTTAATACCCATGAATTTAGGATGGTAGCACAAGGCTTTAAAAGTTTTGTAATAATATAGTAAACTTCTCACTAAGTATAAAAAGACATATAGGTAATAATTCTAATTTTAAAGTACAAAAATCTCGACTAAAATGTAAATTACACTATTGATTTTGTTAAAATCTTGAAATACTAACACTAATGAAAGGTTTAAGTCAAAAGACAACTATCATATATGCAAGCCTTATAACAATCAATGTAGTTATCTAAGTAAGGTATTGTCTTTTTTTTTTTTTTTAATGTATGTGTGTGTGTAAAGTCATATTGGCTTGTTAGAAAGAAAAGAACTAAGTGCTTAGTTGCAATTAAAAAGTTGCATTTACTTTAAAGAATTATGTTTTTTTACAAGAGTTGTGTTCTTATTAAAGAGTTATATTATTCTATAAAAATTGTGCATTATAAAAGGGTTGTGTAATTTTATAAATATTTTGTTTCTTCTTGAAAAGCAATAACCCTTTAATAATAAAGGTTCAACTCTTTATTGAAATAAAGATGTGTTTTTTTAATTATAAAGATGTAATTTTTTAATTGTAAGGATATAATTGTTCATTAAATATGACTTTTTAATTGTAAAGGTATAATTTTTTCAATTATGAAGACATAATTCTTTAATTATAGAAAGATATAACTTTTTAATTATGTATGGATATGACTTTTGATTATAAATTTATGACTTTTAATATGTTACTCTTTAAAATTTATAAATAAAATGCCCATTTGACTCTTATAATTATTCGTTTTTGTAGTTCTTTTTTTTTTTTTTTGCTACATTTAGAGAAATTGTATGAGTGAGTTTAGAAGAATTATTACTTATAAACTCAAGGCTTTGTGAATTTTAAAGTGATTTATCATAATTTTTGGAACAATTTGAAAAAGGATAAATATCACTTTAAAGACAACGATTATTCACGGTACAAGGCCTATTTTTTCTTTTAAATAACAAAATGGTATATTTTATTTATTATGAACTATTTCATATATCTTTTGAACAAAAGAATAGATATAATTTAAACAAAAGTCATGTTGCAATACATTGTTTGTCTCTAATAATGCTAATTTCGCAAAAGCATAAACTACACTATTAAATTTTCTACTTACATGACAGGTAGAAAAACCAACAAAATTGGATGTTAAGGCACACATATCTTCTACCAATTGTCTAGCCAAAGTATTCATTTGTTATAGGGATTGGATTGGTTGGATTACTAGTAAACTATTAGACTTTACAAATATGCTTAGTAAGGATAATTTGCATGTTTTTTCATATAACTTTTCATATTGTTAATAACTTAATTATTCAGCTAAAAAAAGTGTCTGACATGGTTATTGAGAATGTGAAATTAGACCTTTATTATGACCCCTAAAAATTGCCCCAATGCTAACCTTGTCTTGATCAAGTTGTGTTCATATTGAGTTTAATTTTTCTTGCATCCAGTGGTCGCCAATAAGTATACTTGAGTTCCTTTATTTTATAAGAAGCTTCATTGACTCTCTTTTAAAGTTGTTATATAGTTTTAGTGTCATGTCTATGACCATAGTAGAAGTATTATGTTTGCCTTCCATTAATAGTAAATTTGTTATCACCAATATGCTTAAGGTATCATGCATACCAACTATAATACGTCTTGTTTCCTTTTGTCTAGTAATGATACAATTCCCTCACAAAATTCCACTAATAACATCTTTTATTTACAAACTAAAGGGTTAAGGAACATAATCCTTAAAACTAAGGACACTGAAGTAAAGTGTGAGTAATTGTTTATGAGTTCACTTTACACTTAGTGTAACTCTAATCAAACAATAAGCCTTTGCTTGCTATGCACTTATTGGTTAATAAAAGATTTTTGCTAGCTCTCTATGTAAAATGCTTTATAGGGATTTCTAACTACCATAACCTTTTTCAAAACCTAATGCCTTAAGATAAAGTTGATGTTGTCGAAAAGGAGATATCTCTTAATCTTGCTAAAGTTTAGGCATTTCTAATAATGAACACTCTCATTTGCTCATGATGCCAAATTAGTTATCTTTTAGTCCTTTTAAGCTAAGAGAAAGAGAAAGGATTTGAGCACTTTTAGATGGGACAAAATGTTGCTTCACAAGAGTTTCATGCTGCCATTTAGTGTCCAAGTCTATCAAAGAAGTCACAAATTCCAAATCCAATTGAACTCAAACAAAGGATTTGACCATATGTTTATTTTTGTGCCATTCCTAAGCAACCAATAGAGGTTGGCATTTATCAAATGGCATGCCTCACAAATACTTCTCCTAATGTAAATTGGATTGTAGCTAGTAAGCATCTAATAAAGAAGATTGGGAATAATAATATGCCTTTATAATTTTGGAGATAAGCTTTTATGCTTACTTACCCAACATGGCTAAATTCAAGTAAAGAAATTGATTGGATCCCAACTCACCAGCCACTTTAGGAACTATCATTTTATCCTAAGATGACTAGTGAATCTTTTGCTTAATATCTGAACTTTCCCATAAAAAGTGATAAACCAATAAAGTAATCTTTGTTCTTAATGTCATGAGTTATATAAAATAGCTTATAATATATGTTGGGATTATTTGAACAATTACCTTAATAAGCAATTCCTTTTTTGCTTGCAACTAAACTTTTCTTCCTATCCACTTCTTTTTTTGCACCTTATCAAGCATTAGATTGAAGGCCATTTTTTTTTAAAACCCCATATTAACTTGGTGCTGTAAAAATAAAGGGAAAAAATATTAAATATAAGTGTAAATGAAATTAAATTGGATAAAAAGGATATAATATCTAATGTGTATTTGTCGCTATTTTTAAAGATAGTTTTTATCTACATAGATAATGTCTTAATATAGCAAGTTATAGTGATTATCCTCTTAAGATATAACATACCTTTTCATTAATGTACACTTCAAATAGTGAGACAATAGAAACAATACTAATTTAGTTAACGTAGCAATTTTTGATAAGAGAAATAAGAGAGCAAGTTGTGATACTTTTTCTTTTTGATGTATATAAATGAAGAAAAACTCTTTTATATTACTTTTGACTTAATGTCCCATAAAGATGAATATTAAGGATGAAGATAATGATTAGTGGTTATGATGGTCTTATTATTATAGTAGTCAGTCTTCCAACAGGTAGTTTTTTAATAGTTAAAAATGACTAATTTGATCAACACAATTTGAAAGGTCTCAAAAATAGTTTTAGGTTAGGAGTGGACTAGCCAAGTCTAATATATTGTGTGGGGTCACATTGGACCTTTTATATTAGGCCTAAATTTTGGGCAATTCACTTATGCACGAAGCCTTTTTTAGGTTTTTTTTTTAATTTATTTTGTATGATATAAAATAAATGTTATCTTATAAATAAGTATATCATGGTTTCTCATTTCTGATATAAGATATAAGTCTTTTAAAATATACTTGTTTCCTAATATTTTGTCACATATTTTAAAAGGTTAAATTTTACTAAGTTAATCAATGAGTATATAACACATTATCTTTTGTGTCTTTCAGGCTATCAACCATAAATTAGGATGTATAAACTTTGATATTTAGAAGGATGGTAAAATTAAAAATTTCTATAAACCATGACTTTTAATGAATAACGATGAACTTGTCTTTAAGTTATATTTTTTGAAATCATATTGTTTGATGCAATTTAGCGCTATTAGACCTTACACTTGGTTGGTTTATTTTCATAAGAGTTTTAAAGATCTAACTTAGGATCTCATAGGAGTGGCACCACTCCACTCTTATTTAGTTAAATCCATTAATTATGCATTTTAGTAACACGCCAATCATAAGGGTTATAGAATTCTTTAAGAGTATAACTCAACTTTAAACATTGAAATTATTACACTATTTACATCACAAGAATGGACAATACAATTTTGATATTGTATAAAAAAAAGTCAATTAGTGACTTGTTATTGCCCATATGAACCTACCTGAAGAGATCTTTTATCACATAAGTTGGCTTCCCATCATTTTTGACCATGCTCTATAGGCATTAGTCTTAGTCCCCTTAATATATTTTCCACTAGCTTTCTGCCCAGTGGTTTAATTAAAGGATCAATCATATTCATCTTTGATCTTACAAAATTAAGTGATATTGCTTCATTATTTAGCAACTACTTTACTAATTCATGTTTGAAACAAATATGCCTATTTTTCCTATTATATAACTTGCTCTTTGCATAAGCAATGGTGGCTTAATTATCACAATGCATTAATATTAATGGTGTCAATTTCACCCATAATAAAATATCCATTAGGAAATTCCTTAACAATTTGCCTCTACATTAGTTATCTTTAACATTATGAGTTCGGATTCCACGGTGGACCAAGCAATAATTGTTTGCTTGGCAAATTTCTAAGCCATTATGCCACCTTTAAAGGTGAAAACATAGCCATTTATGGATTTTATCTCTGAATGAGAGATCTAGTTAACATCATTATACCTTTTTGGTATAGTGAGAAATCCATTATAGAATATAATATAATTTATGGTACCTTTTAAATATCTCAAAATTCTTGTCAAAGCATTTCAATCATCATAGTTTGGATCATTTGTATATCTACTCAGTTTACATATAACATGTGTAATGTGAGGACGAGTAAAATTCATTAGATACATTAAGCTACCAATGATTTAAGCATAGTTAGACTAAAACACATAATCACCATTATGTTTTAGTAAATGCGTATTTGCATTAAAAGGAGTTAAAATTGATTTTGCATCAAAATGTTCATATTTTTTTAATAACTTTCTCAACACAATACTCTTGTGACAAAAATATACCATTAAAAGTCTTAAATATTTTCACTTCTAGAATGACATTTGCTTCTCTCAAATTCTTCATATCAAAATGTGATGTAAGTAGTGATTTTGTACTAGCTATTAAATGTATACTAGAACTAAATATAAGCATGTCATCAATATATAACCATATGATAACACATGTATCTTTCTCAATTTTTGTATAAACACATTTATCAACACTAGTAATGGAAAAACCATTAGAGATCAGAACATTATCAAACTTCCTAAGTCATTATTTAGGTGCTTATTTCAACCCATATAAAGATTTAATAAGTCTACAAACTTTTTTCTTTTGGCTAAGAACTACTCAACTTTTAGGGTGTGACATATAAATCTCTTTATCAAGTTCACCATATAAAATGCAGTTTTAACATCCATTTGATGAACAAAGAGATTATAAATAGATGATAATGCAATTAATACTCTTATGGATGAAATTCTAGCAACAGGAGTAAAAGTATCAAAGTAATCAATATTCTTCTTTTAAGTATACCCTTTTGTTATAAGTTTAGCCTTGTACTTGTCAATAGATCCATCTTATCTATGTTTTTTCTTAAGGATCCACTTGCAGCTTATGGGTTTGGCTCTTGTAGATAAATCTATTAGTTCTTATGTATCATTGTGATTCAAAGAATCAATCTCACTTTGTATGACTTTTATCCATATATAGGAAAGGATATTACTTTAAAATAAGTTAAAGGATCATTGTTTACAACTAAAGTGTGAAAGTTATCATTAAATATCTTTTCTACTTTTTGTCTCTTACTCTTAAATTTTGCTTCAAAACATATAATAAAGGACTCTCTCTTTAATTCAATTATAGGGTTAGGTGACAATACTGATTCCTTTTTTTAGAAGAAATATATGCTCAAAAACTCTATGTTTTTTTGTCTCAATGATAGTGTTAGCATTAAGAACATCATTCTTAATAACAAGAAAATGATAAGTGGTACTTTAATCTACATAACCTATAAACATATAATTTGAAGTCTTAAAACCTATTTTCCTCTTCTTTGGTTCAGGTAACAATACTTTAGTAAGACACCTCCATACCTTTAAATAACTTAAATTGGGAGCGTACCCCTTCCACAATTCATATAAAGTCTGACCAATTTTCATATATGGAATTCTATTCTATAAACAACATGTAAACAATATTGCCTCTCCTTATAAGTTATTAGAATCTCCAGAACTAACATAATATTCATCATTTCTTTAATAATCATGTTTTCCCTCTCTGCCACCCTATTTGACTCCAGTAAGTAAGAAAGTATGACTTCACAAATAATGCCCTTTTTTTTTTATAGAAACCTAACAACATATAAGAACTATACTCTTCACCCATATTTAATCTAAAACTCTCAATTTTCTTACCTAACTAGTCTTCTTCTTCCTTTTATATTTGATAAAAACATCCCAAACTTCATCCTTTTCTCTTAATAAGAAAATTTTGTTATATCTAGAATAGTCATTTATCATTTATGAAAGTCACATAAAATTGTATACCACCTTTAGTCATAGTATTTTTCAAATCTCCCAAATTAGAATGGACTATATTAAATAACTTAGTTTCTCATTGTATTGATTTGTAATTTTTCTTAGATAATTTGGCCTTCACACAAATCTCACACTTACCCATGTCTTTAAGTAAATTTTTATTCAAACCAAGCTGTTTCAATTTTTAAATATAAGAATCACTTATGTGTCCTAATCTAGCATGACATGAATCATAAGAGTCAATAATATAAGTAAAAAAAGTGGATGTATTTTCATTATTGATAACATTAAGTACATTTATACTAAAAGGTCCTTGGTTGCAATAGCCCTTTCCTACATGTTTATCATGATAACTTTTTTAGACTCAAAGGAGACCTTTACTCTAATTTTTCTTAGCAAGGATACAAAAACTAGATTGATGCAAATCTCTAGGACATAAAGTACATTGTTTAAGAATAACACCTTTCTTGAAGTAAGCTTGATAAAGATGTTGCCCTTACTTAGAATATGTGTTGTTTTTTAATCTCCCATGAAAACATTTTTTTCTTTATCTCTTATTAGTGTGTAAGAGGTAAATGTACTTTTGTCCCTATAAATGTGCCTTGTAGTACTAGAATTTATTGCCACTCGTTTGAGTTGATGGTAATATTGACTTAGGAAATGACAGTAATAATAACATTTGTTTCCACCAAATTGGCATTTGGTTTAGTAAGTATGTCACTCTCTTTCTTATGTCTGCATTGAAGGACATGATGCCTTAAATTTCCACACACATAACAAATGCCTTTTTTTTTTTTTTCTTAAAGGTTAGATTTTAAGTCTTAGGTTTATCAGACCTTTGGGACCTATTATCATACCTTTTTGCATTATGCTAGTGATGATGACTATAGTGATTTTTGTCTCCTTTCTTTTATTTTACCACATTTTCTTTTGATGTCATCTCTTTTACCTTTACTTCCTTAGATCAGCTTTTGTTCTTCTCCTTAATTAGGATATGCACAATAACATTCTCCGACAACATATGCTTCTTCTTGTATTTGAGTTATTACTTATAGTTATTCTAAGACTGTGCAAGCTTTTCAATGAGACAACTTGATACATACTCTTTTGACAGCTTGATGTTCTTATTTTTTAGGTCATCTAGTAGTTTGTGATATTCATTAATTTGAAAATATAAATGGTTAATAATAGTAAACTTTTGTGTACTAACATCCTTTACTATATAATTTTTGTTCATTTTTTCCCATATTTCTTAGCTTCTTGAAAAAAAAAAAACAACATTAAAGAGATCATTAAATAATCTACTTAAAATAGTGTGACGACAAACTTTATTGACTTGTTCCCAAATAAAAAATGTAAACAAAAAATGTTTTATCATAATTCTTAAAACCAAACTTTGGTTTGGATACAAAAATAACAAAGGCAAACCTTAGTATATCTAAAGCTAAAAAAAATAAAAAAAAACACATTCTTGTCGCCATTTAAAGTGAGAATCGATAAAAATTTCAATCTTGGAGGTGTCTAGCAAGAACTTAGAAGAAAGTGGATTTAACTAAGTTTGAGAAAGGACAAAAAAATAGCACTAATTTGATTAACCCATTAATTTTTTGTAAAAGAGGAGAGAGAGCAGGAAGTAAAGCTTTTTCTTTCTAATGTATATGGATAAAGAAAAAACTCTTTTATATTGCTTCTGGGTTAATGTCTTATAAAGATGAATATTAAGGAAGAAGATAATAATTAGTGGTTATATTGTTGTAGTAGCTAGTCTTCCAACAGTTAGTTTTCCAACAACTAATTTTTCCATAGCTAAAAATAGCCAGTTCAACCAACATGATTTGAAAAGTCTCAAAAAACATTTTGGGTTAAGGGTGGAGCAGTCACTGGATCTCCTATATTAACTCTAGATTTTGGGTCATTCACATATATACAAGACCTTTCTTGGGTCTTTTTATTTTATATGGTATAAAATAAATATTGTCTTATAAATAAGTATAACATGGCTTCTCATATCTAATGTAGGATAAAAACATTTTAAAATATATTTGTTTCCTAACATTTATAGCCTAAATATTGCTAATGGAACCTTATTTCTATTATTTTCAAGCAATTTTGAATTGCATTTTTCACATTGTCATTTACATTATGGCTAAAAGAAAGTTCTATATTAATTTTTTATCCAAAAGCTTATTCATATTGAAAAAGAATGAATTAGAGATGGTGGCATTCAGAGATTGATGCTTCCATGAACATAAAACTATCATTAATAAAGAAAAGATGTATTATTGCTTGTGTCCTTCTTCATACCCTAATGCCATAAAGCCCTTCAGTAGGAAAAAGGATTCTCGTGGGACATAATCCTCCAAAATAGAGTAAGATACTAAAGTCACACAATGTATGATCAGTTTCACCCAATCTAAATTAAAACCTATTTTAAACATGATGCCTTCGAAAAAAGCCAACTTTACTCAATTGTAGGCCTTACTCATGTCTAGCTTCAAAGCCATATATCCTTTTTTCCTTTGGTAAATATGCTTCATATGATGGAAAGTCTCAAAATCAATTTAAGCATTGTCAATTATTAGGCAATTTAGCATAAAAAGGGACTATGTATCCAAAATGATCTGTGGTAACACTATTTTCAATCTTTTTGTAATAGCTTTAGAAATAATTTTATAG
This sequence comes from Bruguiera gymnorhiza, assembly GCA_020883675.1. NCBI lineage: Eukaryota > Viridiplantae > Streptophyta > Magnoliopsida > Malpighiales > Rhizophoraceae > Bruguiera > Bruguiera gymnorhiza. Next base: position 452,010 of record JAIRCJ010000013.1, on the reverse strand, counting down.
ATTATATTGCATAAACTAATCAGCCAAAAGTTATAGCATTATTCTAGAGAAGTCAACTTAGGAATGAAGTACATATATGTGTGGTAAATGGATTGAAGATCTCCTTTGTGATTCATAATTTCATAGCACCTTTGTTACCACATCCTCCTTAACAATATACCAAAATGATTGAAAGAATATGGTGGCATCCCATTTAGGTTAGGTGCATTTACTCTAATACTTAAGAACTTTCTCATGTGAAAACTCTTATAAAAAAAGTATTCACTTGCTTTGTCATGTGGGCATGTATAACATCAAGAATTGGTTGTATTTGTGAGCCTTTTTATGTCTTAAATAATTTCTTGAGGTGGCCCTGACTACATGGGCAATTTCTTTTTCCATTAGCAACATTTGACTTCTATTATCATAGAGTTTCCTAACAAAACTTTTTTTTGTTTTCTGTGAGTTACTTTTGCATAAAAGTAGATTATGTTCTTGTCACATTCCTTCAACCAAAAGACTTGTGATCTTTATGCCTACATTAACTTTTCCTTTTTCAATAAATCATTTACATCATCTTGGAGTTGTTTAAGAATAGCCATATTAGAAGCCAAAGGTAGGAGCCTTTCAACCATAACTTATTTTGCTTTTAATTACCAAATGGTTGCATTAATGTTGTCGAAAGAATTTGCACCCTTATTGCTAGATCATAGTTACATTTACTCATAATACCCAAATAACCCCTTTAATGAAGTGCTTTTTTGCTTACCCTTAGGACTTAACTACCATTTGCTCACACATCTTCTTTTAGCCAAAGATGAGCCCATAGAAATATTAAGTGGATTATGATTAAATGAAACATGAAAGATGTGAAACTTTGCTACAAGGAAATAAATCCATGAATTCCAAAGTTGTAAGATCCCTATCCAAACATTCTTGAATAGTCTCATCTTTAATCCCCCCATTAGTCCATGTAAACTCATATTCTTAATAGCCAAGATCTTATAAATTACAATACTTCATAACTTATTAGAACTTAGTCATAAAATCAATCTGGTGAGGTTTATCTCCATTTTTTATATTGGAAAACAAAGGATCTTATTGAAATTTTTGCACTTATTCTTTAAGCATTGAAGCGAGTCCCAAGTAAGTGCTTTATCATCATCATTCAATCATCTATAAATATTTGTATATCTTCAATCTATAGCCTGAAAGTCATCAATAATTATTAAATTAATATGATTTATAGAAAAAATTTGTAAACTTACATAAATAGAGTCTTTCAACAACAAAGTGAGTCCCCCTCCTTTGTCTTTTCCCTTTCCATTACAATTTATGAAGAAACCATGCCTATATTGCAATTGTTACTTCAAATTTGCCATTTTATGAGCCTTTAATCTAGTTTCCATTAAGAAAACTAATGTGGAAACTTAAAGCTCCAATAATTTCTTTAATCTACTGACTATTTATAAATTTACAACTTATAACAATTATAGCTTAAGAGAATAATGGTTATTAGCAGGGCCATAACAATAGTGTATTTGCCTTATGTAAAAGACTCCCCTGCTTATATTTCCCTTTTGTGTTGTGATTTCAAAAACTTTTTTTCCTTCTTTATCTTTTAAGAAGTTTGATTAGCTTAAGAAAATTCAATGTTTGGGGTAAACCCATATGCTATTGTAATTTTTATTTGGGTCATAACATATGACAATATTTTTTGAGGTCTAATAATAATTATAGCTGATTTATGTTCCATTAAAGTTTATATGTTGAGTGTAATGCCAAAAATTGCTTCCTTCTAAATTGTAGTATAGGATATTAAGTACCAAAAGCTTTAATGGAAACTACAAATTTGGTTACATTTTAAAAATAACTTCTTAGTAATACAATTATGATCCCTAAAGTCTTTTTTACCCGAAGAGAAATTAGTGACTTGATTTTCAATTACCTCCACCATTTTAACCTTATAATTTTAGAACTTAATATATATTTTTTTTCCATATCTTGTCTAATGTTAGAATGCATTACTGTTGTCAACTCAATTGCATTGTAATCAATAAACAATTATTTACTTTATACATTTGTTATAAGGTCTAATTAGATGTATATTTTCATATAATTTTACTCTCAAATATGTATCATTTTTTTCTACTTAAGTTCAGTTTTATTAATATTTTACTTATTTTTACTTTCTTTTATATGAATGGAGTAAATAGAATATTTAGGGTCAATTCAAGCCATAAAAGTGAAGAATTATTGATGGAGAAGTGAAAAGAAAATAAAAGAATCCTAAAAAGGAATTCTAATTTGACTTTAAGCTTTATATAAAGAGAATTCCAATCCTAATAAGGAAAACAAATGTAATAAGGATTCTAACTCATTGTAGATTGAGCACTATTTAGTATTTTAAGTATAACTTTTGCTACACATGTAAATTGGGTGACTTTTACACCTTAAGAAAACTAAGAGACAAAGCAACGACTTTTTAGCTTTTGCCAAAGTTTGATTTTGTTTCTAAAAAAGGGATAATTGAGCCACAATTTATAGGTTAGAAATTGTCTAAAAGTCAACTAAAGATAAGAAACCTTAACTAAGAAAAAGGTCACTACAATATAAAGGAGGCACGAATAAAAACAAAAATATATAGAATTGGGCAAAAGAAAAAAAACAAAGAGAGAGAACTATGCATTAAAAAAGAAATAATATAAAGAAATTAAGAGAAGAAGAGTGAAAACATCTTCAAGGGAGCGATTCCAGAATTGTTTCACCATTTTATTTCTTGAAAATCTTGTTTGCAATATTTAGTTTAGCTTTTATTGCTTTTAAGATTAACTTACTTTCTTCATTAGGGTTATGGTGTAACCTAACCATAGTTATGTAGTTTTCTTTACTTCTATGCTACCCAAAATCTTCTTTTCATGATGAGTATGTGTCATTATGCTTAATACTTTTAAAAGCCTGATCACCTTTGAATTGATTTGATCTATATGGTTGAGACTAAAAGGAGATTTTTTTACATTAGATGAAATAATACATACCATGAATTGAATAGAATATAAAGATTTGCAAAGATAATTTATGTAGTAATGATGGGTGGATTGAAAAAGGATCTAATTAAGGTAATGTTTTTCACAAAACTTAATGCTTTTTTATCTATTTCAATATACATAGAGATAAGTTAATAGGTAAAGATAGATTCATATAACTTAAGCAAGAGTATTAAATAATATAAGAAATTCCACTGTCTTATAAATAAACCATTTTCTTAATAACAGTTTAGCAAGAATTATATGTAAATTTGGTGTGGTGAACTTAAAAACCCTAACATATTCTCTTTTGGTTTAATCATGTTATATTTATAAATTAATTTTTCAATTTATATTTTATTTGATTTTATTTAGTTTTCTAGACTTTGAATATGTCTTCACAATAAAGTTAAGATTAATTAGTATTTTAGTATTTGTTTACTTTTAATCTTTCTTAGGATGGTCTTTTATTCATTACCTACAATACTTGAGCGACTAGTGCAGTTGTTCGAAGTTATTCATGTACATAACATTTTTGACATTGTTGATGAGGGTTAGAAATTTGAACAATATTAAAACCTTTTAAACTTAATTTTAATTTAGAATTTTAATTTTGTTTATTTTTATTTTACAAGGTTCTTGTTAATGCATGACATGATTAAATGGTGAAGAACTTAAGCCATTTGATCTTGAAATTGAAAGAATATTTCATCCATTAAACAAAAGTAAAAAGGTAGAGATAGTGAGTAAAACAATAAATAAAGCTAATCAATCTTTATTAGAGTATACATCACCATTAGTCATGAGGACAACATCAAGCATTAAGAGCCTAATCTTACAAGCAAATAATTTAAAAATCAAGTTGGCCATCATTCAGATGATTCAAGCTTTAATTCAATTTCATGGTTTACCTAATGATGACCTAAATGCCCATATTGCTAACGTTTAAGAGATTTACAATACTTTTAAACATAATGATTTTTTAATGATGCTACGAGATTGTGATTGTTTCCTTTTTCTTTATAGGAAAAAAAAAAAAAATTGGCTTAACTTTTTACCTATAGGATCCTTTACTACTTAGGACACAATGGTTTAATGCTTTCTAGCAAAGTTCTTCCTACCTTGAAGGATTTATTAAGCAAGTGCCCACATTATGGTCTACCTACTTGGCTATACATACAAATATTTTTTAATGGTTTATTTCTTACTAATCACTCTATACTTGATGTAGTAGTAAGTGATACTATCATAAGAAAGACCCTAAAGGTGGCATATGCTTTATTAAAGGAGATGACCTTTAATAGTTATCAATGATAGATAAATAGATTAACAACTAAAAGAGTTATAAGAGTCCACAAAACAGACACCTTCACTGCAACATCTACTCAAATTGAAGCACTAAATAAGAAAATTGACAACATAAGTGCATTGGTCATGTATGTGAAAAGTGTAAACTATGATTTAAGTGGAGCAATACATACTAGTATTAAGTGTTAGGTAATCCTTTCTCGCAATCATTTAAACATGCTGATTTTGTCAATAATTTCAGTAAATAGTAAGTAAGCAATTCTTACTTTAATACGCGCAATCATAGTTGGTAGAATCATTCTAACTTTTCATAGAGTAACAATAACCTAGTGAAGTTGCCACCTTTAAGATTTTGACCTCAAGAGAAGAAGTTTAATTTGGAGGAGTTGATAATGAGATTCATATCTACTGTTGAAACCAAATTTTAAAACCAAAAAGCTTTAATCAAAAACTTGAAGTCATAAATGAGAAAATTAGCTAATATGTTTATAGAGAAAAATTGAGAGGAATAGTTGAAAGCAATAACCTTAAAGAATGGAAAGAAGTTAGAAGAAGTTTGAAATGAGCAAGGTTATGACCTAAGAGAGAAGATACCCTAAAACCATAAGCATTTAAAGGAAGAAAAAGAGAAAAATTAAATAGTAGAAGTTGAAAAAGCTAAGGATGGTGTTAAGGAACAATGAAGAAGGTTTTTTCATAACCCTAATGTCAAAATTTACATTTTTCACATTCTTTTTCCTCAATGACTAAAGCAATTCAAATAGATAAACAATTCTCTAAATGTCTTGATGTTTTTAAAAAGTTGCATATTAACATTCCTTTTGCAAATACTTTAGCTCAAATGCCCAACTATACATAATTCTTGAAAGAAATTTTGGCAAATAAATGGAATTTAAAAGAGTTTGAGATAGTAAAATTGAATTAAAAGTGTTCTACAACTTGTAGAGTAAGTTACTGCCAAAATTAAAAAATCTAAAGAATTTCCTTTTTCCTTATACTATTGGTAGTTCTCATTTTAAAAAAACTTTATGTGATTTAGAAGCAAGTATTAATTTGATACCTTTTCTATTTTCCAAAAATTAGAACTTAGTGAACCAAAACCTACCACTATATCTTTTCTATTGGTAGATAGGTCAATCTAACATCCAAGAAGTGTAATGGAGGATGTACTAGTAAAAGTTATTAAGTTTATTTTTCCCATAGACTCCATTGTTTTAAACATAAAGGAGGCTTGTGAGATACCTTTTATTTTAAAGAGACCGTTTTTAGCTACAAATAAAATATTGATTGATATGCCATAAAAAATGCTAATATTTAAAATGTAAGATGTACAAGTTACCTCTAATGTTTTTATAGCCATTAAATATCCCTTTGATGATGATAATTATTTTACAATTTATACTGTTGACCATGAAGTTAATAAGTTCTTTTAGGAAGATTGGCTAGAGAACTCACTTAAAGCTTGTATTATTCAATCAAAGAGTATTAAAAATAAAAATGAGAATATTAAAGGCAAATTCACCATACTTGAGAACTAAAGAGTTGAAGGTTATAGTTCTTGATAGACCCCAAACTTTTCTATTAAAACCTTTAATTAAGGAGCTACATACACTTAAACTTAAACCTTTATCTTTTGATTTAGAATATTTATTTTTAGAAGGTTCTTCCTTTTTACCCATGATTATTTCTTATTTGATAAATTTAATGAACTATAAACTTCTTAAAGTTTTGAAAGAGCATAAGAAATCCTTAAAATGGACAATAGCTAACATTAAGGATTCAACCCTTTAATTTGTATGCATAAAATTCTTATAGATAAGGGTTATAAGCCTATAGTCCAACCCCAAAGAAGACTAAACTCGAGCATACAAGATATGGTAAAAGCTGAGGTGATTAAATTGCTAAATATAGGTATAATCTATCTTATTTTTGTTAGCTTATGGGTAAGTCCAATTCAAGTAGTATCTAAAAAAGGAGTTATGACTATTGTCAATAATGATCAAAATGTTCCTATTAAGACAATGACTAATTAGTGGGTTTGTATAGATTATAGAAACTTAAATGATACCACTAGAAAAGATTATTTTCCTTTACATTTCATTAATGAAACAATAAAAAGACTTGCTAGTCATGAAATTTATTACTTCTTAAATAAGTAGTTAGGTTATAACCAAATTTTTATTGCACTTTGAAGTTCCCAACTTCACCCTAGGATCTACTAGTTTGTGATACTGAGAGGGGGGGTGAATCAGTATCACCACAATTCACAATTCGCAGGAAAGTGAACAACTTCAATCTCTTCTTAAAAGCGAACTCTTTCTCAGATTCGACTAAGGTAGATCTATTGCTACCTACTAATCACAATAGTCCCCAAAGTCACCTTTCAGACACCTTGCCTAATAGACAATTCGGATGTTCTTGTTTAGGTCTTCGTTAGGTTATGGGTTGGCTGATACTTTAGCTGCGTTCACAACTCAATTCAAAACACAGAACGTAAAGCAAATTAAGGACACACGAGATTTACGTGGTTCCGTCAACGTGACGTACATCCACGGTGGTAGGGACTCTCCCTTACCGAGACTATCCACTATACTTGAGAATTATAGTTACAATGGATGTCTTAATCTTCTGCTCCTTTCACTATTGCAATTACTAAGCAAGTACAATACAAAGAGTGTCACTTACTGTGTCTACTCTTCTTCTAGCTTGTCTTGCCTCTGTTGAATTGAAAGGCTGCTCCACTGCCGCTTAGAAGTTCACCGCAACGCTCTCTAACCTCTCTTGAAGAAATCTAGAAATACGTTGAGTTCTTTCTGATGCTTCGCCAAATTCCTTCTCTAGGTTGTCTCACACAGCTCCTGCTTTCACCGTCTCACGGTTTCACAGCTTGCACTCAAACTTCTGGTCTGCCGTTTCACGTCTCACAGCCTGCCCCACGCTTCTGATCAGTCACGCTGTTGCATGTTCTGGTCTCACGCTCCTGGTCTGCTGTTTCACGTCTCTTGGCCTGCCTCACACTACTGGTTTTTCTGGTTCACGTCTCTCGCCCTGCCTCACGCTTCTAGTCTGCTGTCTTCTCTTCCGGGTGGTCTCACGGATACCAGGTCTGCTGTCTTCTCTTCCGGGTGGTCTGTTTCTTATTTCTCCTCTTGCTGGTTGTGCGTTTCTGGTTTGGTTGCAGGATGTGTTTCTGATTTGCTTGCAGGAGGCGTTTCTGGTTTGCCTGCAGGATGTGTTTCTGGTTTGCTTGCAGGACGTGTTTCTGGTTTGCTTGCAGGACGTGTTTCTGGTTTGCTTGCAGGAGGTTGCACGTTCTGGTTTGCTCTCCCGGTGGTGACGTTTCTGGTTTGCTCTCCTGGTGGTGTTGTTTCTGATCTCTTGCCGTTCTGCTCTCTCTTCCTTTTGGCCGGTTGCTGTAGGGTTGCTGTTTATTCAATTGTGTTGGCCCTCTTTCCTAGTTTTGTCTTCCAAGGCCTTTATATACTCTCTTCCATGAAACCCTAATAGGGCTTACATGGCAGATTTACGTTCTTGCCCTTATGCTGCAGATTTACTTTCTTGCCCTTCCATGTGACTTTGCTGCCCTTCCATGTGACTTTACTCTCTTGCACACTTAACCCTCGTTGACAACAATTACAACCCATACAAGGCTGTGGGAACAACAATCTCCCCCTTTGTAATTGTTGGCAACATTCATAACAAAAGCCATTATGCAGTAGTCTTTCATAATCTTCTTAGAGTAATAATCCAGAAGCAGATGGATTACAACTCCCCCTAAATATGCACTCCCCCTTCCTTAACAGCTCCCCCTGCACTGTTGCTTCTCTCCCCCTTTGCCAACCAATTACAAATCTGAAAAACTCGCAAAGTAGAGATGGAGGATTCACCTGATTTTTAGGCTTGAGGAGGCATTCGCACAGACAGACTCATTCTGTGCTTTTCAAACAGCTCTGTGGACAGAGATTTAGTTAGATCTTGTGTAGCCTCTTCAACAGATTTAGGTTCAACTTATGAGAGTAAAGTAGTAGCTCCCACAATTCTTCTTCTTGTTGTAACTCCTGCTGATGGGTCACCTATGATCTGATTTTCTTGATGAGCACTGGTCCATGTCTTCTTTGTCTTTCTTTCTTGCACAGTCTTAGTTGCAAGAGAATCTTCTTCTTCATCTTCAGACTCACTCTTCTCTGAGTCTGAACTTACTTCTTTTCCCACTTCCTCATGTTGGTCAGATTCTTCATCTATCTTGAAGTCATCTTCTTCACTATCCTCAGCTTCTCCATTATGCGTTGTTTTCCAGTTTTCATCTATTCTCACATCACTGGAAGTGACCACTTTTCCCAGTTTATGCAGACAAACTCTGTAACCTTTTGTCTTTGCTGAGTATCCCACAAAGATGCCTTCATCTGACCTAGCATGGAATTTTCCCAAGTTTTGCTCCTTATTCTTCACAAAACATGGGCTGCCAAAGATTCTAAGATACTTGGCTGTTGTCTTCTTCCCACTCCATAGCTCATATGGAGTCTTATCAGTATTGGGCCTTAGTGAAACTCTGTTCAATAGGTGCACGGCTGTAAATGTTGCTTCTGTCCAAAATCTTGTGTGAAGCTTGGATTCCAGCAGTAGAGTTCTTGCCATTTCAACCACAGCTCTATTTTTCCTCTCTACCACCCCGTTCTGTTGAGGAGTTCTTGCTGCTGCCATCTGATGGTGAATTCCATGCTTCTCAAGGTAATCTTCAAAAGCTCCATTTGTGAATTCAGTGCCTTGATCTGACCTCAATACTTTGATCTTCTTTCCACTCTCATTTTCAGCCAATCTTCTGTATCTCTTGAAGCATTTCAAAACTTCTGACTTATATGTGAGGTGCATGATGTAGGTCCTTCTAGAATAATCATCAACAAACAAGATGAAGTACCTCTCACCATTCAACCCTTTTGTTCTCATCGGCCCACACAAATCAGTATGCACAATGTCAAGCACTGCTTTAGAACTGACCTCTTTGGTCTTATACTGCTTTCTGACCTGTTTTCCTTTAGAGCATGCTGAGCAGACATACTCCCTCTCTCTCTTAAGGTCTGGAATGTCTCTGATTGCATGAGTAGTGGTCAGCTTCCTCATGTTCTTCTGTGTTAAGTGTCCCAGCCTCCGATGCCAGAGTTGATTTTCTTCTTCTTTTGTAAGTAAACAGCTGTTTGTCTTGTCCTCATCAATTACATATAAATTTCCAGCTGTTCTTTTCCCAGCTGCAACAGTATTGCCTTCTTTACTCTTTACTTGACAACCTGTTTTTGTGAATATCACTTTATGGTCTTCATTGCATAGTTGGCTGACAGATGCTAGATTATATCTGAGTCCTTCAACATGCAGAACATCTTTCAGCTTTCCTTTTTCAATATTTACTGACCCTTGACCACTGATGTTGAGTGAATCATCATTGCCAAACTTGACTCTACCTTCTCTTGACTTGTTTAGCTTTGACAATTTACTCTTGTCTCCTGTCATGTGTGAAGTGCATCCACTGTCAAGGATCCACTGCTTATCCTTGTAGTCAGCTTTAAGTGCAATTTCAGCTATATTAGCCACCTCCCTTTTAGCTTTATATTCCTTCTTTTGAATTGGCTGGAAGATAGCTTTCTCTTTTTTCTCAGCTTTGACTACACCGCTTGTTTTCACTATGCCATTGAGTGCCTTCTCTTGCTCAGGGAGAAGTGTCATGCATCTCTTGGCATTATGGTCATCCTGCCCACACCTTTCACACTGTTCCAAGTCTCCCAATATAGCAAACTTGTTCTTTGAAACCACTGGTTTGGGCTTCCACCAACAATCCTTGTCAGTGTGTCCTTGCTTTTTACAGTATGTGCAAGAACTCACGACAGGTGTTCTCCTCTGAATTTTGTATTGTCTCCCCTTGTATACAGCATCATATCTTCTCAAGTTGGAGACATATACTGGCCTTCTCCACCAGCAGTTACTTGCCTTATGACCCCAAACTCCACAATAAAGACAGTGACCTTGAAACTGCCTCTTCTTGGGTCTAATCACAGCTTGTTTTCTTTTGTTCATTACTTGCTGTGTAGGCAACGTGGCTGGCTTCTTTGCTTGTGTGGCTTTCATTTCAGCTACCTTTTTCTCCTTCTTCTGTTCAGCCATAGCCCTTTGCTGGCTGATCTTCTTTTCTTCATTTTTGTTTGCCACCCTAGGTTGCTTCTTCAAATCCTCTTTATTCTCAGCTATCTTCTCCTGAGTCACAACCTTCTCTTTCAACTTCTGTGGCACATTCTTATTATCTTTAGGCAATGCAGCCTCAGATTGCTGCACTTTCTCTTCATTCTTCTTTTCTCTTGCAGAACTTGTTTCTCCTATCATTTCAAGCTTCTGCACGTTCTCTTCACTCCTTTTGAGTTGTTGCTGAAGTCTCAGCAACTCTATCTCCATTTCTTCAATTGTTGAAGTCCTTGAGCCAAGCTCCATAGTAAGGTCTTCATATATTTTGATATGTTCTTCAAATCTTCTCTTCAAGTCAATATGTTCAGCCCTTATTTCATCCTTTTGACTTTCAGCTTCCTCAGACTTTGCTTCAACTTGTTTTATGTGGGCCTCTAACCTTCTTATGGTTCTGCCCCTTCTGATTATCTCCTTTGAAGCTGCTTCCAACTCAGCTTCAAAATCTGGTTCTTCTTCATCAACCTCCTCTTCCTCTTCAGAGGTTGAACTACCACCTTGAGTTGATGCCATAAAGGCATGCTCATTTGATGAGTCTACATCTTCCTCCTCATCGGCTTCTTTTGTCTGGCTCACATAACTCTTGAATGAGCCTCTCTTCTTCTTCTGTGGGCTAGCAGTCTTCTTGCTGGACTTCCTTGACTTGAATGATGGTCTTCTCCATTTTGAATTCTGCTCATCATCACCATCCTCATCTTCATCATCAAGTTTCACTTTGCACTGAGAAGCAAAGTGTCCAGTCTGTCCACAACGATAACATCTCAAGGACAACTGTCCTTTTCCCTTCTTAGACCCCCTTTTGAATTTCCTTGTGAAGTATGCCAACACTTCACCTTCACTTTCTTCCTCATCATCATCATCATCCTCGCTGGATGATTCTTCCTCTTCTTTTATCTTCAAGTGTTTCATAGCTTTGAAAGCTGCCTCCTTTGATACCTTTGACGTTGAGGAGCTCTCAGTTGACTTTATTCTCATCTCATATGCAATGAGATTGCATTGGAGATCATGCAGAGACATGGAATTGAGATCTCTACTCTCCTCTATGGCTGCCACCTTTGAGGCAAACCTCTCAGGCAGAATTCTCAGAATTTTCTTCACAATAGATGAGTCCTTCTTGTTCTTCCCATGACTTCTAAGATCGTTTACAGCATCAATAACCCTGGTGAAGAACTCTTGGACTGTATCATTTTTCTGCATTCTGAGAGATTCATATCTCTCCTTGAAAACTTGAAGCTTGGCCTCCTTCATTCTGCCATCACCTTCATAGACTTTCTGCAATCTGTCCCATATCTCCTTGGCAGATTTGCAGTCCATAACTTTAGCATATTCAGCATCTGTCAATGCTGAAATGATGACATTTGAGGCCTTCCCATTTATCTCAAACTGTCTTAATTCCTCTGGGGTTGGATCTTTACCTTCTTCTGGAGGCTCAAAACCCTCGTGTACAGATTTCACCACGTTCATGCCCATGGTTGCAAATACCACCTGCATTCTCGCTCTCCACATATGGTAGTTGGTTCCGTTGAAGATTGGAACCTTCTTGCTGTAAGTAGTGCTGGTGTTGGTACCGGCGTCCATTTCTCAGTATGCTAAACAAGTTAAAACTTCTGGAGCTCTTCAAACTAGTACACCAAGCTATTAAGCTTTATCCTGGTGAACCTGTGCTCTGATACCAATTGAAGTTCCCAACTTCACCCTAGGATCTACTAGTTTGTGATACTGAGAGGGGGGGTGAATCAGTATCACCACAATTCACAATTCGCAGGAAAGTGAACAACTTCAATCTCTTCTTAAAAGCGAACTCTTTCTCAGATTCGACTAAGGTAGATCTATTGCTACCTACTAATCACAATAGTCCCCAAAGTCACCTTTCAGACACCTTGCCTAATAGACAATTCGGATGTTCTTGTTTAGGTCTTCGTTAGGTTATGGGTTGGCTGATACTTTAGCTGCGTTCACAACTCAATTCAAAACACAGAACGTAAAGCAAATTAAGGACACACGAGATTTACGTGGTTCCGTCAACGTGACGTACATCCACGGTGGTAGGGACTCTCCCTTACCGAGACTATCCACTATACTTGAGAATTATAGTTACAATGGATGTCTTAATCTTCTGCTCCTTTCACTATTGCAATTACTAAGCAAGTACAATACAAAGAGTGTCACTTACTGTGTCTACTCTTCTTCTAGCTTGTCTTGCCTCTGTTGAATTGAAAGGCTGCTCCACTGCCGCTTAGAAGTTCACCGCAACGCTCTCTAACCTCTCTTGAAGAAATCTAGAAATACGTTGAGTTCTTTCTGATGCTTCGCCAAATTCCTTCTCTAGGTTGTCTCACACAGCTCCTGCTTTCACCGTCTCACGGTTTCACAGCTTGCACTCAAGCTTCTGGTCTGCCGTTTCACGTCTCACAGCCTGCCCCACGCTTCTGATCAGTCACGCTGTTGCATGTTCTGGTCTCACGCTCCTGGTCTGCTGTTTCACGTCTCTTGGCCTGCCTCACACTACTGGTTTTTCTGGTTCACGTCTCTCGCCCTGCCTCACGCTTCTAGTCTGCTGTCTTCTCTTCCGGGTGGTCTCACGGATACCAGGTCTGCTGTCTTCTCTTCCGGGTGGTCTGTTTCTTATTTCTCCTCTTGCTGGTTGTGCGTTTCTGGTTTGGTTGCAGGATGTGTTTCTGATTTGCTTGCAGGAGGCGTTTCTGGTTTGCCTGCAGGATGTGTTTCTGGTTTGCTTGAAGGACGTGTTTCTGGTTTGCTTGCAGGACGTGTTTCTGGTTTGCTTGCAGGAGGTTGCACGTTCTGGTTTGCTCTCCCGGTGGTGACGTTTCTGGTTTGCTCTCCTGGTGGTGTTGTTTCTGATCTCTTGCCGTTCTGCTCTCTCTTCCTTTTGGCCGGTTGCTGTAGGGTTGCTGTTTATTCAATTGTGTTGGCCCTCTTTCCTAGTTTTGTCTTCCAAGGCCTTTATATACTCTCTTCCATGAAACCCTAATAGGGCTTACATGGCAGATTTACGTTCTTGCCCTTATGCTGCAGATTTACTTTCTTGCCCTTCCATGTGACTTTGCTGCCCTTCCATGTGACTTTACTCTCTTGCACACTTAACCCTCGTTGACAACAATTACAACCCATACAAGGCTGTGGGAACAACACACTTAAAGATCAAGAGAAAACTATATAATCAAATTCCTATTGCACTTAAGGACCAAGAGAAAACTATCTTTACTTCACCCTTGGGTTTATGTAATGTACTTACCACTTTCAAAGATGTATGGTCGTAATTTTTTCTAACATGGTTGAAAAATTCATTAAAATTTTTATGGATGATTATTTAGTTTTAGGTTCCTCTTTTGTTGATTTTTTGCATAATTTTGATTTGGTTTTGCAAAGATGCAAGGAAGCAAACCTTGTTTTGAATTAGAAAAAATGTCATTTTATGATACATAAAGGAATAGTTCTTGACCATAAGATTTCCTATAAGGGATTAAGGTAAACTGAGCTAAGGTAAAAGTAATTGAAAAATTACCTCTATCAAGTTTAATGAAAGTAGTGAGAAGCTTCCCAAGCCATGCTGGATTTTATAAGCAATTCATCAAGGAATTTTTGTAAATTGCAAAACCCTTATCCAATCTTTTAGTTTAAGATGCTCCATTTAAGTTTTTTTTTTTTTTTTTATGAAGTTAGCCAATCTTTCAATTAAAGATACTCCATTTAAGGTAGAAGTAATTGAAAAATTACCTCCACCTAGTTTAGTAAAAGTAATGAAAACCTTCCTATATAATGTAAGATTTTATAGGTGATTTATTAAGGAATTTTCATAAATTGCAAAAACCTTATCCAATATATTATTTATTTATTTATTTGTAGGCTTTCAACACATTAAAGGAGAAGATAATGAATGCATTTATCATGGTGGCACCAGTTAAGGGTTACCATTTAAGCTTATGTGTGATGAAAGTGATGTTGTAGTAAGAGTTGTTCCAAGGTAAAGAAATTTCAATTAATAAACTATGCTAATCATACCTTGACATAAGCTCAAAAGAATTATGCCATAACTAAAAAGGAAATTTTGGTAATGGCATTAAGGCCCTTAATTTAGAGAAGTTAGTCAAGAATCTTATCACAAACGAATTTTCAGATAAGTATCTTTATTTCATTTAAACTACATAACTTCCTTTATATGTTGATTTTGCAAGTAATATTTTTTTTCCTTAATTTATCTTATCAACAAAAGAAAAAAAAATCTAATGTTAAACACTACTTTTAGAAGGAACCCTTTTTGTATAAAGTTTATGCAAATTAGATTATTAGAAAATTTGTGCTTAGGGATGAAACAACAATCATTCTTTATCATTGCCATAAGTGAGAGGTTAGTAGGCATTTTGGTGCTACCAAAACAACTTCAAAGGTTCTTCGATCAAGTTTTTATTGGTCTTTTTCCTTTTAAAGATATCCATGCTTATGTAGCCTCTTTTGATCAGTGTCAAAGAACTAAAATATTTCTTAAAGGAATAAAATGCCTTTAAACAATATTCTTATTGTTGAATTATTTATATTTAAGGCATATATTTCATGGATCACTTTCCTTAATCCTTTCATAACTATGAATTATATGTCAAATTGGGTGAAAGCTATGACTAATCCTACTAATGATGTTAAGGTTATTGTCAAGTTCTTAAAGAAACATATTTTTATAAGGTTTTAAACACCCAAGGCAATTAATAGTGATGAGGCAAAATACTTTTGCAACAAACAATTTGAAAATCTTCTAAGCAAATGTGATATTACATACAAAATAACTACCCATACCATCTCCAAACTAATGGCCAAGTAGAAGTTTTAAAGAATGAATTAAAGAGGATTTTGGAAAAGACTGTGAATACTTTCAAAAAAAATTGGTCATTAAAATTGGATAATGCACTTTATGCATATATGTTAACTTTTAAAACTTCTATTAATATGTCTCTATATAGGTTAGTTTTTGGAAAAGCATGTCATTTGCTTCTCAAAATTGAGCAAATAGCATATTGGGCAATAAAAGTTTTAAATTTTGATATGCAAATTATAGGGCAAACTCAACTGCTACAATTAAATGAGATGAATGAATTTTGTTATGAAGCCAGTAGGAAAGCCAAAATCTACAATAAAAAAAAGGACCAAAAAGTGGCATGATAAATTCTTAGTGAAACATAATTTGTTAGCAGGTAAAAATATTTTACTTTATAACTCTCAACTTTGACTTTTTCTAAGTAAATTAAAGTCACGTTGATCTAAACCTTTCAAGGTAACCCAAGTTTTTCTTTATGGAGTGGTAGAAATTTTTTATTATGCAAAAGGAATATTTAAAATCAATGGTTAGAGATTAAAGCATTATGTTGATAATGGATTTAACAAATTTGAAACCACTATTCAACTACATGAACCAAATGAAACTATAGAGATTTAAGTTAAGAACTATAAATAAAGTGCTCGATGAGAGGTAACCCATGTTTTCAAGGAAGTATCATTTTCTTTATTTTTTTAGACAATTTTGATTTTAAGTTTAGGGGGAAAGGGAATTTTTCACTTCTCATTTCTCTTGCTTTTGGTTATCCATCTTTGCATTATTTGTTTAATGGAATTTTTTTTTTAAATTTGCTAGAGTTCCCTTGGTTTTGATGAATGATCATTGCATTAGAACATGATTTAGAGAAAATGATAAATATTATTCTTGTTTAATTTTTAATTCATATGTTCTCGTTATCTTATGGTTAAGTTGTAAAATTTTGAATACTAGTCATTTTTTTTTATGTGAATACTATGATATTTCTATGATCTCAAATGTGATCTCTATAACATGTTTAATTATCCCTTGAAGTGAACTCCTAAACATTTACATTGCTAAAGAGATGATTTAGGTTATCTTTGTTTTGGTTAAACCTTTCAAGACAACCTTGTTTATATTTTTATCACTAGTTGCCCCATTGAGTCTTTCCATTATCCTTTTAGCCTTACGTTTCTTAGTATAACTCAATATTTCTATTACTCTTTTGGTTTGAAAAACCATGAGCATCCTTCAAAAGAAGTAGGAAAAAGAATCTTTCTATTCATCAAAAAAAAAAAAAAGAATAGAATAGTTTATTCTTAATATTGGTAGAAATTTTGAATTAATTGACTTGGCCTATTGACTAGACATCGTGAAGAAAAGAGATTGAAAGTTGAAAAGCTATAAAAAGTTGTGATAGGTTGACTAACCTTGTTACCATGGTTGTTTGCATGGACAAAAAAGTATGAACTATAAAAAGTTGTGTTTTAGACAAAAAGTTTTGCCTAATTGATTGAACTAATTAATATGATCAACCATATAAACTTAAGAGTTCATACTTTAGAAAACTAATTTTTCACAAAAATTTTTGATCAATTGATCGAACTGAATTCTATAATTGATAGATGCTTCATGATGAAATGTTTCTATATTTGGTTGGATTGTGATTGGTTCTTAAAAAGAAAAAAGAAAAAGAAAAGAGAAAAGAGAAAAGAGAAAAGAGAAAAGAAGGAAGAATAAAGTTATAATTCTTATATTCTCTTACTTTGATTTATATCCTATCCTTTCCTTCTATTAACCATTACATTAGCCTAACATTACAAGTTTTATAAATTCTATTTGATCTTTGATATTATGAATGTCTACATTAGTGGAGAGGGATATGAAAAGTAGGAATATGGAAGTTTACTCATATATATACTTCAAAAATTGTCTTCATTCAATACTTATTTGTATAAACTAAAATGAGAAGCATCCATGGATTCCCAATTTTGTGATTGTTCATTCATATATTCTTTTTGACTTTCTTATGGTTTGGGGAATTCTTGAATTAAGTATTTAAGTTCGTACAATATTTTGATGATCTTTTTAATAATTGTGTGATATGTGTAATCTTAGAAGCAAGTGTGAGAAAGTTGAGCAATTTACAACCTAACCCTATGATTCATAATGTCCTTTCCTCCACCTGTATTTTATTTTCTCTGGCTCCAGCTTGATACCAATTCTTTTAATTGCAGAAGCATGCAAATTTTCACCATAAGGTAAAAGGCTCTAAAGACGAGGTGTCATCCTTGCTTCATCTTTATACGTGGAATCAAATTACTTTTTCATTCGATCTAAGCAACTACAAGAGTAGCAAAATTTTGGTAATTTCACATATTTAAAGTTAACCTTTAACGATTGTTCATCCCCTACTATTTCCTGCAAGATCACAACTTGTTTATAAAAGACCTATAAGGTATTATCCAATATGAATTGCCTATCTATCACATTAGAAAATCAGAAGCCATGTAAATTGTCCAATTCCACTGCTTCCATAACCCTTTTTGGTTTCTAAATCATTTTAAATATGTTGAGTAGAACTCTGGAATTAAATGATTTTTCTATCCACAAGCAACCAAGAAGCCCGTGACCAGACAAGGTCTTGACCTTTTCTTCCTTTCATCAAATTCAATTTCAACATTATCCTCCTTGTCAAAGGGGTGGAGGTTTTGATCATCACTAGAAATTTAACTAACAAAGAAAAAAAGCTTGATCTCATAAACTAATGAGCAACAACTTGCACTTAAGTAGGAAAAAGGCTCTATAAGAAAAAGAAACAATACAATGCTAAATGAAAAAATTGATGACATTAAAAGACTTTTCCATCATCTAATCTAAATTACACTTCTATCATTATCAAAATTATAATGCATATATTTAATTTTTGTTTACAACTCAACCTAAAATTCTTAAATTTTAGTGTATCTTTTCATACTTGTAATTTGCAGTTTAATCCCTGAATAGTCTCGTCCATCAATACAACATCATCCACAGACAACATGTAGCACGACACATCCTTTTAAATATAACCTATCAATATATTAATAACTAGCACAAGTGGTAGAAGACTTCAAGTCAACCCTTTATGTAAATTGACTTCACGCTGATCATCGCTAATTCATAAATGTCATTAGCTAAATTAATAAATGACGTGCAGATTTTATTTTATTTTTTCCATTTATCACCCATCACATCATTTGTTTAAAAACTTAATTATATGTTTTCTTTAAACCAGTAAAAACTATATAAGCGTAAATCTTGCTTTTTTTAGGATAGATTTCTATCAACTTTTTAAGCGAAGAGATAAACGTCTGCTGTTGATCATTGCATCATAAGCCCCAATCGATAATCTAGAACTCTTCTGCATAGCTACATAACATAATAGTTCATCAACTTGTGTGCACTTTTTAATCGGAAAAAATGAAAATTATCTAATAGAAAATTAGGATATCATTATTTTTGGATATTTCAAGTAAATTAAAAAAAGAAATTACACACAAATCAGTTCCTCTGTTGTCTGGCATGTTAACTCACTCAATTACAATTACGAGGAATTAAAATCGGCTAAATTTACAGGTGCCCCTATGAGTTGCTTTCGGGGGTGCTCCTCCACCTCTCTGTTGGACCCCCACAAGAGTCTTCTCCCTTCTAAAAAGTCACTCTCACCACCACGCGGAGCTTTTTGACAAAATTCCCTTGATGAAAGGCATCACCACCAACGCCTCCCCCCCCTGACACTGGAATTCATGTTCCCACTTTCCCCTGCCATTTTCTTCCATCTTTTGTCTTTGGCTTTGGGTTTGCTGCAAAGGACACCTTTCCCTTTAGCCAAAAGCACGTTGGGGGCCCTCCACTCCACTCCACTCCACTCCTTTTCCATTGTATTATTGTTAACGTTCGTTTCCTAATTACCAATGCTACGCAACAAATATTTAATGCATACGTATTTATCACCAATAACTTTGTTTATTATAATTCTATATTAATGATAACATATCTAATGATTGGTAACCAAAACAAAAAAAAATAATAAATTTCTAAAATTTGTTTAGTTGGTACGAACAGCATAGACCTTAAAGATATCATTGTCAAAATACCACCACACTTAATCATTCGTTTTTGCTTTTTTTTTTTTTTTCAATTGTGGGTTATCCAACTGTAAAGTAACTTACAACATTCGAGTGGATATAGTTTGCAAGAACTTAAAAGAAAAAGAGAAATGAAGACCCAACAAAACCAAACTCCTGCATTGGACCCGCAAAAAGAAAAACAAAAAAAAAAGAAAAGGCAGAGAAAAAACCTCAGAATTTATACTCATTTTCTACCCCAGAAAAACCGAGTCTCTCAACCGGAAAATCATAGAGAATCAGAAAAGAATCAACCCGCACAGCCATGCCTTCGAGGCCCTTGTCTCAAGGATTTGAGCATCATAGACCCAGTTTTATCGCCAACACCAGAATCCTGTTAGTGGTTCTAACAGTCTCAGCCAGTGCGTTAATAACCTTTGCAATTGTTTACTTTTTGTACCATCTTTGGTCCTCCCTTGTAAACCGGTCAAGAACTTTACCACTTGATTCTGGAGCTCCTTTAAAGCTTCGAAGATTCTCCTACAAAGAGTTGAAGATTGCCACCAATGGCTTCGATGATGGCAACGCCATTGGCAAAGGTGGTTCTGGCACTGTTTTTAGAGGCATTACAAGAGATGGGAAGTTGCATGCCATCAAGAGACTTGATACTGTCAGTTTACAATCAGAGAGAGAGTTCCAAAATGAGTTGCAGATTCTTGGGGGTTTAAGATCACCTCTCCTAGTTACTCTGCTGGGATACTGCGTTGAAAAGAACAATCGCCTTCTTGTCTATGAGTATATGCCGAATAAAAGCTTGCAAGAATTGCTATTTGGAGATGGACATTTCAGTCTGAGTTGGGAAAGAAGGTTTAGTATCATTCTTGATGTTTCCAAAGCACTCGAGTTTCTGCACCTTGGATGTGATCCACCCGTGATCCATGGAGATCTCAAGCCCGGTAATGTTTTGCTAGATGTTGATTTCGGAGCCAAGATTTCAGATTTTGGTCTGTCGAGGATCAAGGTGGAAGGTAAGTTTGAAGTTGATTCATTCAGCCAAGAATTGGGAAAGTCTCATGAGCTATGGAAGAGTCAAGAGCTTTGTGGGAATTTGACTGCAGAGACGCCTGCCATCGGTACTCCCGTCGAGAGTTGTAATGAGGTAGACTTTACTCTGGCTTTACAAGCTTCTTCTTCATCAAAAAATAGTAGAACCAGTTGTAATGTTAGAGGATTGAACTTAAATTCTTCCAATGCCATTGGTGAGACTGATGCTAAACTAGGGACTGGGAAGGGGAAGCAGGTTTCTGTCGTGGATAATGGTAGAGATGAATGGAATTGTGTGCCCTATGATGATGAGCTTTATAGATTTGATCATAGCAAGGAGTTGAAAAATAATTGTTCATCAGTTTTTGACGCTTCTCCGGGCACAAAACAGTGGGGAAAGGATTGGTGGTGGAGACAGGATGAGAGTGGCGAATTGTGTAGTAACGATTATGTTATGGAGTGGATTGGTAGCCAGATTGACCCTTTGACCAATCCGGATTGGGATGAGGAAAAGGTAAGTACTCCTGGGAGAACAGAATTGCATAATTCAGCTCCACTGGAAAAATTGGAAGATGCAAATGAATCTCAATTTCAAAATTCAGCTCTTCAATTTCATGACAAGGTATCTGAGAAGAAAGAACCGAAGGCTAGGAAGAATCGTAGGAGGAAGAAAAGGAAAATGCAAGAGTGGTGGAAAGAAGAGCACTTGGACAAGATTAGCAAGAAGGGGAATAAGTTGAAGGGTGTTGAAACTAGGTGGAAAAGACGGGTTAAAGTTCCCCATTTTGATCTTGTCCGCCAGTTTCATTTTGGCAGGCAAAAGAAATTTGGGATGCAGAACAAAACAGAGTTTGAGCAAACTGGGGAATTCAGCTTTAGAAGGGGTTGGAAGAAAAAAAGTGCGCGTTCCGCTGTAAGCGATATGAGGAGTGGGGACGTGTTTAGTCGTGAGTTAAGCAGCACAACAAGCATGAGAGGGACCCTGTGCTATGTTGCACCAGAGTATGGTGGATGTGGATACCTGATGGAGAAGGCTGATATCTACAGCTTAGGGGTCCTGATCCTCGTGATTGTATCAGGTAGGAGGCCATTACATGTTCTTGCTTCACCAATGAGCCTTGAGAAAGCAAATTTGATAAGTTGGTGCAGGCACTTAGCTCAAGCTGGCAACATATTAGAACTTGTTGACGAGAGATTGAAAGACGAATACAGCAAAGAGCAAGCAAGCCTGTGTATCAACTTGGCTCTGGCTTGCTTGCAGAAGATGCCTGAGTGGAGGCCAGATATTGGGGACATTGTAAAGATTTTAAAAGGGGAAATGGATATTCCCCCTATTCCATTTGAGTTTTCCCCGTCCCCACCTTCCAAACTCTTAAATAGATCAAGGAGGAAACAAAAGGCCAGTGCAGCATAGGTCTGCTGCCTATCCTCTTCCATCTTCTTCTTGTATGCTGCAAATTGTGTTTTTGCCGAGTGCTAATATAGGAATGTTTGAAAGCTTAGAGAGATAACACAATTGGGGAATGAAACTGTGTAGCAGAAGTTGTATGCCAAGATATTTAAATGAGATAACTGCTCTGTGCTTTCTTTGCAATTACCTTTTATGGATGCATAAACTAACTACTCAAAAACATAAAGAAGAGTTTAACTGCATTGTTATGGTGATAATTCCCAGATCAAGAAATGCAAAACTGAACAAGGTGTGAGATGGATGCCTATAAAAGGCTCATATTTAAATTATCACGGAAATTCAGTTTTACACCTGAGCCTGCTTCAGACTCACAATGTGGAGCCTTGCATTGTAGAGATGCACCTTCTTAGCTTCTGGAGACTGCGAGAATTTCTATAAATTATTGTAGTTAAATTGTCCCGAAATCTTGATGTTACAACTGAGGGGAGTTACAACTCTCTCTAGCCACTGAAAATTACAATAAACTTCTTCCCTTGAGTATCATAAAGGGAACAGACATGAAGAGAAAAATTACACGCAAGAATATAAAAATGGAGAAACCGTTTTCTTCTCTAAGCCAACAAATAAAGAATTCTTCATTGATTCTTGAGATTAAGGGAGACTCTGAAAAATGGGTAATCTTCGATATTGTGATATCATCTGTCCACGTTATTGTTGATAATTAGTTTTATGTTATAACTTAGGAATCTAAGAGATATAGGTCTCTTTTTTTATTTTATTTCATAGTAATATTAGAGCTTAAAAAAGACTGATTTTAGTGTGAAAATTGTTTGCTAAATTTTTGCGGTGCAATGTCATTCCATTTTTGTTTCTCACACATACATGTTTTTCTAGTCACAAAAATTTATATGTGAGTAGATTATGACATGCTTAATATACCCTTTAATCCTCTCGTGAGTTTTAGTTGCATAATCGGTGATAAAATTAGAGTTTTCTCTGTACAATTTTTCACAAATTCAATACAAAAAGAAAGAAAAAACAGTTAAATCAAGGCTTGAAATTTACATGAGTGGAAAGGCCTCGTCGTGAGTGTTCTAACGCACCATGTTTCTTCAAATTTTGCCTTACTGCTGCAGAAATATAGCCCCAGAAAGTTTTTCCTAATATCGATACTCCAACCCCATTTTTTTTTTTGTTCAATTTCTGGAGAAATGAGTTGACGGGGGAATTATGGATGCCAAAATGCGGTTGTCAGCAAACTTCGCGGCGGTCGAATGGCCGGAAGTCGGCGAGTGATCCGCACTCTCTGGCGGTGCGAGTGAGGGAAGAGTAGGTGCTGGCTGGTGGTGTGGTGCAGGGCTCATAAATAAGAGAATGCTCCCCCACTGATTGTGACGCGTGCCATAGAGGCGAAAGTCAAAACTAATGAATACTGACACATGTTGTGTCGGTGAGCGGTCCAGCCAATGAGGCACGGATACGAAGCACAACAGCCGGTGAATCAGGTTTCGCCACGTGGCATATTTTTACTTTTCCTGAAATAAATTTTATCTTTGAAACTTTGTAATAAAATAGTAAAAATTTCAGAAAAAAAGAGAGAGATTTATACTTCAATTTTTTCTAATTTCATGCCTTTGAAGAGCTTATTATAAAATTAAAAATAAAATTAAAATTTTAGAGTTAAAAAAATAAATTTTTTATTTTATTAATTACATAATATCATATTATGAATTTGGATGAATAGACAAAAAAAATTAAAATTAAATGCACTAAAATGACAAAAGTCAATGACTTAAAAAGTATTTAATTTTTATAAAAAGTGCTATTTTAAAAATTTTAAAAATGTGAAATGTACACAATTAGTAAATACTATAATACATATAAAATTATATATTCATTTATTAATCATATAAAAAATTTAATTATATCATTAGTGAAAAATACATTATCCAAGTGATACTTGAGTTATTTTTAAGTTGATAGGTTACTATTAGAGAAACACAACACGTTATGTTAAATAACGTTAAAAGGTGGACCACTCATTAACCCTAAAATCTCTAAAATACAAAATATGCGAGTGTTTTCTTTTAAATTTTTTTTTTGGCAATTTAAAGATTGTTTCATGGTTTATAAGAGTTAAATCTAAGTTGTTTATGAAGTTAACTTTGAGGTGACACATGTGTGCTTATGTGAACTTCATAAAGTGTAAGATTATTGTTTCTCTTAAAAGATGTTAACAGTGAATGCTTTTACTATGTATTATTACATGTTTGATGTTATATGTATAATTATTTGTTGGTTGTAATTGTTCATTATTGCATGTTAATATGTATGCTTATTTGTGGAATTTTTGTGACACATATGAAGTGTACATAACATTAAATTATTAAAAGGGTTTATTCCAAGTATAAGTTCTTTGAGTTGGTAAAGTTAAAAGAATCTTTATCTAATAACTTAAAATTTATATAATTTGAAATAAATTATGATAACTAGATATTAGTATAACGAAAGATGATTAAGAGCATATTGAACTTTGTGATTGTATAACTAGTATTGTGTTATTATTAATATATTTTCAAGATTGGTGCAAAATAAATAGTTGAATGCTAATATTAATTTGTGACAAATGTCTTAAAGTGATTGTGTCAAACCAAAACTACTAAAATCACTATAAGCAAACTTAGCAAGGAGGCTGAGTGGAATAGTGAGAATTACAATACATAGTACTATAAGGTTAGATTAATTTTAAAAGGCTTAAAGTATTGAAAGTCATTAATCACATTATAGTTAGTCTTGAACAAAAGTATCTTAATTCAATAAATGCAAGATCATAAGACTTAAAAGGCCTAAAAAGAATGAATTATGGTTCACATAACTTTGCTTAAAATATAAAGGATGGACTTATTTGTGAGTTTCATAAGACTTTTTAAGAGATGTGATTGGTTTAGAAAAACAAGTTAAAGAATCTCAAATGTTAGGATAAGTGAGCTCATGATCAACTTTAAGTTTCAATAAAGAGAAGCCTTATAATATGAAAGAATACGGTATGATCTAATTGATGGAACTCAAAGTAGTTAATCATACCATTTATAGATATATAGTAAGACCTTGTATAATAAAATTAGTAAGACCTTTGATAATATCTCATGTCATGAATCTAGAGACAAGCACATTAGACAAATGAGTATAGTAAAAGTTGAGATTAGTTTAAATGTTGCTTCTAGTTCAAAAATGCATTGGTGTTACATGTAACATTTGAAAGGAGAAAGATAATAAGCTAACACAGAAGAAGAACTAAATTGACTATTGTTAATAATACAATACTAAGGGAAAAGATAAAACTAATATACCATAATGGTTGCAAAATTAGGTCATTTTGCTTTTAAATACACTAATGTGAAAATTGTATCCTTTGGCCTTTCTTGTCATGGTTTAGATTATGTCTCTAGCTTAATTTATTTCTAGAATTGAATCTTATGTGGATTATTGATTCAAATAGTAGAACTTGTAGCTAAAGATGGAGAAATATATGTCAAGTTTCGTCAAATTGGAGTTAGTTTAAAAAAAGTGTACATAAGGAACTATTTAAGAGTATAAATCAACATGATTGATACTTACAAATTAGACTTGCAAAATGGTTAAAGCCTATCACTTCATGATGGTTTTTTATGCACTTTTAAAATTTAATGGTAACTTGTTCTTTTTTTGTTATATTTATGTTATTAGCCTATTTTCCAAAGTTAAGTTATGGTATTTATGATGACGTTTCTTATATTTGAACATCAGTTAAATGATTTGTCTATAATTGGATATTTATAATAGTGTGTTGAATATCTATAATGAGTGTTTTCTTTAATTGCTTTATGTAGCAATAAAGTTGTAAATGTAAATGTTTGGCATGTTAAAGGATATAGCTAGAGATAACCATCTAGGGTTATTCACTAAAATTGAATTGTCTACATGTCAACATTATTTATGGGAAAAACAACTTAAAAACCTTTTGACAAGGATTTTGGAGCAAAATTTTCATGACAACTAATTCATTTTGATATATATGATCCAACTCATATGAAGGTAAGGCATGATGCCTCATATTTCATTACTTCCATAAATGATTATACATGTTATAGTTGTATTTATCTGATCTCTCATAAATCTGAAACATTAGATTACTTTAGGAAATATTCTAGTATGGTAAAGTATTAATTGGTAAAAGATTCAAAATGCTAAGAACATACCTTAAATGTGAATCTATTTGAAATGTTCAAGAAACAATGAAATGAAAAAGTGTTTGGTTAACCATTAACTATTCTTGCACTCTATAATAAAATAGTGTTGTAAGTAGGAGAAATATAATCACATTAGAGATGATTATATACATGATGGCATAAAAGAACTTTTTAATAAATTATTAAGAAGATGTTTCATTGACTATCAACCTTATAGTCAACTATGTATCCTTTACATTTGTTACTTTTATTCCATGTGAGATATAGTTAGGTTGAAAGTTTAACATTGTTGTTCCCACAGCCTTGTATAGGTTGTAATTGTTGTCAACTAAGGTTAAGTGTGCAAGAGAGTAAAGTCACATGGAAGGGCAGTAAAGTCACATTGAAGGGCAAGAAAGTAAATCCGCCGCGTAAGGGCAAGAACGTAAATCTGTCATGTAAGCCCTATTAGGGTTTCATGGAAGAGAGTATATAAAGGCCTTGGAAGACAAAACTAGGGCAGAGGGCCAACACAATTGAATAAACAGTAACCCTACAACAACCGGCCAAAAGGAAGAGAGAGCAGAACGGCAAGAGATCAGAAACAACACCACTAGGAGAGCAAACCAGAAACGTCACCACTGGGAGAGCAAACCAGAACGTGTGACCTCCTGCAAGCAAACCAGAAATGCCTCTTGCAAGCAAACCAGAAACACGTCCTGCAAGCAAACCAAAAACGCCTCCTGCAAGGAAACTAGAAACACGTCCTGCAAGCAAACCAAAAACGCACAACCAGCAAGAGGAGAAATAAGAAATAGACCACCCGGAAGAAAAGACAGCAGACTGGTATCCGTGAGACCACTCGAAAGAGAAGACAGCAGACCAAAAGCGTGAGGCAGGCCGAAAGACATGAACCAGAAAAACCAGTAACGTGAGGCAGGCCAAGAGACGTGAAACGACAGACCAAAAGCATGGGTGTACATCAAGAGATGGCGTGAGACCAGAACGTGCAACAGCGTGACAGACCAGAAGTGTGAGGATAGGCCATGAAACGGTAAGACCGTGAAATAGGAGATGAGTGAGACCGTGAGACGGTGAAAGCAGGAGTTGTGTGAAACAACCTAGAGAAGGAATTCAGCGAATCATCGGAAAGAACTCAACGTATTTCCAGATTTCTTCAAGAGAAGTTAGAGAGCGTTGCGGTGAACTTCTAAGCGGCAGTGGAGCAGCCTTTTAATTTAACAGAGACAAGACAAGCTAGAAGAAGGGCAGACATAGTAAGTGACGCTTTTTGTATTGTACTTGCTTAGTAATTGCAATAGTGAAAGGAGCAGAAGATTAAGACATCCATTGTAACTAGAATTCTCAAGTATAGTGGATAGTCTCGGTAAGGGAGAGTCCCTACCATCGTGGATGTACGTCACATTGACGGAACCACGTAAATCTCGTGTGTCCTTAATTTGCTTTACATTCTGTGTTTTGAATTGAGTTGTGAACGCAGCTAAAGTATCAGCCAACCCATAACCTAACGAAGACCTAAACAAGAACATCCGAATTGTCTATTAGGCAAGGTGTCTGAAAGGTGACTTTGGGGACTATTGTGATTAGTAGGTAGCAATAGATCTACCTTAGTTGAATATGAGAAAGAGTTCGCTTTTAAGAAGAGATTGAAGTTGTTCACTTTCCTATGAATTGTGAATTATAGTGATACTGATTCACCCCCCTCTCAGTATCACAAATTAGTAGATCCTAGGGTGAAGTTGGAAACTTCAATTGGTATCAGAGCACAAGTTCACCAGGATAAAGCTTAACAGTTTGGTGTACTAGTTTGAAGAGCTCCAGAAGTTTTAACTTCTTCAGCATACTGAGAAATGGACGCCGGTACTAGCACCAACACTACTTACAGCAAGAAGGTTCCAATCTTCAACGGAACCAACTACCATATGTGGAGAGCGAGAATACAGGTGGTATTTGCAACCATGGGCATGAACATGGTGAAATCTATACAGGAGGGTTTTGAGCCTCTAGAAGAAGGTAAAGATCCAACCCCAGAGGAATTAAGACAGTTTGAGATAAATGGGAAGGCCTCAAATGTCATCATTTCAGCATTGACAGATGCTGAATATGCTAAAGTTATGGACTACAAATCTGCCAAGGAGATATGGGACAGATTGCAAAAAGTCTATGAAGGTGATGGCAGAATGAAGGAGGCCAAGTTTCAAGTTTTCAAGGAGAGATATGAATCTCTCAGAATGCAGAAAAATGAGACAGTCCAAGAGTTCTTCACCAGGGTTATTGATGCTGTAAATGATCTTAGAAGTCATAGGAAGAACAAGAAGGACTCATCTATTGTGAAGAAAATTCTGAGAATTCTGCCTGAGAGGTTTGCCTCAAAGGTGGCAGCCATAGAGGAGAGTAGAGATCTCAATTCTATGTCTCTGCATGATCTCCAGTGCAATCTCATTGCATATGAGATGAGAATAAAGTCAACTGAGAGCTCCTAAATGTCAAAGGTATCAAAGGAGGCAACTTTCAAAGCTATGAAACACTTAAAGATAACAGAAGAGAAAGAATCATCCAGTGAGGATGATGATGATGATAAGGAAGAAAGTGAAGGTGAAGTGTTGACATACTTCACAAGGAAATTCAAAAAGGGGTCTAAGAAGGGAAAAGGACAGTTGTCCTTGCGATGTTATCGTTGTGGACAGACTGGACACTTTTCTTCTCAATGCAAAGTGAAACTTGATGATGAAGATGAGGATGGCGATGATGAGCAGAATTCAAAATGGAGAAGACCATCATTCAAGTCAAGGAAGTCCAGCAAGAAGACTGCTAGCCCACAGAAGAAGAAAAGAGGCTCATTCAAGAGTTATATGAGCCAGACAAAAGAAGCCGATAAGGAGGAAGATGTAGACTCATCAGATGAGCATGCTTTTATGGCATCAACTCAAGGTGGTAGTTCAACCTCTGAAGAGGAAGAGGAGGTTGATGAAGAAGAACCAGATCTTGAAGCTGAGTTGGAAGCAGCTTCAAAGGAGATAATCAAAATGGGCAGAACCATAAGAAGGTTGGAGGCCCACATAAAACAAGTTGAAGCAAAGTCTGAGGAAGCTAAAAGTCAAAAGGATGAAACAAGGGCTAAATATATTGACTTGAAGAGAAGATTTGAAGAACAGATCAAAATATGTGAAGACCTTACTATGGAGCTTGGCTCAAAGACTTCAACAATTGAAGAAATGAAGATAGAGTTGTTGAGACTTCAGCAACAACTCAAAAGGAGTGAAGAGAACGTGCAGAAGCTTGAAATGATAGGAGAAACAAGTTCTGCAAGAGAGAAGAAGAATGAAGAGAAAGTGCAGCAATCTAAGGCTGCATTGCCTAAAGATAATAAGAATGTGCCACAGAAGTTGAAAGAGAAGGTTGTGACTCAGGAAAAGATAGCTGAGAATAAAGAGAATTTGAAGAAACAACCTAGGGTGGCAAACAAAAATGGAGAAAAGAAGGTCAGCCAGCAAAGGGCTATGGCTGAATAGAAGAAGGAGAAAAATGTGGCTGAAATGAAAGCCACACAAGCAAAGAAGCCAGCCACGTTGCCTACACAGCAAGTAATGAACAAAAGAAAACAAGCTGTGATTAGACCCAAGAAGAGGCAGTTTCAAGGTCACTGTCTTCATTGTGGAGTTTAGGGTCATAAGGCAAGTAACTGCTGGTGGAGAAGGCCAATATATGTCTCCAACTTGAGAAGATATGATGCTGCATACAGGGGGAGACAATACAAAATTCAAAGGAGAACACCTGTCGTGAGTTCTTGCACATACTGTAAAAAGCAAGGACACATTGACAAGGATTGTTGGTGGAAGCCCAAACCAGTGGTTTCAAAGAACAAGTTTGCTATATTGGGAGACTTGGAACAGTGTGAAAGGTGTGGGCAGGATGGCCATAATGCCAAGAGATGCATGACACTTCTCCCTAAGCAAGAGAAGGCACTCAATGGCATAGTGAAAACAAGTGGTGTAGTTAAAGCTGAGAAAAAGGAGAAAGCTATCTTCCAGCCAATTCAAAAGAAGGAATATAAAGCTAAAAGGGAGGTGGCTAATATAGCTGAAATTGCACTCAAAGCTGATTACAAGGATAAGCAGTGGATCCTTGACAGTGGATGCACTTCACACATGATAGGAGACAAGACTAAATTGTCAAAGCTAAACAAGTCAAGAGAAGGCAGAGTCAAGTTTGGCAATGATGATTCACTCAACATCAGTGGTCAAGGGTCAGTAAATATTGGAAAAGGAAAGCTTAAAGATGTTCTGCATGTTGAAGGACTCAGATATAATCTAGCATCTGTCAGCCAATTATGCAATGAAGACCATAAAGTGATATTCACAAAAACAGGTTGCCAAGTAAAGAGTAAAGAAGGCAATACTGTTGCAGTTGGGAAAAGAATAGCTGGAAATTTATATGTAATTGATGAGGACAAGACAAACAGCTGTTTACTTACAAAAGAAAAAGAAAATTAACTCTGGCATCGGAGGCTGGGACACTTAACACAGAAGAACATAAGGAAGCGGACTACTACTCATGCAATCAGAGACATTCCAGACCTTAAGAGAGAGAGGGAGTATGTTTGTTCAGCATGTTTTAAAGGAAAACAGGTCAGAAAGCAGTATAAGACCAAAGAGGTCAGTTCTGAAGCAGTGCTTGACATTGTGCATACTGATTTGTGTGGGCCGATGAGAACAAAAGGGTTAAATGGTGAGAGGTACTTCATCTTGTTTGTTGATGATTATTCCAAAAGGACCTGCATCATGCACCTCACGCATAAGTTATAAGTTTTGAAATGCTTCAAGAGATACAGAAGATTGGCTGAAAATGAGAGTGGAAAGAAGATCAAAGTATTGAGGTCAGATCAAGGCACTCAATTCACAAATGGAGCTTTTGAAGATTACCTTGAGAAGCATGAAATTCACCATCAGATGGCAGCAGCAAGAACTCCTCAACAGAACGGGGTGGTAGAGAGGAAAAATAGAGCTGTGGTTGAAATGACAAGAACTCTACTGCTGGAATCCAAGCTTCACACAAGATTTTGGACAGAAGCAACATTTACAGTCGTGCACCTATTGAACAGAGTTTCACTAAGACCCAATACTGATAAGACTCCATATGAGCTATGGAGTGGGAAAAAGACAACAACCAAGTATCTTAGAATCTTTGGCAGCCCATGTTTTGTGAAGAACAAGGAGCAAAACTTGGGAAAATTCCATACTAGGTCAGATGAAGGCATCTTTGTGGGATACTCAGTAAAGACAAAAGGTTACAGAGTTTTTCTACATAAACTGGGAAAAGTGGTCACTTCCAGTGATGTGAGAATAGATGAAAACTGGAAAACAACGCATAATGGAGAAACTGAGGATAGTGAAGAAGATGACTTCAAGATAGATGAAGAATCTGACCAACATGAAGAAGTGGGAAAAGAAGTAAGTTCAGACTCAGAGAAGAGTGAGTCTAAAGATGAAGAAGGAGATTCTCTTGCAACTAAGACTATGCAAGAAAGAAAGACAAAGAAGACATGGACCAGTGCTCATCAAGGGAATCATATAATAGGTGACCCATCAGCAGGAGTTACAACAAGAAGAAGAATTGTGGGAGCTACTGCTTTACTCTCACAAGTTGAACCTAAATCTGTTGAAGAGGCTGCACAAGACAAAACCTGGATTAAAGCTATCAATGAGGAGCTAGATCAAATCGAGAAGAATGAAACATGGGAGCTGGTTCTAAGACCCACTAACAAGAATGTCATAGGAACAAAATGGGTGTTTAAAAATAAACATAATGAAGATGGCAAGGTGGTGAGGAACAAGGCTAGGCTGGTTTGCAAAGGCTACACTCAGATAGAAGGAGTAGATGTTGATGAAACTTTTGCACCAGTAGCAAGGTTAGAAACTATCATAATGTTCTTAGCTTTGGCAGCACATAAGAGGTATAAAGTTTACCAGATGGATGTGAAATCAGCCTTTCTGAATGGGCTCCTAAAAGAAGAAGTGTATATTGAACAACCTGATGAAGTACAAATCAGTGAGGATGAGACACATGTGTGCAAGCTGAAGAAAGCCTTGTATGGCCTTAAACAAGCCCTAATAGCATGGTATAGCAGGCTGGACGTGTATTTGAGAAGGTTGAACTTCAGAAGAGGAACAATTGATAATAACTTATATATGTTCAACTCAGAGAAAGGATAACTGATAACCATAGTATATGTAGATGACATCATCTTTGAAGGGGATCACTCTGAGTTATGCTAAGAATTTGCACAGAAGATGAGTGAGGAATTTGAGATGTCATTGATTGGAGAAATGACTTACTTTCTTGGATTACAAATAAACCAATATGAAGAAGGTATTTTTATTTCTCAGACAAAATATGCCAAAAAGATGCTGAAAAAGTTGGTATGGAAGATAGTAGACCTGTTAGTACCCCTATGACAGTGGGCTGCAAGTTAACAAAAGATCAGGAAGGAAGGAGTACAAGCCTTACAGAATACAGGAAGATGATAGGGAGCCTTCTGTACCTTACAGCATCAAGGCCTGATCTCATGCAAGCTGTGTGCATCGCCAGCAGATTCCAAGCTGATCCTAAGGAATCTCATGTGTTGGCAGTGAAAAGAATCCTAAGATACTTCAAGGGGACACTAGAAATGGGCTTGTGGTATCTTGCCATGGATTCTGTAAAACTACGAGCATACACTGATGCAGACTGGGCAGGAAGCACAGATGATAGAAAATTAACCAGTGGCTGCAGCTTCTACTTGGGTTCAAAGTGTGTTGCATGGCTAAGTAGAAAGCAAAACAGTGTTGCTTTAAGCACAGCGGAGGCTGAGTATATGGCTGCTTGTGCAGCATGTACTCAAGTGATATGGATGCAAAGACAATTGGCCGATTTGGGTGTTGAAGTAAAGTTACTAGTGAGTGTACTTTGTGATAATCAAAGTGCAATTGATCTTAGCAAGAATCCAGTTCAACATTCAAGGAGCAAACATATTGACATCCGGTATCACTTTATCAAGGATCAAGTGGAAGAGGGCACAATTCAGTTGGAGTATATCGGTACTAAAGATCAAATCTCAGATATTCTAACTAAACCTTTGTCCACAGAGCTATTTGAAAAGCACAAAATGAGTCTGTCTGTGCAAATGCCTTCTTAAGCCTGAAGTTCAGGTGAATCCTCCATCTCTACTTTGCAGGTTTTTCAAATTTGTAATTGGTTGGCAAAGGGGGAGAGAAGCAACAGTGCAGGGGGCAACAGTGCAGGGGGAGCTGTTAAGGAAGGGGGAGTGCATATTTAGGGGGAGTTGTAATCCATCTACTTCTGGATTATTACTCTAAGAAGATTATGAAAGACTGTTGTGTAATGACTTTTGTTATGAATGTTGCCAACAATTACAAAAGGGGAGATTGTTATTCCCACAGCCTTGTATGGGTTGTAATTGTTGTCAACTAGGGTTAAGTGTGCAAGAGAGTAAAGTCACATGGAAGGGCAAGAAAGTAAATCCGCCGCGTAAGGGCAAGAACGTAAATCTGCCATGTAAGCCCTATTAGGGTTTCATGGAAGAGAGTATATAAAGGTCTTGGAAGACAAAACTAGGGCAGAGGGCCAACACAATTGAATAAACAACAACCCTACAGCAACCGGCCAAAAGGAAGAGAGAGCAGAACGACAAGAGATCAGAAACAACACCACCAGGAGAGCAAACCAGAAACGTCACCACCGGGAGAGCAAACCAAAACGTGTGACCTCCTGCAAGCAAACCAGAAACGCCTCCTGCAAGCAAACCAGAAACACGTCCTGCAAGCAAACCAGAAACGCCTCTTGCAAGCAAACCAGAAACACATCTTGCAAGCAAACCAGAAACACCTCCTGCAAGCAAACCAGAAACACGTCCTGCAAGCAAACCAGAAATGCCTCCTGCAAACAAACCAGAAACACATCCTGCAAGCAAACCAAAAATGCCTCCTGCAAGGAAACCAGAAACACGTCCTGCAAGGAAACCAGAAACACGTCCTGCAAGCAAACCAGAAACACACAACCAGAAAGAGGAAAAATAAGAAACAAACCACCCGGAAGAAAAGACAGCAGACCTGGTATCCGTGAGACCACCCAGAAAAGAAGACAGCAGACCAGAAGCGTGAGGCAGGCCGAAAGACGTGAACCAGAAAAACCAGTAACGTGAGGCAGGCCAAGAGTCGTGAAATGACAGACCAGAAGCGTGGGTGTACGTAAGGAGACGACATGAGACCAGAACGTGCAACAGCGTGACAGACCAGAAGTGTGAGGATAGGCCGTGAAATGGTAAGACCGTGAAATAGGAGATGGGTAAGACCGTGAGACGGTGAAAGCAGGAGTTGTGTGAAACAACCTAGAGAAGGAATTCAGCGAATCATCGGAAAGAACTCAACGTATTTCCATATTTCTTCAAGAGAGGTTAGAGAACGTTGTGGTGAACTTCTGAGCGGCAGTGGAGCAGCCTTTTAATTCAACAGAGGCAAGACAAGCTAGAAGAAGGGTGGACATAGTAAGTGACGCTCTTTGTATTGTACTTGCTTAGTAATTGCAATAGTGAAAGGAGCAGAAGATTAAGACATCCATTGTAACTAGAATTCTCAAGTATAGTGGATAGTCTCGGTAAGGGAGAGTCCCTACCACCGTGGATGTACGTCACATTGACGGAACCACGTAAATCTCGTGTGTCCTTAATTTGCTTTATATTTTGTGTTTTGAATTGAGTTGTGAACGCAGCTAAAGTATCAGCCAACCCATAACCTAACGACGACCTAAACAAGAACATCTGAATTGTCTATTAGGCAAGGTGTCTGAAAGGTGACTTTGGGGACTATTGTGATTAGTAGGTAGCAATAGATCTACCTTAGTCGAATCTGAGAAAGAGTTTGCTTTTAAGAAGAGATTAAAGTTGTTCACTTTCCTGTGAATTGCGAATTGTGGTGATACTGATTCACCCCCCCTCTCAGTATCACAAACTAGTAGATCCTAGGGTGAAGTTGGGAACTTCAAACATGAATAATTTAAAACCTTAGGGTTTAACAGCGTAAATTCACATTTTATCTCATATATGTCAGAAGTTTGGTCCAACAAAAAAAAAATCTTCATATGATACTATGAACATTTTAAGGGCTTATGCTCCTTAGTCAACAAAAAACAATGAAAGTATTTAAGATTTAAAATCACGTAATGTCATATTCTTAGTAAATGAATTTCTTAGTAAGGTGATACAACAATGTTTTTTAATCATTATGAGCTAAGATATCTAAATGTTTGTAACGCGCTAGATTAATTAATAAAGTAAAATAAGGCAATGCCTTAAGCTCTTTATGCTAGTAAAAGTGTTATATCACAAGTTATGTAAGGGTTATAAAAACTTATATTTTGTAAGAGTAGTTGTGAAAGTATTTCACATTGTCATTTTAATATTGATAGGGATATCTTTTACAAACTAGTAGATCCTAGGGTGAAGTTGGGAACTTCAAACATGAATAATTTAAAACCTTAGGGTTTAACAACGTAAATTCACATTTTATCTCATATATGTCAGAAGTTAAGTCCAACAAAAAAAAAAATCTTCATATGATACTATGAACATTTTAAGGGCTTGTGCTCCTTAGTCAACAAAAAACAATGAAAGTATTTAAGATTTAAAATCACGTAATGTCATATTCTTAGTAAATGAATTTCTTAGTAGGGTGATACAACAATGTTTTTTAATCATTATGAGCTAAGATATCTAAATGTTTGTAACGCGCTAGATTAATTAATAAAGTAAAATAAGGCAATGCCTTAAGCTCTTTATGCTAGTAAAAGTGTTATACCACAAGTTATGTAAGGGTTATAAAAACTTATATTTTGTAAGAGTAGTTGTGAAAGTATTTCACATTGTCATTTTAATATTGATAGGGATATCTTTTACGGTTGTTCATTATGTGAAAAGAGCTTAAACTATTGCTTAAGGCAATCTCAAAACCTATAAAGGAAGAATGGATAAAAGTAATGGAAAAATAGATTGATTTTATGAAATCTCACAATGTTTGAGACTTAGTGGATTTGTCTCAAGTTAAAAAAGCTATTGGGAAGTGAGTTTTCAAAATTAAGCGTAAGCTAAACGTACTCATAACTGGTATAAGGCTCACTTAATAATGAAAGACTATATTTAATGATATGATGTAAATTATAAGGAATCCTTCTTACAGTAGAAGATTTACTTTAATTCATTTAATTTTAGTTATGGTAACTAATATAGTTTTGGAATTATAATATAGACATTAAAGACATTTTTCTCAATAGAGGGCTTCATAAATAAATTAATATGTAACAACCAATAGGTTTCAATTTTAAGAACTTAAGTAAAAAGAATGTAAGTTCTAAATATTAACTTTTAGTCTAAAACATAAGACACATGTCATATCCCAATATTATAAATAGTCTGATTTATATTATAGTATATACTTAACATATAGCTAGTAAAATGGTACCACTTAAATTCAAGCTCATTGACAAGTTATAAGGAGTTTTGTATCTTAAGAGCATTGTTGGATATTACTTATGTTATTAAGGAAATAATTCAGCACTCAATTAGTGTATTTTGATGACAACTAAAAATGAGATATATTGATAAATGTAAATTAATATCAAAATGTATGTTCTTGCTATATGATGACACTATTTCACATAGCTTATGAAGCTTATTTGGTCATAAGGATTGACTTTATGGCTTACTCTATTACAATCTGAGTAGTAGCTTGGTTTTAAGAAATTTTTGGAATGTATGGGAGTTTATAATGAATAATTAAGGAAGGTCACAATACATTGTGATAGTCAAATGACTATAATGTTAATTAAAGATCCCAAATATAGTTATAGAATGAACTTTTTCATACTAAGTACAACTTTGTTACAGAAATTGTGTTACAAATGAATGTAACTCTACGAAATTTGTTGATATATTGGATGATGATAGACCCAATCATTAGTTAAAAGAAAAAAAAAATATGAGTCACATCTTTTAATTGTAAGACAACATAAAATATGGCATGATGTGATTATATGATATTATAATAATGAGAAAAATCTGCTTTTTATTATGCCATCATAATAAAGTTGCATAAGATTGATTAGAGATCAATTTTAGCACAAGTGTAAGTAGGAAAAGTAAAAGGTATGTCAAACATATTAAAATTGGTTCACTCACACGAACAATCACTACTAATGTTGAGAGTGAGACCATCTTGTGAGCATTTATATGTAAGTATGAAAATGGTTGCCTTAAGAAGATCAAAATGAGTCTTGTTAGGTAAAAGCTAATATAGAATCTCATTTTCTATATAACTTGCTAAAAGTTAGGTGGGAGATCTCAATTAGACACTCAAGAGTAAGGGGTTGCACAAAAAACTCAAGTTAGAAGCTTCATAGCATTTGAACTAAAATCTATATAGTGATATTGTGAGAGAAAACAAATAAAATGGCATATGCTCTTGAAGAGAATGATCATCATAGCATATAATTTATATTATATATGCTAAGTGACAAATAAGGGAGATGGAAGAGTTAATCCTTACTTTTTTATTATATAAGTCTCTTAAGGTGTTATATACCTTAAATGATGTCCTATATGACTTTTAACCTTTCTTTAAGTTTATAGTTGAATGATTACCACTTTAATGTATTTCCTTTGGTCATGATCAATTCGACCTTCTAGAATATATCTAGAAAATTGGTTGGACCATAATTAAGGAACATAAGTGTAAAGGAAAGACTATTGTTGTTTGACATTTACCATATGTATTCACTAATATACCAATTATTTTTATTCAAGATGAATAAAGCATGATTATAAATATATGTAAGGAAAATAGGGTCTAACTTAAGTTAAGAGGGATAAAGTGAGTTAAGATTAATGCCAAAAAATATTTCTTAGACATAGTGAGACATGATATTTATTGTAAACTTCATATATGTGTGTGAAAAAATATAATCACTATGTATTACTAATAAGTGAATAAAATATATTTTCAAGTGCAAGTGTACTCATAAGTCATGTGACCCCTTTGCCAATTGAGGGATCAAGTATTAAGAATCTTTGAGCATTGATTGGGTATATTTCAGCCTATTTAAAGCAAATCAGAGATATTAGTATATTGGTCGGGTCGAGTTACCAATGATAACTTAAACTCAGCCTAATAAAAGAAATAAATTAAAAAAGTAGCAATTGATAAAAGTTACAATTCCCTTTAACCTATAAAAATTATGATTAACTTCTTCCTTTAAGTCTATGTAAAGGAAGTAGATGTAAAGAAGAGAGAATATATACAAGAATAGACAAATGAAAAAGGTGTTTTCTTCTTTAAGCCAACAAATAAAGAGTTCTCCATTAATTCTCAAGACTAAGGGTTGCTAAGCTTTGAAATTAGGTGATACTCAATATTGTGGTATCATTTAGACTATAAGATTGATATACATGCTATTGCTAGTGATCAATCCTTGGTTATTGATTGAAGGTCTCTTACTTCCTCTTATTTTATTCTATAGTTGTTTATCATAAGATTAGAGTTCTTAGATTTATGAAATTTGTGAATCTTAAGTCATTAAAGAAAAACATATAGTTAATAAAATTAAAAGGAAGAAAAAAAAAGTGTTATAAGACTATTATAAATTCACAATGTTCCTTGTATTTCATATAGGTATTAGTAGTATCTCTCTACAAGTAGGTGAGAATTATTACTAATGTTATTTTTATTAACAAATGTTTATGATCAATCAAATTATCATATTGTTCCTTGTTTTCAAACAATCAAATTATCATGCCTTAAATATATTTACAAAACTTGCTCTTATATGAACCTTTTTTTTGTCGATTTTCAAGGTGTAACTATTATTTCCAACATTTGGCTTTCAAAATACCTCTATTATAATTAAAAGTGTTACCTCACATTTCTTAGTGTCATGCAACTAGATACAATTTCTCTTTATTGTTAATTGTTGTAACAAGTTACCAATTTTCTAAATATATACATATACAAAAACAAAAACAACTAGTAGAATGGGATAAGTACCTCAACATAAATAGATACTAACTTAAAGTGGAACAAAGGTGGGGGATGAGTAAGCTTAAGTTTTGTTACTTAGCAATGTAAGCCAAGGCATAACTATTGAAGTGAGATTGATATTTGCACTTAAACACATCTAACGATCATTGTTGATTAGTGACATATATGAATTGAATCTTTAAGCATAAACTTTAAACAATAAGTACTACATTGAACTTAAAAAGAAATATAATGAATAAAGTCTCAACTCCTCTAGAAACATATAAACACCAAGCATTGATTTGAGGGAAAAATGGAACAAGAGAATTAAGGCTAAAATTGATTTATAGATAGAGGTAATAACTAGGTGGGTAAGGTCTTTGGCATTTTGGATACCAAAAAACATAAGGAAAACTCCATAAATTTTACATGAAAGTGACTATAGGGTTTACTTTTTATATTTACTTCTAGAATTTAGCTCATACATTACATGAAATTTTAAATTTTTAATAAAAAGTGTCAAAATAACAAATTTAAGATCTAGTTTAAAGTAAACTTGCTTTAATAGTTAATTTAAATTGGGAAAAAATAATTAGTTAAATGAAATTAATTATAAGAGATTTAAAAGTAGTTTTTTTTTTAATTTATAAGAAAAAAATGTGAATAGGAATTTTTTTCTTCTTAAATAAGAGATTTTGCCCATACAATAGGAGATTTTGGGTATTTAATAAAAAGTATTAAAATAAAAAAATCTAAAATCTAGTTTAAGGTAAATTTAGAAAAAAAAATAGTTAGTTAAATGAAATTGATTATAAGGGAGTTAAAATTATTTTTTTATTCTTTTAACGAAATTTGACAATATTTTTTTTTCATTTTAAGAAAAAATGTGAATTTGAATTTTTCTTCCTTTTTGAATAGGATAATTAGATAATATTTTTTTCTAATTTTTCTTTTTCCTTTTGTTGAAAATTCCTATAATTATAAAAATTTAATTACAATTAAATAATAAGATTGCATGAATAAATAAAATTATTATTTGATTACATTCAAATATATATTGATTAATTCATAAAATTTTACTTTAATTATAATCAAATCTCCATAATTATATAATATTTTATTATACTTAATTTGTAAATTTGTGCAAAGTTATCACATAAGCAAAGTTGAACATTTTTCTTAATTTTGGTATCATTAATATATATTAATATTAGACTCATATAATATGAGAGTTTATCATATTTATTAAAAAGTGTATTTTTACTTGTATTTTGTTTAAATAGAAAAAATAAAAGGAGATTTAAATTACAAGTATATTTTTCAAAAAAAAATGAATTTAAGAAATTACAAGTATATTTTTCTTTTAAAAATTGAATTTAAGAGTAGTTTCTTTTAAGAAAACAAAAAGGAAAACAAACACAAAAAGGTGACTTAAATTATGAATAATTTTTTTAAGAAAAAAAAGATAAATTTGAAAATATTTTTTCCTTTTAAAAAAATAGAAAGGGGCTTTTATGATTTTTTTTTAAATTATTTTCTTTTTTCTTTTGATTTATTTTAAATATATGTGAAAAATTGTTAACACGAATTAATTAAATTATAATACATGTTAAATCATACTTAAATAAATTAAGTTTTGATATTTTAATTTTATTAAAATACTATAATAAACTACAAATTAATTATTAAATTAATATTAAATATTATAAATCATAAGAATCTATTAAGAAAATTAGAACTTTTTAAAACTTGAATTAAATACTTAGAGATTTTTAAAATTAAGTGAATGCTACCATATAAATGTTTCACAGAATTTTTCTTAATTTTGAAAATATTAATATTCTTATAAAATAGTAATAGACCTGTACAATGTAAGGGTTATCATATTTGTTGAGAAATTTTCATTAATTATCCATATTTATATTACATGAGTTTTAAACACCTATAAATAATTATTAAAATAAATTGAGCAAATTACAATATATATTGAATCATAAGGGTAAATTAAGTTTTTAATTATAATTATTACTATAAATAATATAAGAATCTTTTAAGAAAACCAAATTTACCAATATTTATAAAATTTGATTCCTAATTTTTAAAAGTTCAAAAAAATGTCAAACACTATTGAACTAAATTAAATAGTTAAAAATAATAAAAATAAAAATGTTAAATTTTTTATATTTATTTTATTATAAAAAATTAATAATAATGATTAATTGACTAAATATATTTTTACTTAACTAAAGTTTTCTTTTTGGATTGTATTATGTTAGTGTTTTAAAATTATCATGGTTTAAGAAATAGATCATTTAATAAATAAGAAAGTTTTATAATATTTCTAAAATTAAAGAGATGTTGTCACGTAAGTAAAATCATAGTTTTCTCTTAACTTATATTAATATATTATTATTAAATCTATATGATGTGCAAATTTATCATATTTATTGAAAAATATAATTTTTTTATTTTATTTAAATGAGAAAATTGAAAGAGACTTAAATTATGATTAATTTTTTAAGAAAATAAAAAGAAAAATTTGAAAGAAGTTTTTCTTCTTTTTAAGCAAACAAAAATGAAAAAAAAACTTAAATGATGAGCATTTTTTGAAGAAAAAGGTAAATTTGGTTTGAAGAAAAAGGTAAATTTGGAAATCTTTTTTTCTTCTTTAAAAAATTCAATTGAGAAATTTAGGATTTTTTTTCTCTTTTATTTTCCTATAGTATAAGTGTTTGTGTTGAGTGAATTTTAGATATATGTGAAAATTATTAACACGAAATAGATAAATTGTAATAAATATTAGAATTATAATTAAATAAATTGAGTAAATTATATTTATATTGAAATTTTAATTCTATTAAATTTAAAAAAATTATAAAATAATCATTAAATTAATAATAAATCATAAAAGTCAACTAAAGAAAATGAAAATTTAAGTCAAATACTTTAATATCCTTAACATTAAACAAATACCACCATATAAGTATTTTATAGATTTATCTCAATTTTAATATATATATATATATATATATATATATATATATATATTCTATCATATGTTGTGTCTCATACTTTTTTTTTATTTATAATTGATTAACCAAGATTAATATATTTACAATACAAGAATTTACTTGAAATTATATACTACATATTGTGTTTTGTACTTTTTGTTAAATTTAGACTTTTCCACATTATAATGTTTTTTCTTTTAAAAAAAGAAAACAGATGAATTAATTTAAAATAAAATATAATATACTTTGTATTTACTTTATTTAACATATATTATTTTCTTCAATCATTAAATTGCATTAATTAACTTTCAATCTTATAATAATTGAATTATAAATTATATATAATTTGATTTATCAAATATAATATTTACATCTCATATATTATTTCAAGTTATGCATTATTATTTTAGATCTATATAATTATATATATTTATTATTAAATATTAGTTCAACCAATCAAACCAATTAACTTTTAAACATTTGACCTTTTTTATTCAAATGACTTGTTTAGATACAAAAACATTGACTACAATATCTTCATATGTGTTACAACAAGGTTATATGCTCTATAGCCTTGTAGTTGAATGAAATGGTGATGAGTTGTCAATGATGGGTGCAATTTCTTAGATAATTATATGGTAACTCTCTATTTTATTAATCTGATAAAACACTATATATTAATAAAAAAAAGTACCCATAATAATATAAATATTGTATTTTTATATAATAATAAAAACCTAAATCTACCTAAATACTAAAATTTAAATAAAATTTAACTAAATTGACTTTTATGATAAGTCTAATGATCTCTTAATCTAAAAGGATATAAATATCCTTT
Organism: Bruguiera gymnorhiza; assembly: GCA_020883675.1. Classification (NCBI taxonomy): domain Eukaryota; kingdom Viridiplantae; phylum Streptophyta; class Magnoliopsida; order Malpighiales; family Rhizophoraceae; genus Bruguiera; species Bruguiera gymnorhiza. The sequence continues at coordinate 408,968 of JAIRCJ010000013.1, read as the reverse complement.
TTTAATCTTAATTTTGCAATACTCTCAATCCCAACATCGACTTTAACTTAACAAGTGTTCCATACTTCAACGACTTTGTAAGAATATTAACCACTTAATTTTCAAACTTGCAATATATTAATTCAATTTTCCTTTTATCAATATGATTTCTCAAAAAATAAAAATAAGTATCAATATGTTTACTCTTTATATGTGTTACTAGATTTTTGACCAAATTAGTTGCAAAAATATTACCAAGTAGTTTGATAAGGACTTAAAGTAATAACTACATACTTTACTTCATAAGTTAAAAGTGTTGTAATAAACTATTTTTTAGATGACCATAAACAAGTAATAGTTCCAAAGTTAAAATAATAACTATAACACTTTTATGATCATTAAGATCTCTACCTTAATCACTGTTAAATTAGCTTACAAGAGCATAACCTTTAGATGAAGAATAAAGTAGGTCATGATTATAAGTCCCTTTTATGTATTATATAGTCTTATTAGCAACTTGCATACAAGGTTGGCAAAAAGATTATAGAAATTTGCTAATCAAATTAACTTCATAAGATATATCAAGTGTTGTGCATGTCAAATATCTTAAACACCCAACAATCTACTTAAAACATGTAGAATTAACATATGCTTCAATGCTTTCTTTAGACAATTTAATGCTAAGCTCTATAAGAGTTCTTATAGGATTGTAATCATGCATGTGAAATTTTTTTAAAATTTTAGCAGCATATCATTTCTAATAGATAAAGATCTTATCATTACCTTGAATCGCCTCAATACCAAAAAAATAAAAGATTAAGCATAAAATATATCATCTTAAATTCATACATCATCAGCTTTTTAAAGTTTTCAATCATTTTAAGATTGTTATCTATTTAAGACCAAGTCATCAACATATAGATACACCAATAAGATATCACCAAAATCATTAACTTTCATATATAAAGCATGATAATAAGGACACTTTTGGAAGTTGGTTACATGGAAGAAAAAATCAATGTGTTTCATGCTCTAGATACTTGTTTTAGGCCATACAATACTTTTTTTAGCTTATACACCTTCCTCTTACTTTTTTTTTTTATGAAACCTGGTGGCTACTTGATAAACACCTCCTCTTTGAGAGGACCATTAGGAAAAGTTGATTTCATATTAATTTAATAGAGTTTCTAATGATTCTATATAGGTAAAACAATTATAAGTCTGATAGTTTCCATTTGAGCAACAAGGGAGAATACTTTATGATAGTCATGGCTAAGTTGTTCAAATCCTTTTATGACCAATCTTACTTTATATGTCTCTATTTCTCCATTTAACGTCTTCTCAATCTTGAAAACCCATTTTACATCAATAGTTTTCTAACCTTATGGAATATTTATAAGCTCCTATGTATTATTTTTCTCAATGACCTTGATTTCTTCATTTATGGCATTTACCCACTTTGTATCTTAAATCACCTCATCAAATGATATAGGTTCATAATCTACAAACATGGTAAAATACATCAAATCCTCATCATTATCAATGACATTATTAAGGATTATCTCATAATCTTGCAATTTAACTGATTGTTGGTGATTTCTCTTTAACTTTCCATTACGTGGAGCTTATGGCATAAGATTCTATGCAATAACTAGTGACACTTCCTTATTTGTTTTATGGACCATAACCTAAGTTTCCTCTTCTCCAAGAATAACAATTGGACATCTCTAAGAGTTATTTTACTCCTTAATATCAAAATTCCAAGCTTGATCTTTAATAAAGGTCACATTTGTACTCAATCACTTTTTTTGTCACAAGATTGAACAATTATATCCTCTTTTTATGTAACCAAAAAAGATTGTTTTTACTTTATGATCATCTAGCTTTGTCATTGTCTTTATAGGAATGTGAGCATAAGCAATATAACCAAAGACTTTGAGGTGCCTCACATTAAAGTTGAAACCGCTTCATACTTTTTCAAGAGTGACATTCTAAATACTTGTTGTTGGAGATTTATTCTAAAAGTAAACAAAACATAAAATAACTTTTAGTCAAAAGGGATTAGGTACCCTTTTGGCCTTTAACAAGTTTCATATCATATTTATAATTGATATGTTCTTCCTTTTAGTAATTCTATTATGCTATAGAGTGTAGGGAATTATGACTTCATATTTTATTTTTTGTGCTTCACAATACTCATTGAACTCATTAGAAATATACTCATCACCTTCATCAATTCACAAAATTTCAATATAATACGCATTCTATCTTTTAACATAAGTCTTAAACTTCTTAAAACAATTAAGCACCATATACCTCTCTTTCATGCAATAAAGCCATTTCTTCCTTGTAAAATCATCAATGAAGGTAAAAAAAAAAAAAATGTATTATTGCCATTTGATGAGACATTTATTAGACCACAAACATGAAAGTGGATTAGTTAAAGTGGTTGCCTTGCACATCAATTTTCTATAACAAAAGGCTATATACTCTATTTTACAAGAATACAGCTTCATAAATTTCATTGGGACAATGTATCTTGCAAAATTATCATAATGTTTCTTTATGTAAGTAGTTTTAAACTACAAAAATTCAAATGACCAAACAAAGATGCCACAACCAAGAATTATCTTTTATAACAACAATAAGACAAGTATAAATATCAGTGACAATATCAATTTAAAATATTTGATTCTTTATTAAAAGAAATTTGAGAATAAATGTACTGCTCTCATTAATAATTAAGAGATAGTTATCATATAATTATATGTTATACCCTTTTTTAAGTAATTGGCCTAAACTTAGTAGGTTGCTCTTCATGTCTAACACATAAAACACATCTAAGATGTAATTATGACCTTTATTCTTTAACTTTGTAAGAACTAGAGTGGTTGCCTTATATGCCAATTTCCTGTCACAAAAGGTTATTTATTTTGTTTTACAAAAATACAAGCTTCACAAATCTGATTAGGATAATGTATCCTGGGCAAACTTGTCATCATATTTTCTTATGTAAGTAGCTTCAAACTACAAAAATTCAAATGACCAAAATGAATATGCCATAACTAAGAATTATCTTTTACATTAGCATTAAGACAAGTGTAAACATCAATTATAGTGTCAATTTGAAACATTTAGTTCTTTGTTAAGAGAGATTTGAGAATGAGTGTACTGTTCTCATCAATAATTAAGAGATAATTATCACGTAATTGTATGGTATACACCTTTTTAAGCATTTAGCTCAAGCTAAAGGGGTTGTTCTTTATGTCTGGCATATAAAATACATCTGAAATGTAATTATGATTTATATTCTTTAATTTAATGAGAATTCACCTATTTTTTATCATTGGAACACTATTACCATTAGAAAACTAAACTGTGGAACAGATTGACTCATCAAGATCAATAAAAAGCTCCTTCTTTGGGCATATGTGATTGGTATACTTAATATCAAAGAATTGTGTGTTATCATTTAGCATTTTAATAGATACAATAACCATCATGAGGGCTTGATTTTCATCATTTATATCTCTTTCTTGTGTATAATGAGCTATCTAATTATTCTCTTTATACTTACACTCACTAGTATAGTGACTATGTTTGTGATATGAGTAACACTTAACATTAAATTTGTCATATTTTCCTTCACCACGGCCTCTTCCTTAGCCTCGACCTTGACCTCTATTTGTTTGGTTTGATCTCTTTTAGTCATTGGATTAATTGTCTCAATTGCTATAATTTTTTGTAGTAATCTCCTTAACCTCAATTGTTATAGTAATTACCACCATATCTTCACCCTTTACTAGAAAAGAAACCTTACTCCTACTTTGATTGATCACTTTACTTACTTTTGGCAGGATCCTAACTTTAGAGTGCTTACTTAATTGGCTTTTTAACACACTTTTTGTTTATGTGTTGTTAATGAGCTTGTAACATGTCCATTAGTTCATCAATTAACATCTAAGACAAATCATGTACTTCTTGTATTATGATATACTCATATTGTGATATGAGTGTCTATAAGATCTTTTTAACTTTTACCTTATCATTCAACTGTTCTCCATAAATTCTTATTTAATTTGTTAAAGAAAAAACTCCATTTACATAAACTAAAATAGTTTTTGAAGTTTCCATCTATAAAAACTTAAACTAGCATTGTAAGGTTTAAAGTTTCACCTTTTTTACATTTTCTACATCTTGGAATGACATCATCAAGGTATCTTATACCTATTTTAATGAAGTTACTTCTCTAATCTTCTCAAAATTTTCATCATTTACCCCTTTGATAAATGAAATAAATTGCCTTTATATCCATCTATTGGAATTATCATTAAACAACTCTTTATGTTTCTGTTGCATTTACTATAACTGTAGTAACTTCATTCTTTATAATACTTAACAATTTATTGTAATTAAACATACTTTCACCTACAGACTCTATTGGTTGTAATTTTTTCCATAAAAAATAGGAATTAAAACTAGAATCGTGTCATTTATATTGAAATTCACGGTTTATAAATCAATACTTAACTTTATAATTTATCTAATTTGGTCTCAACTTTTAAGTTTTTTAGATTCTTGCCCCAATTTTTTTTTCTTTTTTTCTCCTTTTCACTGCTTTACCATTTTTCTCACAGTATACCAACACATCACAGCAAGGAGGAGGTAGATTAGAAGGTAAGGAGTTAGATGAACAGGGTTTCATTCATTGGCAATGGCCAAAGAAGGTAAGTTTAATAATGGAAAACAAAGACAAAACCTTCAAATTTTTGTAGATTTGCAACTTTTTGAGCAATTTTAGGGCACATGGTGGTTGAATTTAGGTTTATTAGTGTTTAATGGTGTAGGCAAGTAACAACTTTTGCTGGTGTGTGTGGCGAAACATGGTGTTAGCGATAGTGCTCAAGTAATGTTGAGTGGCAATTCTAACAATGGAAACTAGTGGTTAGGTGACTTTTATAATAGTTTCAATGATATTTATACACTTTCTTTTGATATGGATTAAAATACCCACTTTAATATCACTGTTAAAGTATTATATGATAATTTTTTATTCTATTAATATGATAAAATGCCACACATTAATAAAAAAAACACATATAATGATGTAAATATCTTGTCTTTATATAATAACAAACACTTAAATTTGTTCAAACAATATAATTTAAATAGGACTCAAATAAATTAAATTATACTATAATTTTAATAATTTCTGAATTTAAATAAACATCAACACAATTGTGCTTTTAGCAAATACTAGGTTTTAGGGCAAATTATGATTGTAGGTGCCTTAACCAATTTCTCTCACCACTCATTCATTTAATAAGGTGCTTTAAGGTAGAGTAAAGACCTTACTATCTTAAATAATTATAAAATTTTAAAATCATTACCAAATATTTAAGGTATAATTAAAACATTTTAAAGTACCAATTTGGATGATTGTCTTGTCTTTTAAACTAATTGGACTATGACTTTTTTAACAAGATCTACCAAAATTCATGAATTAAGTTACATTTGTTGAAAGTGTAGCTTACCTAGATGCATGTTGCAAAAGATAATATTATTATATCAACTTGAATTTATTTTTATATTTATTTCTCTTAATACCATGGCAAATGTCTATTATGGACACATATATTAGGAATTTTGTGAATTTAACTATATAAGGGGAGACTAAGAGTATGATCGAACTACTTGGAAGATTAGAGTAAGAACTTAAGTTCTTTGATCTTAGGAGGAGGCTAAAAGATTCTGAGGATTTTATTTGGGTCCCTTAAGTTGTAGAGTACTAATAATATAAATCAATGTGATCTTGTGATACAAATATGTCAATATAGTTAAAGATGAATTATCTACATTTTTATTTTATTTTATTTTATTATTTATTTAACCCATCAATCTTTATTCAATTTAAGATTTAAGAATTATCTAAATGTTTTTAATGAATATTATTTATTTTAGAATCCTTTAGAAAAGTTAAAAATGATTTTAATGAAAAATACTATACTTTGAGAAATTTTAGACAAAATAAATATGATTTTTACTAATATTTCTGACTATAAGACATTTCAAATATTTTCAATTTTTTGTGATTTTTAGAAAATTTATTTGAATATTTGGGGTTTAAAGTTTTGATTTTGAAAATTCGGCTTCTTTTAATTTTGTAAATTTTTTCAAATTTTTGGTGAAAATAATTAAAAAATGCAATGACATGAAAATTTCAAATTTTGATTTTTTTTGAAAATTTAGGAATTGTAAATGGCAAGGAAGTTTATATGTAGGTAAAGGGTTGTGGAAAACTTTTCAAGGGTTATGGAAAACTTTTCCTTTGAATTTTTAAAAAATTTGAATTTTGGATTTTTATGGGATAGAGTAAAAACAGGAAACACATTTTTCAATGCTGGAATTGTTTTTTTATTTTTTATTTTTTATATTTTTTAAGAATGCAGCCCGTGTGGCCTTTTGCCCGCAATGACCTGGGGTTTTAGTCCTTATAATTGACCCAAGCCCATGTAGCTCAATGACTTGCTTGCTACAGCCTCTGAAACATAATGGCCAACCTAGGCTCCTTGTCCCGTCTCTGTACAAAAAACGGGTTGAATTGCTCCGGATTTGAGCACGTCTGATGCCAACCGAGTTGACTTTGATTTTTCTTATTTAGGTGCCATTTCATTCCTGATGAGAATAAAAATCAGGATCAGAATGATAAGTAAGTGACATTAAAAATAAAATAATTTATTTTGCAATATATTTAATTTTCTCTATTATTGAAATCAAATTTTTTATAATAAAAATTTAATTTAAAATTAGACTCTAAATTATATATATATATATATATATATATATATATATATATATATATATATATTTTTTTTTTTTTTTTATAACTCGTTCGTTTATGTAAAAGTAAGATAATTCATATCAAGGTAAGATTTGAAATATGGTAAAAAAAAATTGTCATAAATTAAAAATATTATTTAGATTTATAAAAATATAGTGTACATATTATATTGAAAATAATAAATTGCTTGAGAAATAAAATATAATACATAATTAATTGTACAATAATATTTATTTCACAACCAACAAAAGAGAAGCAATATTAAAAGTTAAAAGAGACTTAAAAATTATGAAATACAAAACATATTATAAATATAACAATATAATTAAAATATATTTAAATTATCATACAAAGAAAATATAAATAAAAATTATATTAAAGAATCATTCTAACAGTGGTAATAATAATAATAATTTACACTAACAATCATAATATAAAACATAAAATAAAAATATAAATATAACAAATTTATAGTAATAATAATTATTTATTAATTAATAAGTTAAATATTTTATAATTTTAAAATTTTTTGTTATAATAATATTAAAATACTTATTATTACTATTACTAAAATTTTTAATATTAATATTCTTTTAAAAAAATACATAATAATATTATTATTTTTATAAATTTTATTATTATCAAAAATTTTGAAATATCTTTTCTATCATAATACACAAATATTTATTATTATTTTTTTATTATTATCAACTATTTTTAAAAGTGACTAAACAAGAGAGAGAATGAAATTTAGTTTATATTACTATAAGAGATTACACAAATATATATGGAATATTTATACACAAAGTAAGAAAGAAATAATTAAGGGAATTAAGACTATTGTACAATAATATCAAAAAAAAAAATTACACAAGTCACTGATATGATTAGATATCTTATTGGATTTTTAAGGATTCTAACATATTCCAATATGCCTTTTAAATTCATAATGGTAACGCGACCAACTTGAATTTGAAAATTAAATTACAAAATTATCTTTGGTGGATGAATTTGGGTAAAAATATTAATAATTTGATAAGCAAAAATAATGCAAACTAAACAAATAGTATTATATACAATGTGGTGATAAAAAAAATAATAATTATTCTTAATATACTTGGTTTACTTTTAAAAGACATCATTGTAAATAATATATATTATTATAATTATCATAATGTGTAGGTGTGCAAAGGTGTATAATGCTTATGTTCTATAGACGTTATCAATGCCATAATAGTTTAAACATAGTATCAATATGAGTTAAATATTTATTTTCAGTACTTAATTGAGTAACAACTATTTGTTTCTTGTTATACTAAGAAATGAGAGAATTGTCCAAGAAGATATAATATTTTGTTGTGGATGATTGTTAGCTAGATCTTTGGTCCAATTAACATCAAAATATACTTATAACTTAAGTGGCGAGCAAGTAAAGAATTGGAAAATATGGAATATAGTTTCTTTGATATAACAAAAAATATGAAGAATGGTAATAAAGTAAGTAGATTGAGGGCTACATAAAACTAGCTGACCCTATGCACAACATGGGCATTATCTGATTAAGTGACAACAAGATATACCAAACTCCCAACGAGTATTGATAAAGAATAAGATCCTTCAATGGTGTGTCATTAGTAGGATTAAATTTAACATTGTACTTGATAGGCATAAAGGATATCTTGTTGTCATTTATCTTATGATATTAAAAGAAACCTTTAATCTCAAAAAATAATTAAGCAAGTCAAAATCTTTCATCTAAATTATTGACAGAGATACAACTTAAGATTAATACTACCTTATATATCATCTCATGTGATAAAGTAAGAGAAAAATGATGCCTCGATCTTTTTTCATAAATAAATAAGGCAATATTATAAGGGCTATAAGACAACTAAACTAGTGCATAATGGTATTGAATTTTGCAAACTATGCTTAAGGTGCATATTTTAGACCATAGAGTCCTTAATGAAGACAACAAATTTTGTTTAATGAATGGTCATATCCAAGTGGAGGTTGCAAATAAACCTTTTCTATGGGATCATTATTAAAAAATGCATTATTAACATCTAACTAAAAAAAGCTTTTAATGTTTGATTGTAGTAACTACCAATAAACTCCTAACTAAATTGATTTGAGCTATAAGAGTAAAACTCTCTTAAGTCATTCTCATACTCCTAAGTAAAGTTTTTGGCCACTAACTGAGCTTTGTAATGTTCAACAGATCCATCCAATCATGTCATAATCTTGTAAACTTACTTGTATACAATAGTAGATTTACCTTGAGATAACCTAACCAAATCCCAAGTATGATTTTTTTTTTTTTTTTGATAAAACCAAATCCCAAGTGTTGGCTTTGCGATAAGTTTAAGGTTCATATTAAAAAACAAGGGTGCATTAAACAATAAAATCATTAAAATGAGGGAACAATTTACTCACTCAAGAAGAATAACACACTTGGGGAGACTACGAAGGAGATTTTAGATCTACAGACAATGAAGATACTTTGGGATTTATTGTCAAATGGCCAATTGAACCTGTATCAATGTCAAAAGAAAATGGATGTATGGGAGGAGACTACAAAAGAACTTCAAAATTTGTAATATCTAGTAATAATTTAATAGAGGGATTAATAAAGAAAGATTTTAAGGAAACATTTAAATGGAATAAGGTTTAGAGATAAGATTCCAATACCAATGCATAACTAAGAAAACAACATAAAAAAACATGAGGTTCCAACTTAGTTCATTCATAAAGTTGTAAAAGAATAAAACAAGCAAAACCAAAAGCTTGAAGAGATTGATATGTAAGAAGTGTATTATAAAGTTATTGAAAAAGAGATATATTTATGATAATTTGAGATTGACACGATTAATAATATATACAATAATAAGAAAAATTTCTCCCAAAAAATGCTTAGGATAAAAGGCTTAGATAATAAGGGCTCAAATTTTACTAATAAACTCCTACAATTTATTGTCTTCGACATTGACTTATTAGTAACTTTATAATTCCTTTAAGCACTTTAATGGAATTAGAAATTTCACATACATCTAGTTTTTTTTTTTTCTCACTATAAAATCAAATATGTTTAACTTACATTATTGTTTATTTGCCTTTTTTCATCCAAATTACTCAATTTTAAATGTTATTTTTTTTATCTAAGTAATTTTTCTTCACAATTAGTATCTATAGTTGATTACAAAAATATTATTAAATAAGGTTTTAATTATAAATTTAGTTATTATTAACATGCAATAATAAAAATTACTTTACTTTCTAAATGTAAAAATTTGAAAATTAACCAAGTTACTAAATATGATTAATAATTACCCCAATTTTAATTTTAATTAACTATTTTTTCTAATTTTTAAATATAAATTAAAATAAATTAGTTTAATTAATTGTTATTTAAAGTATAATTTGAATTTTGTTATTTGAATACTTTTTATTAGATATTTAATATTCATGAATGTATAAGTCCAAACCTAGTATATATATTAGTATTAGATTTTAAGTTGCCCATTGCACGGTTTTAAAAGTGTTAAAATAACAATAATAGTATTAGTGGATATTTGATTAAAAATATTAAAATAAGGAAATTCAAAATTTTACAATTAATTAAATTTGGTTTAAGTTTAATTTACTTGTTAATTTAGATTTGAAAAAAATAATTAGTTAGTTAAATTGATTTTCGAAGAATTTTTTTCTTTTAAATCTTTTTTAAGAAAATTAAAAGGAAAAAGTTTTTTCCTTTTAAGAAAAAAGAAAAATATTAAAATAATTCTTTTTTTCATTTTAAGGAAACTTGAGAATAGTTTTTCTTCTTTTTTCAAGAAAAAAAAAAGTGAGTTTAAGAGATTTTTTTTTGCCTTTTTTTGTCTCTTTTTTTCCTTTTATTTTTCTTTATTAGAGAATTTTATAATTATGAAAATTTAATTACAATTAAGATAAAATTTTATAAATAAATAAAATTCTTATTTGATTATAATAAAATTAATATTGATTAATTCATATAATACTACTTTAATTATATTCAAATCTATATAATTATATTATATTTTAATATCCTTAATTTATATATTTATAAGAGATTGCCATATAAATAATATTCAAGTTTTTCTCAATTTCAAAGACATATACGTTGATATAAATTATCAAAATTAAGAAAATTTTGATAATTTTAAACAATTCTTTGAGTTAAAAATGGCAATATTATGACTTTTTCTTAATTTTAAAATTTGTTTACTAAAATCTTATAATTTGTAGTATATAAGATTAAACAAATAGGTGATTTGTAGTTTTATTAGTATTTTAATGAAATTAATATCTTAATGTACATCTAATTTACCCAATTATGGTTTTATATGTATTGTAATTTATTCAATTTATATTAATAATTATTCACAAGCTTTTGAAAAAAATATTCATAAAGTCCTTTTTTTATTTATTTAAAGAGGAAAGAAGAAACAAAATATTTTCAATTTTTTTAAAAGGAAAAAATACTTATAATTTTAGTATTTTTTAAAAAATTTTCCTTATGATTCCCTTAAAGAAAACAAATATTCTTAAATTCATTTTTTTAAAAGAAAAATACTCCAAATTTAATTTGCTTCTTATTTTGCTCTTTTTTAAAAAATATAGATAAAAATATACTTATTTTAAAAAATAGAATAAATTTACACATTGTACAAGTATGATATTATATCAAAATTGAGAGAAAATTAGTAATTTTAAGTAATATTTTGAGTAACAAACGCTTACATGAAGAAGTTTGTTGTTCTCACAGCCTTTTATGGGTTGTAATTGTTGTCAATTAGGGTTAAGTGTGCAAAAGAGTAAAGTCACATGGAAGGGCAAGAAAGTAAATCCGCCATGTAAGCCCTATTAGGGTTTCATGGAAGAGAGTATATAAAGGCCTTGGAAGACAAAACTAGGGCAGAGGGCCAACACAATTGAAAAAACAACAACCCTACGACAACCGGCCAAAAAGGAAGAGAGAGCAGAACAGCAAGAGATCAGAAACGACACCACTAGGAGAGCAAACCAGAAACGTCACCACCGGGAGAGCAAACCAGAACGTGTGACCTCCTGCAAGCAAACCAGAAACGCCTCCTGCAAGTAAACCAGAAACACATCCTGCAAGCAAACCAGAAACGCACAACCAACAAGAGGAGAAATAAGAAACAGACCACCCGGAAGAGAAGACAGCAGACCTGGTATCCGTGAGACCACCCGGAAGAGAAGACAGCATACCTGGTATCCGTGAGACCACCCGGAAGAGAAGACAGCAGACCTGGTATCCGTGAGACCACCCAGAAGAGAAGACAACAGACCTGGTATCTGTGAGACCACCTGGAAGAGAAGACAGTAGACCTGGTATCCGTGAGACCACCCGGAAGAGAAGACAACAGACTAAAAGCGTGAGGCAGGCCGAGAGACGTGAACCAGAAAAACCAGTAGTGTGAGGTAGGCTAAGAGACATGAAACAATAAACCAAAAGCGTGAGACCAGAACATGCAACAACGTGACTGATCAGAAGCGTGGGGCAGACCGTGAGACGTGAAACGACAGACCAGAAGCTTGAGTGCAAACTGTGAAACCGTGAGACGGTGAAAGCAGGAGTTGTGTGAAACAACCTAGAGAAGGAATTCGGCGAAGTATCAGAAAGAACTCAACGTATTTCTAGATTTCTTCAAGAGAGCTTAAAGAGCATTGCGGTGAACTTCTAAGCGGCAGTGGAGTAGCCTTTCAATTCAACAGAGGCAAGACAAGCTAGAAGAAGGGTAGACACAATAAGTGACACTCTTTGTATTGTACTTGCTTAGTAATTACAATAGTGAAAGGAGCAGAAGATTAAGACATCCATTGTAACTGGAATTCTCAAGTATAGTGGATAGTCTCGGTAAGGGAGAGTCCCTACCACCGTGGATGTACATCACGTTGACGGAACCACATAAATCTCGTGTGTCCTTAATTTGCTTTACGTTTTGTGTTTTGAATTGAGTTGTGAACGTAGCTAAAGTATCAACCAACCTATAACCTAACAAAGACCTAAACAAGAACATCCAAATTGTCTATTAGGCATGGTGTCTGAAAGGTGACTTTGGGGACTATTGTGATTAGTAGATAGTAATAGATATACCTTAGTCGAATCTGAGAAAGAGTTGGCTTTTAAGAAGAGATTGAAGTTGTTCACTTTCTTGCGAATTGTGGATTGTGGTGATACTGATTCACCCCCCCTCTCAGTATCACAAACTAGTAGATCCTAGGGTGAAGTTAGGAACTTCAATTGGTATCAGAGTACAGGTTCACCTGGATAAAACTTAACAGCTTGGTGTACTAGTTTGAAGAGCTCCAGAAGTTTTAACTTGTTCAACATACTGAGAAATGGACGTCGGTACTAGCACCAGCACTACTTACAGTAAGAAGGTTCTAATCTTCAACGGAACCAACTACCATATGTGGAGAGCAAGAATGCAGGTGGTATTTGCAACCATAGACATGAACATGGTGAAATTTGTACAGGAGGGTTTTGAGCCTCCATAAGAAGGTAAAGATCCAACCCCAGAAGAAGAAGGTAAAGATCCAACCTCAAAGGAATTAAGACAGTTTGAGATAAATGGGAAAGCCTCAAATGTCATCATTTCAGCATTGAAAGATGCTGAATATGCTAAAGTTATGGACTGCAAATTTGCCAAAGAGATATGGGACAGATTGTAGAAATTCTATGAAGGTGATGGTAGAATGAAAGAGGTCAAGCTTCAAGTTTTCAAGGAGAGATATGAATCTCTCAGAATGTAGAAAAATGAGACAGTCCAAGAGTTCTTCACCAGGGTTATTGATGCTGTAAACGATCTTAGAAGTCATGGGAAGAATAAAAAGGACTCATCTATTGTGAAGAAAATTCTGAGAATTCTGCCTGAGAGGCTTGCCTCAAAGGTGGCAGCCATAGAGGAGAGTAGAGATATCAATTCTATGTCTCTGCATGATCTCCAATGCAATCTCATTGCATATGAGATGAGAATAAAGTCAACTAAGAGCTCCTCAACGTCAAAGGTATCAAAGGAGGCAGCTTTCAAAGCTATAAAACACTTAAAGATAAAAGAAGAGGAAGAATCATCCAGTGAGGATGATGATGATGATGAGGAAGAAAGTGAAGGTGAAGTGTTGGCATACTTCACAAGGAAATTCAAAAAGGGGTCTAAGAAGGGAAAAAGACAGTTATCCTTGAGATGTTATCGTTGTGGACAGACTGGACATTTTGCTTCTCAGTGCAAAGTGAAACTTGATGATTAAGATGAGGATGGTGATGATGAGCAGAATTCAAAATGGAGAAGACCATCATTCAAGTCAAGGAAGTCCAGTAAGAAGACTGCTAGCCCACAGAAGAAGAAGAAAAGAGGCTCATTCAAGAGTTATGTGAGCCAGACAAAAGAAGCCGATGAGGAGGAAGATGTAGACTCATCAGATGAGCATGCCTTTATGGCATCAACTCAAGGTGGTAGTTCAACCTCTGAAGAGGACCTCTGAAGAGGAAGAGGAGGATGATCAACAAGAACCAGATCTTGAAGTTGAGTTGGAAGCAGCTTCAAAGGAGATAATCAGAAGGGGCAGAACCATAAGAAGGTTGGAGGCCCACATAAAACAAGTTGAAGCAAAGTCTGAGGAAGCTAAAAGTCAAAAGGATGAAATAAGGGCTGAACATATTGACTTGAAGAGAAGATTTGAAGAACATATCAAAATATGTGAAGACCTTACTATGGAGCTTGGCTCAAGGACTTTAACAATTGAAGAAATGGAGATAGAGTTGCTGAGACTTCAGCAACAACTCAAAAGGAGTGAAGAGAACGTGCAGAAGCTTGAAATGATAAGAGAAACAAGTTCTGCAAGAGAAAAGAAGAATGAAGAGAAAGTGCAGCAATCTAAGGTTGCATTGCCTAAAGATAATAAGAATGTGCCACAGAAGTTGAAAGAGAAGGTTGTGACTCAGGAGAAGATAACTGAGAATAAAGAGGATTTGAAGAAGCAACCTAGGGTGGCAAACAAAAATGAAGAAAAGAAGGTCAGCCAGCAAAGGGCTATGGTTGAACAGAAGAAGGAGAAAAAGGTGGCTAAAATGAAAGCCACACAAGCAAAGAAGCCAGCCACGTTGCCTACATAGCAAGTAATGAACAAAAGAAAACAAGCTATGATTAGACCCAAGAAGAGGTAGTTTCAAGGTCATTATCTTTATTGTGGAGTTTGGGGTCATAAGGCAAGTAATTGCTGGTGGAGAAGACCAGTATATGTCTCCAACTTGAGAAGATACAATGCTACATATAAGGGGAGACAATACAAAATTAAGAGGAGAACACCTGTCGTGAGTTTTTGCACATACTGTAAAAAGCAAGGACACACTGACAAGGATTATTGGTGGAAGCCCAAACCAGTGGTTTCAAAGAACAAGTTTGCTATATTGGGAGACTTGGAATAGTGTGAAAGGTGTGGGTAGGATGGTCATAATGCCAAGAGATGCATGACACTTCTCCCTGAGCAAGAGAAGGCACTCAATGGCATAGTGAAAACAAGCGGTGTAGTCAAAGCTGAGAAAAAGGAGAAAGCTATCTTCCAGCCAATTCAAAAGAAGGAATATAAAGCTAAAAGGGAGGTGGCTAATATAGCTAAAATTGCACTCAAAGCTGACTACAAGGATAAGCAGTGCATCCTTGACAGTGGATGCACTTCACATATGACGGGAGATAAGAGTAAATTGTCAAAGCTAAACAAGTCAAGAGAAGGCAGAGTCAAGTTTGACAATGATGATTCACTCAACATCAGTGGTCAAGGGTCAGTAAATATTGGAAAAGGAAAGCTGAAAGATGTTCTGCATGTTGAAGGACTCAGATATAATCTAGCATCTGTCAGCCAACTATGCAATGAAGACCATAAAGTGATATTCACAAAAATAGGTTGCCAAGTAAAGAGTAAAGAAGGCAATACTATTGCAGCTGGGAAAAGAACAGTTGGAAATTTATATGTAATTGATAAGGACAAGACAAACAGTTGTTTACTTACAAAAGAAGAAGAAAATCAACTCTGGCATCAGAGGCTAGGACACTTAACACAGAAAAACATGAGGAAGCTGACCACTACTCATGCAATCAGAGACATTCCAGACCTTAAGAGAGAGAGGGAGTATGTCTGCTTAGCATGCTATAAAGGAAAACAGGTTAGAAAGCAGTATAAGACCAAAGAGGTCAGTTCTGAAGCAGTACTTGACATTATGCATACTAATTTGTGTGGGCCGATGAGAACAAAAGGGTTGAATGGTGAGAGGTACTTCATCTTGTTTGTTGATGATTATTCCAGAAGGACCTGCATCATGCACCTCACACATAAGTCAGAAGTTTTGAAATACTTCAAGAGATACAGAAGATTGGCTGAAAATGAGAGTGGAAAGAAGATCAAAGTATTGAGGTCAGATCAAGGCACTGAATTCATAAATGGAGCTTTTAAAGATTACCTTGAGAAACATGGAATTCGCCATCAGATGGCAGCAGCAAGAACTCCTTAACAGAATGGGGTGGTAGAGAGGAAAAATAGAGTTGTGGTTAAAATGGCAAGAACTCTACTGCTGGAATCCAAGCTTCACACAAGATTTTGGATAGAAGTAACATTTACAGTCGTGCACCTATTGAACAGAGTTTCACTAAAACCCAATACTGATAAGACTCCATATGAGCTATGGAGTGGGAAGAAGACACCAGCCAAGTATCTTAAAATCTTTGGCAGCTTATGTTTTGTTAAGAACAAAGAGCAAAACTTGGGAAAATTCCATGCTAGGTCAGATGAAGGCATCTTTGTGGGATACTCAGCAAAGACAAAAGGTTACAGAGTTTTTCTGCATAAACTGAGAAAAGTGGTCACTTCCAGTGATGTGTGAATAGATGAAAACTGGAAAATAACGCATAATGGAGAAGCTGAGGATAGTAAAGAAGATGACTTCAAGATAGATGAAGAATCTGACCAACATGAAGAAGTGAGAAAAGAAGTAAGTTCAGACTTAGAGAAGAGTGAGTCTGAAGATGAAGAAGGAGATTCTCTTGCAATTAAGACTGTGCAAGAAAGAAAGACAAAGAAGACATGGACCAGTGCTCATCAAGGAAATCAGATAATAGGTGACCCATCAGCAAGAGTTACAACAAGAAGAAGAATTGTGGGAGCTACTGCTTTACTCTCATAAGTTGAACCTAAATCTGTTGAAGAGGCTGCACAAGACAAAGCCTGGATCAAAGCTATCAATGAGGAGCTGGATCAAATCGAGAAGAATGAAACATGGGAGCTAGTTCCAAGACCCACTAACAAGAATGTCATAGGAACAAAATGGGTGTTTAAAAATAAACACAATAAGGATGGCAAAGTGGTGAGGAATAAGGCTAGGCTAGTTTGCAAAAGCTACACTCAGATAGAATGAGTAGATGTTGATGAAACTTTTGCACCAATAGTAAGGTTGGAAACTATCAAAATGTTCTTAACTTTGGCAGCACATAAGAGGTATAAAGTTTACCAGATGGATGTGAAATCAGCCTTTCTAAATAGGCTCCTAAAAGAAGAAGTGTATATTGAACAACCCGATGGAGTACAAATCTGTGAGGATGAGACACACGTGTGTAAGCTGAAGAAAGCCTTATATGACCTTAAACAAACCCCAAGAGCATGGTATAATAGGCTGGACGCGTATTTGAGAAGGTTGAACTTCAGAAGAGGAACAGTTGATAATAACCTATATGTGTTCAACTCAGAGAAAGGCCAACTGATAACTATAGTATATGTAGATGACATCATCTTTGGAGGGGATCACTCTGAGCTATGCTAAGAATTTGCACAAAAGATGAGTGAGGAATTTGAGATGTCATTGATTGGAGAAATGACTTACTTTCTTGGATTACAAATAAAACAATGTGAAGAAGGTATTTTTATTTCTCAGACAAAATATGCCAAAGAGATGCTGGAAAAGTTTGGCATAGAGGATAGCAGACTTGTCAGTACCCCTATGACAGTGGGCTGCAAGTTAACAAAAGATCAGGAAGGAAGGAGTACAAGCCCTACAAAATACAGGAAGATGATAGGGAGCCTTCTGTACCTTACAGCATCAAGACCTGATCTCATGCAAGCTGTGTGCATTGCCAGCAGATTCCAAGCTGATCCTAAGGAATCTCATGTGTTAGCAGTGAAAAGAATTCTAAGATACCTCAAGGGGACACTGTAAATGGGTTTGTGGTATCCTGCCATGGATTCTGTAAAACTACGAGCATACACTGATGCAGACTAGGCATGAAGCACAGATGATAAAAAATCAACTAGTGGCTGCAAGTTCTACTTGGATTCAAAGTGTGTTGCATGGCTAAGTAGAAAGCAAAACAGTGTTGCTTTGAGCACAGCAGAGGTTGAGTATATGGCTGCTTGTGCAGCATGTATTCAGGTAATATGGATGCAAAGACAATTGGCCGATTTGGGTGTTGAAGTGAAGTTACCAGTGAGTGTGCTTTGTGATAATCAAAGTGCAATTGATCTTAGCAAGACTCTAGTTCAACATTCAAGGAGCAAGCATATTGACATCTGGTATCACTTAATCAAGGATCAAGTGGAAGAGGGCACAATTCAGTTGGAGTATGTCAATACTAAAGATCAAATCTTAGATATTCTAACTAAACCTTTGTCCATAGAGTTGTTTGAAAAGCACAGAATGAGTCTGTTTGTACAAATGCCTCCTCAAGCTTGAAGTTCAGGTGAATCCTCCATTTCTACTTTGCAGGTTTTTCAAATTTGTAATTGGTTGGCAAAGGGGGAGAGAAGCAACAGTGTAGAGGGAGCTGTTAAGGAAGGGGGAGTGCATATTTAGGGGAAGATGTAATCCATCTACTTTTGGATTATTACTTTAAGACGATTATGAAAGACTGTTGCATAATGGCTTTTGTTATAAATGTTGCCAATAATTACAAAGGGGGAGATTGTTGTTCCCACAGCCTTGTATGGGTTGTAATTGTTGTCAACTAGGGTTAAGTGTGCAAGAGAGTAAAATCACATAGAAGGGCAATAAAGTCACATGGAAGGGCAAGAAAGTAAATCTGCCATGTAAGCCCTATTAGGGTTTCATGGAAGAGAGTATATAAAGGCCTTGGAAGACAAAACTAGGGTAGAGGGCCAACACAATTGAAAAAACAGCAACCCTACAACAACTGGCCAAAAAGGAAGAGAGAGCAGAACGACAAGAGATCAGAAACGACACCACTGGGAGAGCAAACCAGAAACGTCACCACCGGGAGAGCAAACCAGAATGTGAGACCTCCTGCAAGCAAACCAAAAATGCCTCCTGTAAGCAAACCAGAAACGCCTCCTGTAAGCAAACCAAAAACGCCTCCTGCAAGCAAACCAGAAACACATCCTGCAAGCAAACCAGAAATGCCTCTTGCAAGCAAACCAGAAACACATCCTGCAAGCAAACCAAAAACGCACAACCAGCAAGAGGAGAAATAAGAAACAGACCACTCGGAAGAGAAGACAGCAGACCTGGTATCCGTGAGACCACCCGGAAGAGAAGACAGCAGACCTGGTATTTGTGAGACCACCCGAAAGAGAAGACAGCAGACTAGAAGCGTGAGGCAGGCCAAGAGACGTGAACCAGAAAAACCAGTAGCGTGAGGCAGGCTAAGAGATGTGAAACAGCAGACCAGAAGCGTGAGACCAGAACGTGCAACGGTGTGACTGATCAGAAGCATGGGGCAGACCGTAAGATGTGAAACGGCAGACCAGAAATTTGAGTGCAAGCTGTGAAACCGTGAGACGGTGAAAGCAGGAGTTGTGTGAAACAACCTAAAGAAGGAATTCGGCGAAGCATCGGAAAGAACTCAACATATTTCCATATTTCTTCAAGAGAGCTTAGAGAGCGTTGTGGTGAACTTCTAAGCGGCAGTGGAGTAGCCTTTCAATTCAACAGAGGCAAGACAAGCTAGAAGAAGGGTAGACACAGTATGTGACACTCTTTGTATTGTACTTGCTTAGTAATTGCAATAGTGAAAGGAGCAGAAGATTAAGACATCCATTGTAACTGGAATTCTCAAGTATAGTGGATAGTCCCTACCACCGTAGATGTATGTCACGTTGATGGAACCACGTAAATCTCGTATGTCCTTAATTTGCTTTACGTGCTGTGTTTTGAATTGAGTTGTGAACGCAGCTAAAGTATCAGCCAACCCATAACCTAACAAAGACCTAAATAAGAACATCTGAATTGTCTATTAGGCAAGGTGTATGAAAGGTGACTTTAGAGACTATTGTGATTAATAGGTAGTAATAGATCTACCTTAGTCGAATCTGAGAAAGAGTTCGCTTTTAAGAAGAGATTGAAGTTGTTCGCTTTCTTGCGAATTGCGAATTATGGTGATACTGATTCACCCCCCTCTCAGTATCACAAACTAGTAGATCCTAAGGTGAAGTTGGGAACTTCAAAGTTGACTTAATGTTAGAATTTTTTTAAGTAAATTTCAATGATTTATAATACTTGATATTAATTTAGTTATTAGTTTATAATCCTTTTGAGTATTTTAATAGAATTAGGATTTCAACATACATTCAGTTGTCTTTTTCACATTATAAAATTAATTATATTTAATTTATATTATTATTATTTTTACTTTCTCTTAACCAAATTAATGAATTTTATATATTAATTTTTTTACCTGATCAATTTTACTTTAAAGTTAATGCATGTAGTTAATTATAATAATATTATTAATTAAAATTTTAATTGTAAATTTAGTTATAATTAACATGGAATAATAACATTTGCTTACTTTTTACTCAATTAATCAATTTAAATTCCATTTATTTCTTTTAAGGTAAGTTTAAACTTAAAAACTTTTAAATTAATTACAACACTAATCATTGTCAATAATCAAATTAATTTTAATTTTACTTAATTATTTTTTAAATCTAAATTGAAAATAAATTCATTTAATTAATTATTATTTAAAGTATTATTCAAATTTTATTATTTTAAAATTTCTTATTAAATATTTAAAACCATGCGATGTACATGCCTAAACCTAATGGATATTAGTATTGTTGAAATTAAAAGAAAACTAGTCAAACACTTATATGGTGATATTTGTTTAATTTTAAAAATATCTAAATATGTTTTTTTTAATTTCTAATTTTTTACTAGACAACTACAATTTATAGTATTTAATATTAATTTAATAGTTAATTGGTAATCTTTATTAGTATTTTAATAAAATTAAGATTTCATCATGCATATGATTTATCCAATTTGCTTAATTATAATCTAATATGTATTACAATTCACTTAATTTATGTAAATAATTTTATACATATGTCTTAAATATATTTAACATAAATACTCATAATCAAGAAAAAAATAATTTCTAAAAAAGAAGAAAATAATCTTAAATTCTTTTTTATTTTTTAAAGATGAAAAATATTTTCAAATTTATCTTTTTTCTTAAGAAACTAATAATAATTTAATTTTTGTTTGCTTTCTCCTTTTTTACTTTATTAAAACAAAAAACTCTTAACTTTATTTTTTATTTTTCTAAAAAGAATAAATACTTATAATTTAATTTTTTTTATTTTTAATAAATAAAATATAGAAAAAAAATAAACTTCTTAATAAATATAATAAACCCATAAATCATGTGTTTTTACTAATAGTGTGTATATTAACATTATTGAAATTAAGAGAAAATTAGTGAAATACTTATTTGATAGCATTGCTTAATTTTAGAATTTTTTAAATAGGTTCTTATAATTTCAAGTATTTAACTTTGATTGAATAGTTGGTTAATAGCATTTTCTTGTATTTTAATATAATTAAAATTGTAACATTTATTCAGTACTTTTGTTTTATATCATAAAATTGCAAGTATATTTGATTTATATTTTTATTATTTTATTTACTCTTAATTAAAATTTTTAATTTTATATATTAATTTTTTATTTTAATAATTTTTTTAAAAATTAGTACTTATAATTAATTATAGTAATATTACTAATTAAAATAAAAAAACAAAATTTAGATTTTTTTATTTAATTATTCAATTTTAATTTTATTAAATTCAATTCAATTCTACATTGAAAGTTCATATTTAAAAAATTTTTAAATTAATTAAAATACTAATTATGGTAAATAAAAAATAATTTTGATTTTAGTTAACTATTTTTTGGAATTTTAAATTAAAAATAAATTAACTTAATTTTAATTATATTTTTATTAAATATTTAAAACTGATGTAGACCGAGTGTACAATAGGTCTAAGAAAAGTGAAAGTAGATTCCATATTAAGAATAAAAAAGTTGATTTACTCGGAAAACTCATGATTTTAAAAAGAAAAAAAAAAAGAAAAACCAAATTAACCCAAAACTCTGTGCATCGAACAAGGAGTGAAGGCTTTTTATGTGCGAAAAATAACGAGATAGATGCGAACAAGGGAACGCGATCGACCCTTCTGCTTGGCATCATGGAAAGAGGACCTCGAAATCCTTCCTCTTCCAGCCGGAGCACTGCCACCAGTAGTAGACCCGCGACGGCCCGAATCAATCTGGGAGATGCCCGTGCCCCCGACTGGAAAGCCAGCGGAGGAAGAAGAATGAGAACAATAACCCAGAAACAGAAACAGAAACAGAAACAGAGTTTGACGATAAAGGAACAAGGTCGAGGACATGAGCAAGACGAAGAAGAAGAAGGAGAAGACGAAGAACAACCAAATGTTTTGATCGGAACTTGCCCTTTTATGTGCCCAGGTATGTAAATGCTTGAAATAATTCTCCATGACAACTATTCCATTTCTATATATATATATAGATATACACAGATATATGTACACATTACTTTATTTATTCTTGAATGCTTTGGTGAAAAATTATGAATGGTATTAAATTAGTGAGATTTATTTCTTTCAATTTTACTTTCTGGGCATCATGATTATACTAATGAGAGCGAAAAAGTAAAACATCCTTGGCAATTGTTTGAATTTTGGGTTTGATTTGGCCAGGAAAAGGACAGACCCTTCTCATCCGGGAGAGATTATGAAGTTACTTCATTGTTTGTGTTTTTCAAATGCCTTTTAGTCGAGTTGAGGGTGATCTTCAAAAGCATTGGTAGTCCTTAAAATTAAAATTACGAGTTTTCTCTCATCCCTTGTCGTCCCGTAGTGCCCAGAGCTGTTTATGTAGGAATTGCTTTGTTTATCTACTTTGGTGGGTATGTGCGCAAAATTAAATTTGACGGCACATATCGTTCATTTCTCTGTTTTTCTTTTGTATTTGCCCCCAATTTCAGTGTATCATTTTGCTTTTTTCCTTCTTAAGATTAACTGGTACGAAATATCCCTTACCCTTTACTAGGATATGCAAGAACAAACAATCTCATGCTATTAATGCTCATCAATGGGATATCAAATTTGATTGTTTCCCCTTTTGGACATTATTTCTCCTGTTCCCCTCTCACAAAATCAGCCCTAATTTACTAAGGAAAAAGCCAACGGGAAGACTATCCCGCATTTGCTCTGTCCTATCACTATTGCTGATAGACATTGTCTGTCTAATTATTCGTCTACGCTGGTCAGTTGCTTGAAGCCTAAGTTGCATTCTGACTTGGTGTGTAATCAACTCCCAATCATTTTAGCCATATGTGGTACCACATTCAGCTTAAGGAACATATTATAATGTTTTTCATTTCTTGATGAGACTTCTTTTACAGGTTTTTGTGTTCTTTTGACACCCTACCCCACCAAAGGTCTCTTTCTTATATTTTATAATGAAAGGCTTGACCCGTGATACCTTTGGTTGTAGTCTAACCAAATTTTTAAATATATTGGGGTGCAGTAATATGTAAGTGCTGTTACATTTGCAATATTGTGGCTTTGTATTATATGTTGATTCCATTTACTTCTGTTCTTGTCTTTGTGATAGTAGAAGGTGAAAGGTCCCAACGAGAACGGCTACGAGATTTATCTGTTTTTGAGAGACTACATGGAAATCCTGGGAAAACATCTCCTGGATTAGCCATTAAAAAGGTAAGCTTATTTTTTATGCCTTTTCACGTGACTATTGCATTGCCTCGTGGGGCAGATATTGGCAATATTGCATGCCTGGGGTTTCGGCTTTATTTTGAGAGTGTTGTAATTCTGATCACATTTTTACTGCTGCTTCATGGTGGCTTCTTCTTCATCTTTTCAAATATTTCTGTAATTTCTGTTCTCTCTCTCTTTATTAGATATGAAATAGCAGCACAAACTTTATAATGTTAGCTTATATGCTTTCTGATACACAGTAGCCATAGAAGCATAACTATGAGTCTCCTATATTTATCATGAAGTTATCCATAAAGTTGAAAGCATTTGTACTTGATGCACAGTCATTAACATTTCAATTTTCTCACCAGTTTTGTAGAACTATATCATCCAAGAGTGTGCAGGCATCTGATGTGCGACCTCCCCCAATATTGGAAGAGACATTGACCTACCTTTTGAGCTTTCTGGATTCCATCGACCATGATTTTGAAGTGATTCATGACTTCATCTTTGATAGGACAAGGTCTATAAGACAAGATCTGGTCATGCAGAACATTACCAATCATAAAGCAATCGTCATGTATGAGAAAATGGTATTATTTATGTGTTAGAATTTTCTCCCCCTTGGGCGTCACTATCTCTGATGGAAAATTTTTATGCAATTGATTTTCTTTGTGCACTTTGCTTGGCCTGTACCTCTGAGAGATTTAGGGTAGTTGATCATTCCCTCAATGCTTTTTCTTTTTCCTCTCTTCCCCTGGTGAAGGCCTATGGATTAGGGGCCAGTGGAAATGGAGTTGTCATAAATGTAGAGAACAAAGAATGCACGGAGACATTGTTGCTAAATTATATCCATGCATATTTCTTCTCCCACAAGTTTGAGGAACTTAAATTTAATCTTCCACTTTTGTATTACATAGTTGTTGACTGAGACTCCCTTTTATGTTCATTTTAATCATTCAGTCATATGTGGTTTTAAAGTTTGATTTGAATATCGCTTCTATTTGCTCTATATTTAGATTGTGAGCACTTAGACAAAGCTTTATGCATTTATCTATTTGAAGGACCTTGTTTTCTGGAAATGACCTTGCTGTTCCCTGAGGTTTTATAAAGTCCTCAAAAGATATCTATCATGACTCTTAAAACAACCTTAAATCTGGAAGAAAGCATTAAATTGTCGTACATACCTTGTTCTTGAGATTTTTTCCTTCAAAAGCTCTTAAATAAAATTTGCATCCTGAATGCTCTTAGCCATATTTTGCTTTCTATTTCAAATGTCTGAATAGTTTTGCTTTACAAAGTGCTGCAAATTCTTATTTGAGGAACTAAGAGAAGTTCATTGTAAGTAAATCCTTGCATTGTAGACAACTACAGTGTCTACAGACTAGCAGTTGATATTCAATAGCAGTTAGGAAATTAATCTTTTCTTGTGGAAGAGATTGCTTAAATGCAGATGCAAGAGAATATTTGATGGCATTTCCATCCATCAAATGGTGACACACTGATAATGGTAATTTCACAAGCAATTTGCACACAGATGAAATCATTCTGGAACTTAACAGAAAAGCTTTCTGTCATTATCAGTCACTGGCACACACAGGCACAGATCATGCATAATTTATAAATTGGATCTACCCATTAGTTCATCAATTTTCTTTTTCCTCAACCTCTGAACCAGAATTTCTATATTAACTGTTTTCACTGAGAGAACTGTAGCATGTATTATTTTAAATTTTGGATCTTTTGTAGTGATGCCCAATTTCTTGCAAATGATCCTCACTTAATGGGCTCACTTGGTCTCTTATTTTACACACTACCTCAAAGTTCCCTCGGCAATTCATTCTGCCAGAACAATAAAGCTCTTTGATTTGAGGATAACCACATCCAGAATTAGAGTATATATCTGTGCTTGCATATCTAGTGTAAAATCTTATGTGAAACTGGAAAATTTGAGTAACCTTTAGCAATGGTTGGTTCTATGGTGGCTGCGACAAAGAAGCCATCACATATCTTCCATCATATACATACCATCTTAACTCATATCATACAGGTGGAAGTTAGGAAATATAGTGAATCAAACGTTTACTTTTTCTTCATTATTGCTTGAATAAAAATTTTGTGGAAGTATTATTGTGTGATTGCAAATGCATGATCAAGCTGTTGAATATAGTGGTCATTCTTAATTTGATGCTCCGGCAATTACTTGTTGGGAGCTGGTGCTATTTGTTAAATCTGAGGTTCAAACTGTTGAATCAATTCTGCTCTTTTTTATTTTAAGTATGAAGATGATATTCTAACTCAGTTTTCATTTCGCAGGTCAAATTTCATGTTATATCACATCTTAAACTTCGACATTGTAGTAACACTCCAAGTATTTTATCAGTGCATTACCTTAACATGGAGCAGCTTATAAAGACATTGACATCTCTATATGGCCTATATGATGCCAATCAAGATTCCACTTCTTTTTATAAAAATGAAGCAGAGTTTCGTTCATTATATGTGCTTCTACACCTCAATCCTACAAGTCGTGTAACGGTTGATCTCTACTCCACTGGTGTGATTAACCACTTTCCTCAAAGGCATCCTTGTATGAAATGCTAACTACATGATCCTTTTTTTTTTCTTGTGGAAACAGAGGGAGTTACTTTCCTTGTGGTTATGCCATGTGCCTCTTTCAGTTATTAAATCAAAAGAAATGTGTTTTGCACGGAGTATTCTGCGGTATGTATTCATCATGTTGCTTTTTGGATGTTATTCACATCAACAGGAAAAAATACTATGATCTTTTTTCTACTGATACTCCATTGTTTGTTCACAACAGCTTTTTATGGATAGGCAATTTTAAACGTTTCTTTTGTACAATAGCTACCGAGGCAACATATCTCCAGTACTGTATTATAGAGCCTTTCATCAATGAGGTAATCAATCTGTCAGTTCTCAACCTCAGTTTTCTTTAAGCATACTCAGTTAATTCTGTTGTTACTTTGGCCAACAAAGAATTGTCCAGTTAACATTTATGATGCAAACCTTTAGTTTGGTGCTGAGATCAACGGATAATTTACAGTTTTGATCACTAAATCTATTATTTGTTTTCATTTTTATCTCAGTTTCAATTTTGTTTTAATTTAATCACTGTGTAATAGAAAAACTTACAAAATTCACTCCTTAAAAAATATATTTTTGTGTAATTGAGTTCATCAATTAATATATTAATAAAAATCGGGTTATATTTCTTAAATCGTAATGCTACAGTTGAGAATAAGTTTAAAAAGTATAGAAACATTGATAAATAACTGGAGAAGAGTTATTTTTTTTTATATAATAGTTTGCCTACCTTAGAATAGACTTAGAGCAATGCAACACAAAAGGGAAAAAAAAAAAATTATCTTCTTCTTTCTTTTTTCAATTTTTAAAAACTAAATTTTTATTAATATTTGTATGAATTTTTAAAAATTTTTTAAATTTTAATAAAAAATTTTCTTTTTTAAAAATTAAAAAAAAAAAAACTTTTTATTTTTGTTGTCATATGATGTACCAAATATTGTATGACGTGTGGCATCTTTTTAGCTGTTGAGTATATTTTAAATTGAGGTGTTTTTAGGGTAAACAGACTATTAAACAAAAAAAAAAAAATCTCAAGGTACTACATTACATCTTTAGATTTCTTAACCTTATGTTAGTTATAGCGTTCCAAATTGAAAAATTTAATTTGATTTTTATTGATATATTGATTGATGTAATTAATTGTAAAAAAATGTAATTTAAAAAAAAATTATAAGTTTTTACTTAATGTAATAATATAATAATTAAATTAAAACAAAATTGCAGTGGAAAAATTTAGTTGTAATAAATTAAAATTGAGTGATAAAAATAAAAATAAGTAATGAGTTTAGTAAGTAAAAAAGTAAATTATCCTGAAATTAACATATGCCCTTCACTATATCTGTCTTTTCATTATCAGTCCACCTATTTGTTCTTTGTTCATTAATTTCACTTCGGCAAGTTACAGTTAGTTGTTGGCTTAGGTTGCTGATTTCCATCTTTTCCTGCTTCTTGCCTTTCTTTTTCCACACTTGCTTTTCTCGTTTTTTTCTTTGACCATGAAGGTAAGAGCAATGTATCTGTCCTGCATAAATAATGTTGGCTACAAGCTTCACCCCTATCCTGTAACATGCTTATCCAAGCTCATGAGAATGAAGGTATGTATGTTGGGTGACCTTAATTATTAGCAAATTGTATGCGGTGGTTGACATAGTCTAAATAGTGAAAGATTCAAGTGGCTGTGTTTTTCTATTTTTTATTCTTTCTCTTTAGGAGTTGGATGTGGTTTTCCTTTGCAATGCCTGTGGTCTTCACACTAGTGCTGATGAAGGTGGAAACAAGTTATTGCCCACCAAGCAGACAACTTTCTGTTCTCCTAAGGGAGGGTTTCAAAACTATAAATTTTTGGGTTTAGAGAAATTTGAGAGTTGACACAGGACTACGGGATCGTTTCCAAGTTAACCGTCCTTTTGGTTTTGTGGCTTCTCAATAACCCTCCTGACATAAAAAAGAAGTCATTTTTGTCTATGCCCTGTAATTATGTTGTAAAAGGAAGGATATATGGTTTGTTTGTTAGCATCTCTGTTATAACTCTTTCATGATGGTGAAATTAGCCTCAATAAGGTTTCCAATCCCACTCAAATGATGTTTCTTTCTAATAAAAGTGAAACGATGAGTTCGAAATCCGACGAGCTGTGCCTACAATGATGAAACAGCGGTTTGGGGTTCTTACACGTGGATGCCGACGCCACTCTGCAACACCCCAATGTTGCTCTTCTCAAGTTCTGCAAAAGATATTCAACACAATTGTAAATCAGTAATTTAACTGCGAGAGTGAATTTGCAGCTCTTGTTCTTATTTACTGGTAGAAATCTGATGTGTTGTCTTATATTTTGACTTGGGATTTAGTAGTTGAACAATTTTTGAGCAAGCAAATGTGTAGGAGTTTGAAAATAATAAACGACATCATTTCTTCTCGATGTAAAAGAAAGAATTTCGCAGGAAATAAGAAATGAAGAAAAGGGTTGATGTCAACACTCTGTGATGGGAGTCCGTATTTGGATTGTCCTCGTTAGGTCTACGGATATAACTTCTCAACTACGGAATATCTTGTTAAATTATTGAATTAATTACCTTAGAAAACCCTTAAGTTTAGAAATAACTAGCAACTTAAATAATATTTGAAATTCTATAATCTGGTATCTGAAATTTCCAAGTCTTTAATTCGAGAGTTATTTGGTGTCTTTTGGAACGAAAATGATATGTGATTGAAGTTGACCCTTTTGTAATATTTGTGGCTTGCCATAACTAACCCTCTGTCGACTGTCATCCATATTAGATATTATAAGGGTCACTATTGGAAAAAATATCACAAAATATTCAAAAATGCCAAATTCAGAACATTAGAATTGAATTAAAATATTTTAAACCTCGAAGTTGAACTATATAACCCTACTCGCTGGTTTTTCAATCATCCAATCCACAACAAATCGAACCTCCCTTTGTCGCTTCTGGCGAAGTTGCTTACACAGCAAGCAAGCTTTCCCCCTTTGTTTGTTGTGGTTTACGTCGGACTTTTTCCATTCGATTGATACGATCTCTATATTATTATAGACTAAGGGTGCGTTAAATAAACGCTATACTATGAGATAGAGGTCTAAAAATTTGACCCAATTTGATAGACCGACAAAAATTCTATCAAAAGAAATTTGAATAAATTTGATTCAAATTCAACTTAAAGTAGCTTGAAATTAAAATAACTAAACCCTACTTGACTCCAAAGACTCCACTTTTTCTTTTTTTTTTTTTCTGAAAGAAGAAAAAAAAGGTAAAATAAAAGATTTTATTTATTTATTTATTTATAAGGACTATGAATTGAAACTAAAGCCTGAAATTAAGATTATAATATTTAAATCATAAATTTTATGTACAAAATGCAAATTTTTACTATTTTCACTATGAATTTTATAAATATTAATTTGTAAAAATAAAATAAATTTACAATTTAATATTTTCTTATATTTATACTAATTACTTTATATATATATACACTAGTTTATTTTTATATATTACACAAATATATATTACATTCAATTTACATTATTTTTAATTTATTATATATATTTAATGATGTTATACTAATATTAATTTATTTATTTTATATAATTATCTATTTTTCTTTGTTTTATATTTATAATATTTTAAAAATTTTATACATATATAAATATACATACATATATATTTGTCCACACATGCTATAAATAATAATACATTTTAATCTATTGCAATATAGTAAAAATAACAAGTTTATATGCAATTGAATCCAAATGATAAAATAAAAATTAGTAGAAGAATAAAAAATGAAATGCTTTTTGATATAAATTAATATATACAAAAGTAAATAATAAATAATAAACAATAATACATATATATATATTATAATATTTTATAAAATAAAAAATTATTTCTTAAATAGTAATTTGTTAACTTGTAGATTAACCTAAACTTAAGTGATTAGAACTCGAAGTGTAACTTAACTCATAGGTAAATTGACTTGCATTTGAAATGACTTAACTCGAAAATGTATTTTAATATCTTTAATGTAGGATAGGCTAGTTTTATCTTATTACATCTCATTTATAGTAAATCATTTATATATAATGGGATGAAATTGTTACTACATGTTTATGGACCAGTATTATCCTATATATTTCTATGGGTTAAACTACCTTATGACATGGGTTAATCTTATTTTTCAAAATATTTTCTATATAAAAACTTAAAATATTAGCCAAAACTATTTTTTCATCTTTACTTTTGTCACTGTTTCAACTATAACAATCACCGACCATTGACCCTCGCCACTATGACAATTGTTCTGTTGCCATATAAATAGAAATTAAGAGGTAGTATATAACTATTGCAATATCAATTGATATAAATGTCAAAACAACTAATTTTTAATAACCATAAATAGTCAGTTCAGTAGTCATAAAATGACTAATTTAATCAATAGTAAGGTAGTAAGTCCAAAAAGCCAAAGCTTGAGAGAGAAGGTTAGTCCATTACGTGGGGTTGCATTGGACCTCTTATATCAAGCTTGCATTTGGGTCATTTACATATATATGAGACTTTTTTTTTTTTGGGTCTTTTCTTTTACAAGGTATAAGATAAATTTTGTTTTATAAACATATGAAGTAATACTTTCATTTTTAATATAAGATAAAAGTCTTTTAAAATATCTTTATTTCTAATATTGTCACTCATATTTTAAAATACTGAGTTTTGTTTGGTTTAATAAGAATATAACATATTATCTTTGGTGCCTTTTGAACTATGAAACAAAGATTAAGACACTAAAGAGTAAGAAGTAAAATATTTAAAAGTATGATGAAATAAAAATTTCTATGAAGTATAAATTTTTAATAAATATTAATGAACTTGGCTTTATTTATATTCTTTGAAACAATACTGTTTAATGCAATTGGCACTATAAGGCCATGCACACATTTAGTTTGTTTTCATGAGAGTTCTAAAGATCTTATTTAAGATTTCATAAGAGTGGCTTCACTCCACATTTATATAATTAAATTTATTAGTGTGCATTCTAGTAATACACCACCTATAAGGGTTATAAAATTTATTAAAAGTATAACTTGAACTTAAATATTGAAATTTTTTCATTATCTACACTATAAGAATGAACTTATAATTTTAATAGTACATAAAAGGTCAATTAGTGATTTGTTATTACACATATGAACTTATTTCAAGGAATTTCCTATCACATAAGTGAGGTTCCTATCACTTTTGATCATTTTCTATAGGCATCAGTCTCATTCCCCTCGATATGTCTTTCATTAGTTTTCTATCTAATAGTTTAGTCAGAGGATCAGCCAAATTCATTTTTAACCTTACAAAGCCAAGTGCTATTACTTCATTATTTAACAATTTCTTTACTAATTCATGTCTTAAATGAATATATTTATTCTTTCAATTATATAACTTACTTTTTGCAAGAACAATAATGACTTGGTTACCTTAATGCATTGACACCAATGACATTAGTTTCACTCATAATAGAATATCCATTAGAAAATTTCTTAGTCAATCTATCTTCACATTAGCCATCGTTAAGGCAATAAACTTAGATTTTATGGTAGATTGAATTATAATTGTTTTCTTGGTAGACTTCTAAGTCATTGCCCTACCTTGAAGGGTGAATACATACCTATTAGTAAATTCTATCTCACTTGAATTAGAGACTAGTTCGCATTATTATACCTTTCCAATATAATGAGAAATTCACTATAAAATATATCATAGTTTATGTGCTTCTCAAATATTTATAATTCTTACCATGGTATTTCAATGATCATGGTTTGGATTATATATATATCTTTTCAGTTTACACATAAAATAAGCAATATCAAGATATATGTAATTCATTAAATGTATCAAACTACCAATAATTTGTATATACCTAAATTGAAATACACATTTATTAGTATTTTTCAACAAATTTGTATATGCATCATAAGGAGTAGGGACAAATTTAATATCTAAAATTTTTTTAAGAATTCTCTTTATATAATGCTCTTATGATTAAAAAAAAAAAACAATATAAGCTCTAGTAATCTTCTTTTAAAATGACATTTACTTGTCCTAAATCCTCCATGTCAACATATAATGCAAGCAATGATTTTGTATTAGCTATCAATTCCATAATGGAGTTATATATGAGAATATCATTAACATATAAATATATAATAACATAAGTATCATTCTTAACCTTTGTATAAATACATTTATCAACACTAATAATCAAAACATTATTAAAGATCAAAACCTTATTGAACTTTTCCTATTATTGTTTAAGCTCTTGTTTTAACTTATATAAAGATTTAACAAACCTACAAATCTTCTTCACTTAGTTAGGAACTACATAACTTTTAAGTTAGGACATGTAAATCTCTTCATCAAGATCACCATATAAAATTGTAGTTTTAATATCCATTTGATGAATAAAGAGATTATAAATAAATGTCAATGCAATTAATACCCTAATAAATGTAATTCTAGTAAAATGAGTTAAGTTATCAAAGTAATTAATATTCTTCTTTTATATATACCTATTTATTACAAACTTGCCTTTATATTTGCCATTGGATCCATTTAGTCTATATTTATTTCTAAAGATCCATTTGTAACCTATGAGTTTAGGCACTTGTAGGTAAATTTACTAGTTTTTATATATCATTTTTTTTATATTACTTTAGTGTATGCCAAGTAATCATTATTCACTAAAATAGTGCAAAAGTCATGTCTTTTCTTCCCTTTGTCTCTTACTTCTCCTTAATTAAGACTTAAAAGGAGTATTATAAGACACTCTTTTTAATTTAATTGTAAGGGCAAGTAATGGTACTAACTATTTTCTTATAAAAAATATATGTTTAAAAACTTTGTATTCTTAATTTCAATGATAATGTTAAAATCAATAATATCACTCTTAATAATAATAAAGTGATATGCAACATTATGTTTTGCATAAGTAATAAACATGCAATCTAAGATCTTTGAATCTATTTTCCTCTTCTTTGGTTTAGGTAAAAGAACCTTTACAAGATATCCTTATACTTTAAATAATTTAGACTAGGAGAGTATCTTTTTCATAGTTTATATGGATCTTACTAGTTTTCTTATAAGAGATTATATTTTGCAAATGATATGCATAAAGTATTACCTCTTCCTATAAATTATTAGGAGCCCCTAAACTGAGTAATGTAGCATTTATCATATCTTTCAAAGTTCTATTGTTTCTCTTTGTTACTCCGTTTGATTTAGGTAATAATAAGATTCCACTTCATATATAATACCATCATTTTCATAGAAATTCGATAATTGTGAACTATATTCTCCTCCTTTATTTA
Organism: Bruguiera gymnorhiza; assembly: GCA_020883675.1. NCBI lineage: Eukaryota > Viridiplantae > Streptophyta > Magnoliopsida > Malpighiales > Rhizophoraceae > Bruguiera > Bruguiera gymnorhiza. Next base: position 375,105 of record JAIRCJ010000013.1, on the reverse strand, counting down.
ACCTAAGTCTCTTAATCTTCTTGTTTAACTAGTTTTTTACTTCACTCTTATATTTAGTAAATACATCATATACCTTATCCTTATCTCTTAGTAATAAGACTTTGATATATCTAGAATAATTATCTATAAAAGTCATATAAAATTTGATAAGTGTGTTATGTACATCATATTTATTCTTTTATATTTAACCTTTTTAGTATATTTTCATTCTAAATGTCCCTATTTGAGTTGATTTTATATTTTAAAAAAAGACTAAATAGATTGGAATAATTTGGAAGGTCAAAGATGCATTTTTTAGAAAATTTAACTATTAAAGGTTATTTTGAAAATTTCATATTCCAAACATGGTTGGATAGATTTAAGACCTTCATAAGAATTAAAATAGACATATGGAAATTTTAACAATGGGCTTATTTGAAGAGATCTAAGAAGAAATAGATCATGAAGAGGTGTTTTCAATCCAACTTATAGCCTATCAAAACTATCCTAATCTAATTAGGAGTTATTCTTTAAATAAGCAAAGTAAAAAGGAAGTGTCTATCCTTTTTTGGGTTATTTTTGCTGCCCCCTTAGAATTATACATAGACATATTAGGATACCAAAAATACATATATATGTAGACATTTTTTTTCTTTCTTTCTTGTGCACAAGCTTACATTATGCAAAACTAAGGTTGTATTCTCAGTCATAAGGATTAAAGATATTGGAGAAAGTATTGTGAGACTTATTGATTTTTATTTTTAATTTAATTATTTACTTTGAATTCTCATATTTTTCTATTATAATTATTTATGATTATATTATTTAATTGTTAGGATTCATACTAAATAATTATACTTTATGATCTAATGCTAGTTTAAAATTCAAATGCATAAGTAATTGATAATTTTAACACTAAATAGTAAATAAAAATTGATAATTATGGTTAAGTTTTTTTTTATTTTTATGAAAAACATGATCAAAAATTAAACAAATTAGTTTGTAAATTTGTTGTTTATATTATATTATCTTTCTTATTTTAATACTATTAATAAATTATATCTAGAGAGTTTATCCTTAGTATTTTAATAATGAATTAAGAAAAAATTTAGAATAATAGAACTTGTCATTATTTTAAGTTAAATATTCAATTTAAGAATTGATAATCTTTAGTGTCAATGATCAATGTATAAATCTAATGGTATGAATATCTTTATTGCCAAAAATTTGTTTATTTATTGATTTTATTTGTAATTAATTTTTTATTTTAATTTTTATTAGTTTAATTAAAATTAAATTCCTATCCTTTTACTTTTTATTTGCGTAAACTCAATAGTACTAAAATAATTAGTTAACTAATTAATTAAAACTCAATTTCTATCAATTATAATTACAAACTTATTAATTGAGTAATTTAAAATAATTTTAATGTATTTAGCACACATCAATGAAATTTAATGGAAGTGACAGTTTTATGCTTCAACAATTAAAATGAAAATAATAAAAAGCAAATAGATTAACAAAGAACCAATTTTTATATAGGTGTGAAATGTGTTAGCCATTCTAATAAGTTAAAGGGCTTGATTTTAAATATTTATGGAAAGGGTATAAATATAAATATTTTTAATATATTAATTAATTAAAAATAAATATATAATATTGTATAGTCATTTTTATAATTTGGTTATGTAACTTATTAATAATAATAATTGGTTCAAAATTTTTCTATTATATTATTCAGATTTATAGTAATGCACTTTTCTTTAAGTAAAAGTTCAATATGTAAAATACCTTTACTTAGATATTTGACTTTTAAAATTGTAAAAGATTAGTTATATCTTTAATATTTTGAAAATATCAAAGATTGTTAAAATATTTTCAAAATAAAAATTAAACATATCATTTAATTTATTTGGTAGTTATAAAAAAATATCTTTTCACAAAAAGACGTGTTAAAAAGGTTATATCTATTGGTATTAAAAGATTTTTTTTTCTTTTTATCAAAAAGAGAATATATATATATATATATATATATATATATAGAAAAATGTTGTTTCCAAGTAAATTAATTCTGAATAATATACAAATTTTTTAAAATTTTGATTTTAATAGTATAGACTATAGTAAAATGAGTTTCATTTTACTTTATAAGGGAATTTACTCTAATATGGTTATATCTTTGTAAGAACAAATGCTACCTTAAAAAGAGTAGTATTAGATATATAACTTGAAGTAATTCTTTCATTTCTAATATAACTTTATTTAAGTCTTACATTGTATTATAACATTGTTACAAAAATTCATATATCAAAAAGTATTTTTAGGTTAATATGTAAATTTATTTGTAATTTATACCTTTTAACAAATTTAACCTATTTTAAAGGTAATAATTTAGTAATTTTAAAATTCTTTATAATAAATCTAATCCATCATTAAGAAATATTAATAAATTCTATTAGTATACATGACATTTAATTTAAAATTTAAAAATAAAATATATTATTAAATATAAATACAAAAAATTATTTAAGAAAATCTCTTCTCTCTCTTACGTCCTAAAAGTTGTCTTTCTCTAACAGAGGCTTCCCAAAGAAGGTGTTTTTCATCTTGTCTGCTTATATTCTAAGATCAAACATGATCTTTGCCACCAATTCTCTACTTCGGAGACTTAAAGCTCCGAACATCATAATTTCTCGCCCCCAAATTGTTCGGCATTGATCAACTACTGTGTTCTTGATTACGGTTGATCCATCGTCAGGAACTTTGACTCATTGGAGGAGCCTTTTAAGTCCCCCACTTCAAGAAAGGAAGATTGAAATTGTGAAGCAGCAGTTTCGACCTCTCCAGGCCGACCATTTCCATCTCGTCATCTCTCAATCTCGCTGTCGTCTCTCCTCCAGGATACACCATTTGCACAAGGCAAGGGGTGACATGGTACCATGCTTAGCACCCTTGTTTTGGATCTTAACAATGCTCATAAGGCTCCATAGGAGAATCACGGACATGGTAGTAGCAATAGTTTTTACAATAGTTAGACCCCTTCCCATCTTTATGTTATCCAAGCTCCTCATAACCAGCTCTCTCAATGGCTCAATTTTCACTAGCAGTATAAGTGCAACAACCGCTTCAACAAAGAGAACCACAAATAACAACTGAATCATTTTTCTTTCTATCAATAACTCTTATCAATTTTTTAGTGGGGTGAGTGGCTTTCAAGTGGTAATTTCAAACTTATAGATCCATATTTAGGAGGAAATCAAAGGGAAACTCTTTGGCTAAAACCCATTTACCCTTTAGAACAAAACAAGAACTACATGGTCATCTTTGCTTCATTGCACCCAAAGAAAAAAAAAAAAAACCATAAAAAATGAACGAAATCTAATCGTGTTGTTGAAGTTCTTCACTAAGGATGTCTGCAACACAGATTTGGCAGTGAGTAGAGAGGCGGCAATGGCATGAGGAAGAAGACAAGGTGGTGGCAGCAGCAGGGGAAACGATGGTAGAGCTGGACTTGAGGCCAAAAAAAGTGAGAGAGAGAGAGAGGCTGTGGTTATAGTCTAACATAATTGAATTTTTTATTTCTATTTAAATAAAAATACTTTTGTATTTGTATTTAATAATATTTTTTATTTTTAAATTTTAAATTAAATGTTAGATGACTTGCCACATAGTCACTTTTTTATACATTGGTATGCCTGGTGTGTAGACTAGCAAAATCTATTATATTAGATTTATTTGAAAAAAATTAAGATTATTAAATTATTATTTTTAAAAAGTGATGTTAAGACTTGTTGAAAGATATAGAGTTGTTAATAAATTTGTATGTTAACATTTTCTTTTTTGTTACAAGCAAACCCTTGCAAATAATGCTTTTCCCATGTTTGTCATAAATAAAATAGAAACTTTAATAATACAAAAAAGAACATTTTAATTTGACAAAAAGAATTTGCAAACAATATTGCTGTCACTAATTTTTAAGCCATTGGCTCTCATATTTGCAACGGCAAAATATCCCCTTAAATAGTTTTTCTCTTAGCTTTATTTTTTCAAATATTTATTAATAAGAAAATTGGATCGTTACAAAGTTTTTTGAAATAATTTATTATTATCATTACCAATTTTTATTGTGAATGTCTATATTAAGATATTACAATCATGTAAGAAGATTTTAGATATTGTGTTATTTTTTAGTAACCTGATTTTGTCACCAATCAATGCAATATAATAGTTAAACCATCACAATTTAATAAATAAACAATAAAATTAAACCCTCAAATTAGTCAATCCATAAAAACGCCGAAGACATTTAAAAATATACATAAAATCTCTAAACCAATTGCATTTACAGAGTCTTGAAACCTCAAACATTAACATTTTACAGTTTAAAAAGCCTAATCATGCCTATTGGAAAAATAAAAAAAATATAAATTTTTACCATAATTTGAGTTGTTCTCAAGATTCTTTATCTGTTTTTTTTTTTTACGCATTCAAGTCCATCATTAATTTCACTTTCAGTCTACAAAATTAACCAAAAAAAGAAAAAACAATCAATAAAGCATCTAGTTTACCAATGAAGATTGGTTCGATATCGGTCTCTAATAGGATCAGCCCCAGAAGGCACGAAGAAGGCGAGTAGAGCACCTTCCAACCCTACCAGAATCGACCCCAGGAGGGGAAGGTCGATTCCCGGAGCTAAGCTAATAGGAAAACTATAGCTATGGACATTGAGGATCAGTCAGCCATAAAACATACTAAACAAGCATAGCAAAGCCGGGACTAGAGAGAATATTCATCCACGTTACTCTTACCCTTGTTGGACTTTGAATTTCTTCCTGACATTTTTGTAATTTATGTATTAAAAAAAAAAAAGGGAAGAGTTGAAATAGTAGCTAGCATATAAAAAAATTAATACTATAAAAAATAACTTTTTGGATGATAAGAATATAAGTAAATAATTATAATCCAAGTAATATAACAAATGGTGCAATTAGAAATAATAAGAGTAACCGAGAAAGAGAACGAGTGAGAAGAAAAACATAGAAATTGGTGTGGAGAAAAAATTGGACTGAATCTATTGAAAGTCAAAAAATTTGAGCGAATGCCGTTTGCCGGTTGTGAAACTTTTGGTTAAAATTTTCAAATACCTTTGTTTGGGTCTCTAAACTTTATTTGAAACTTAGTTTAGTATTTAAAATTTTTACAATTCTAATTAAAAATCCTATACTTTGTTTAAAATTGTAACTAGATAATGAGAATTGTATTTTTTATTTTTTCTTTAAATTCTGATTTCACCCCAATTCAGCCCATTTGAACCTCAGACCCTTGACATTGAGTTCAAACATTGATTCAGCCATGCACGTGATTCTAATACCAGGCAAGACAAAATCCAACTCTAGTTCACAATATTTGACGTCCTTGGATTAGAAGAAATCCTCATGCCAAATGAGCCTCAACTACGTAACCAATTTAATTAAACTCTTTTTCTTACTATATATCTTTTCTTTGTTACACATTAAAGTTTAAAATTAATTGAAATCTACTATATAATTGGCACCAAACTTTTAGAGAATTAATTTTGAGACTAGAGGAATGAAAACAAAATTACTTACTAGGAAGAAAAAAAAAATGAAGAAAATGATTACCATTATGACATCCTAGTTGCACTTTAGACAACCAAGATTGGTTGTTAGGACCTAACTTATTGTCATGAAATTAAATCTTAATTGTATTAACATACATGACACTTAATCAATCCTTTAAGAGAAGATGAATTGAGTTAGTATTAGAGAGTTTGAAAGAATATGCGAAAAATGTTGAAAAACAAGTAAGAGAGTTAAAAGTATTATAAATAAAAAGTACAAGAAAACTTTGCAAATGAGAGATTTGTTGAATTAACTTTGAATGTTTAACAGTGTTGTACAAATGAGATGAGTGACATATTTATACTTATCTTGCCTCCTTAAAAGAATATCCTATAATATTTATAGGAAATTTTCTAAATAAACATTTATAGAGTCTTTTAGAGAATTTCATTAATACTTATTCCACCTTCACTCTTAGTTCTTTTGAGAACTAACAATTTTATTAAAAAGTCTTTTTTCTTATGACATTTCAATCAACTTATTATTTTCAATTTCTTTCCTTTCTAAAGTGTAATATCCATATTCTTCTTAAATATTTTAAGTTCATATTCTTTCAAATGTTGGGTTTAAAGTTTGTATTATTAAATTTTGATTTAATTTTCTTTATGTGCGTTGAGTTTTTAAACCACATTTTTTTGAAATTTTTTGCATCACACTTCTTTGTGTAAGTTTAAGACCTAGACATTTGGTCTTTTGTATGTCCATGAAATTGTACATTACTCCTATATCTAACATCACACATGTAATTCTACCCCTAATGGCAATATCGACATACAACAATCTTTTCTCTTAAGGGACTATTGGAGAGAGTATCCAATTGTTAGATAGATCTCAAGTCAACCTGGAGATGTCAACTTGGAGATTCCTTAGGATTCTCCTCGTTGAGTTTTGCAACCATGACATTCATTATTTTTCGATTAGAGTAATCTCTCACCTAGTGTAGTATATTATAAATGAAGTAAGGTTTTGAAGGATTACTTGAGTTACATCCACCTGAAGGGCTCTTGTCATACTTGGGATGACCACTTGAGGATTTTTGATATCTACCCTCCTTGCAACCAAAATCCTTATTTTGCTCGATTTTCTTTCCCCACTCTTATTAGAGTTAGGCTTTTTACTGTTAAAGTAAGCAAAGTAGTTGATGAATGTTTCAGTAACAACAATAATAACATTCAGGGTTTGCATATCATACTTATCTAACCCCACTTTAGCTCAATCTTTCAAATTGTCTTTGAAGTAGAAGAGAAATTTCTTGTCAAACATATCAATTTTAAGTATTATAGTAGTAAATTCCTTGATATAATCCAAAATACTACCTATTTGTGTTAAGTAACACAACTTTCTCTTAACTTAGTTGTTCATATTGTAAGGCATAAAGTGTTTGATGCAATTCAGAGTGTTGAGACACAAATCTTTCTCTCTCTCGGAATATTTCTATCTCCATCATAATTAAACAGTATCTCTTAAGAAGATTGAAATGTTACTTATCTTGGCAAAATCGTTAACAACTCCCATAATTTCAAAATATTGTTCGAGACCAAAAAGAAGTTTTTTACCATAATAACATTGTGAGTATCATTGTATATGACAAGTTTAAAAACCTTCAAACTATACATAGTGTCTTAAATCTATTATTCCTCAATTGAACATGTAGCTCCTCTCGCCCATGAACTTATGGCTCCATTTGTTGCTCCTTTATAATGGTTGCAAGAATTCCAATAACAAATTATACCTAAGATGAAATTGTTGCTCTGACAAATTTGACCTTAATTATGCTAACCCGCACAATATTTAGTCGATTTTACGAGAGAAGATGAACTAAACAAATTTTAGAAAATTTATGAGAATAAGCGAAAAATGTTAAAGGAGCAAATAAGAAAGTTAAAAGTACTAAAATAGAAAATAAAAGAAAATTTTGCAAATGAAAATTTTGTTAAGTAAATTTTAAATATTTAATCATGTTGTACAAATGATAAAAGTGATTTATTTATATTTGTTTTATTTTTTCAAAATAATATTTTAAAATATTTATAAAGAATTTTCTAAATAGACATTTATAAAGGTCCATTTCAAAAATTTTTTTAATACTCTTTACTAGAAATTATAAAAAATTTCTAAATATAGATACTTTTACATACTTTTAAGATCTTTTATTACTATATTTTAGGGACTAAACAATACTGACAGCCTCCAAAAACTCAATTTAACATAGTTTTTGACCTTCCAATATGTTTCATAAGCTGGATAAAAAGTGTTCGCGTGACATCATATCTACCCCAAGTCGCATTAGACCCAAAGTGATTGGTCTTTCTCCGAAATTCCATTATCAGCAATGAACCCAATCATATCACATATTTGATCTAACATAAATATTCAATGCGTGGCATGAAGCTTTAAAATTTCGGAACATTGGTTCGTTCAATCTTACAAACTTCAAATCAACCAACTTATTTTTTAGATCATGGTAACCAAAGATACATGGCAGCATCTACATGATAGCCTGTACTTGACATAAATGGACCTTGTAAATTGGTCATAGGTCTACCACGGTTTGAGAATGATCAAGCAGGCATCAATATTGCAAGGCACCGTGCAGTTCTGAATAATATTGGATGCAAATATGCATGTGAGGGACGTTGGGACCACATTTTTACCTTTTAGAACTGGGTCAAAAACTGAATAAAAATAATCTGATTTCAAGGGTAACAACAAGGTGCCCATCTTTCCCCCCCTGGCAAGAGGATACGATTCCAGCCAACACAAGTAACTCTAGAAATAAACTTACATGCTCAACAATGTCACAGCGAAAAATAGAATGATTGCCAGTCCAAAACAGAACCCAACAATTGCCATGAATGCCTGGAAAGAGCTAATTAATTAGATAGAGCTTATTGACTAGATATAACAGAACCCAACAATTGCCATGAATGCCTGGAAAGAGCTAATTAATTAGATAGAGCTTATTGACTAGATATCAATACTAAAAATTTTTGCACACATTACATACCTTCCCTTGACTATCAAATTTGAATTTCATACTGAACCATGACAGCCCTCTGTCTACAAAAGGTGCAAGTGCAACGGCCCTAAACAAATTAAATGTCTTTAACATGAAGAGTCTAATCATAACATAAAAGCAAAGCAATGATAGCTAGGTATGGAAAGGAATCATGCCATTGAGGAACAAATAGCAATTGTCAAAAAAGAAAAGGACACACACATGGCTCATTGGCAAATAAGTTCCAAGAACAAATAAGAGATCCAACCCCCAAAAGTTTCTTTTAAATTAGTCCAGTAACAAGGTGCCTTACATTTTAAATATAAAACAACAGGATACAATATGGTAGTTTTCATGCTAACAAAGCTGCACCAATGCTCACGACTCTTTTCCATCAGATGCTAAATCAGTGAGTACATAGTTGGCTACAAATTATATCATTTGTCAATCCACGACAAAAAAAAGGAAAATGATCCAGATATGACAAAAGAATTCTATGAATTGTTTGCTAAATTCTTTGAGAAATGAATGAATTTTGTTAATACAGAAAATGGGAACAGCAAGCTAGCAGAAAGCCACCCCTACTATATGTCATAACACGTCTTAGAATTCCTAATTTCCAAATATGAGAAAAGGTGGAAACCAAGCTACAAAAATTAACCATATACTACTACTATCTTGACATATGAAAATCAATCTCCACAAGTGCAACAGATATACCATCAAAGCAGGAAGCGATTATTTCTGCATGCCAGAGCACACCTTGCAGAAAAGTCCTAGGAGTCTAGACATTTGAAAACCGATATCCATCCAGCATACTTACTAGAAGACCTACAATCCAAGGCATTTCGTTCATCTTTGTTCTTACATTTTACTTCTTAAATAGCTGTTTGAAGGTTTACCTTTGATTTCTTAAACATTCATCTTCTTTGTCTTTCCCAGCCAACCTATATTTATTCATGTATGGGCATGTAGCACATTTAAATGGCAATTCCTTTTTGGCCAATACGGTGCATATCCTCTCTAAAAACATCCTAGTGCATGAAGCTCCCATATTGTGGGGTCTGGGAAAGAGTCATACTAAATTTCCCTTATTTTGATGGGACCTCCTGTCATGCATTAGGCAATTCATCTGCAAATGTTGGGAGCCTATTTACCCTCTTGGGTTATTTTATTTTATTTTTTTGATGGGTGAACCCATAAACCTTCTTTCAGTAACTTGTCCTTAAAACTACTTTCTTTACTCCATGGAGAACTACTGACTTAGTTCTTTTGTGCTCAATTCCTTTAATCCTTCTCCATCTCTTATTAATACAGACATCTAAAACCACCAACATCTCACATGGTTTGGGTGATACCACAATCATTACATGAGGCTGACGCTGAGTCACTCTTTCTTTTGAGAAGTCTATCATTCAATCCATTTGTAAAGGTAACCAAAAAATGCTCTCTTTTTTCTTTCACTAAGATTAAATTGTAGTACAAAGCAAACAGGAGGCAGCCTTTCCTTGTTCATACTGCATTCCAAATCCTTAGCCAATATACATCTTTCAAAAGCTTCATCTCTACTTGAATCTATGTGCAATAATAATAATAATCATAATAATAATAACAATAACAATAAAAATGACAATAACAATAATAATAATGATAATAATCAAAATTATTCTTTTGTAACTGCATTGGAAAATTATCAGCATAATCTATGCAACATTGGTTGAAGGACTTGTTATTATGAATAAATAATGCTAGCTTAAACAAATAAATTCTCAAGCAAGACATAAAACCTAAAATTATGAAGACTTGACTCAGTTGGAGCTCACCCTCCAGCTCTTGCAAGCTTAGTAACTTGACTCCCAGCCCAGACCATGGCCATAACCTTGAAAAATCTGCAAATAACTTATTGGTATCTTGTCATTTCATATTTTCATAGTCTCACCAGCATTTGGGAGAGATGTTATTACCTTTCAATAGCAGCCAGAAAACCCATTTTTCCAGGTGCAGGAGAAACATAAAACCTATCAAGAAAGTGAAGCTGCCTTACTTTGATGGCTGTAGGATGCAAACCCGAAAGAAATAGATGTCAACACTGTTAATGAACATAACACCAAGGAAACAATACAAACACAACACATTCACATTCCTAATTGCAAGGTTTTGAAATAAAAAGAAATGAATAACTAAAGACAAATAGAAAGCATAACTAACAAAGGCCTTATCAATTAAAGATTGGGCAGCTCAACTGTGGCCATGGCCCTATCAACAAACGGTTAATCAGTTCAATTGAGGGTTCACTAAGACAATGGTTGCATGACATGAGAGAAAGCTTATCAAACAACACACCAGCATGCCATAACTAGGGCAAAAAATGCATATAACAAGGTAAAAAGAAATATACTAATGAAAATGAAGCAGCAACCAAAGTTGGCAAATAGGAATATTTAAGCACAAATACAAGGCATAGAAGTAGAACACAACAAACTTGTAACATTTTTCCATACTTGGTATTGGTCTTTTACCCAAAATTTCTACATCAAATAATTGTTCAACAGCAATTAAGTTGTGCACCAAATGATGTAAAGGTAAATCAGGAGTTAATAATACATGTCTGAAGCTTGTCTATGTTTGTTGGTGGAGACATATATAACCAATTTGGAAAATTCTCCCTCACCACACAAGGAGGAACGTTGGAATGTAGTAGACAGTATTCAAAAGCCCATAGGACAATATTCCAGAAATTCCATATCTCTTCAGTCTCTTCAACATCCTGGCAAGTTATACAAATAAGATTAAGAAATAACATAATTCATGAATGCAATGCAAACCTAAAACACAATAGACATTATACAAGCATTCTGATTCAAACTTTTATTTTCTTCTGAGAAAGATCATTATAAGATCTCCACTACAAGTTCATTTGCTTCAGAAGTCACATGAACATTCACCTAAAGCATATGTATCTCCAGAGGACAAAAATGTTTAGGTGGTACATATCTACATGTTTTCAACTTGGAGTCCCTACGAAATGAATGGTGATATATTACATAGAGATAAAATATCTATATTATTTGTAAGGATCTGCATAGAGGAAATAACCATAGATGCATGCTTCTGTGCACCTAGTCAAAAATATAAACAGAAGAAGGAAAGTTTCATGCCCATAACAGAAAATATCTTTTTGGCAACAATTGGAATTATGTCAAGGTAAATAGTAAGTACTCATTAGACTTGAATGATCTGTGACTAGTTTCATTCTCTTCCGCCGAACCTGAAAAAGGTAGGGAAAACGGAATAAAAAATATGAACATGCAATGGAATACATGTCATCCAAAGTATTTTTACTGCTAAAAATGTATCTGTGTAAGGATGAACATGTATAGGTGAGATATTGCCAGCTAATCTAGCTGAAAAACCACCATACCTTCGTAGTTAGGGGTCCTTTTGTTAGAATCTGACAAACCATAAGCCTAGGTTTAAGACCAAAAAGCAAACTTCAGCAAAATTAAAATCAAATAGTTGATTTTGGCAATAGTTAAGCAGAGACATATCAGAAAAATGGCTGCACAAAATATGTTTACTTGCTCTAAACAGAGAAAATCAAGCATAGGGATAACATATGGGAACAATAGCTACACAAGTATGCTTACTCTTAATGAAAGAACATCACCTATGATGTACCTTTGTTCCATCAAACTAAATTCCTCATTTCCTCTATTTACACCTCATTTCCCCATCTTTCTCTTCTTTTTTTTTTAACATTCATGGAAATTTCAATTAATTTTTTATCTTTACTACTAACAAGTAAACCCAAAAGTGGAACAGGTAGGAGTTCAGGTCCTGTAGTTGGAATTGCAAGACATGAACCTGACACTTAGTAAGTTGGTTCCGGTCATCATTAAGGTAATGAGAAAATGCAAGATTAGTACAAAGCGAATAAGAGAAAGAAAGGGGCCGAGGGACAATAAAAGGAAATGTTATATACCCACATCATAATTTATAATTCATCAATTGGTTTAATTGGGTGCACCCCATTAACCAAATCTTAGTGCTCTCATTTTCTTTTTCGCCTTGTCTTTTTACCCCCTTCCATCTAGTCACCGACAAGCAAAAACCTGTCCACCACCCGCCCAATGCAGACCTTGATTTGAACCCACAGACAAGAATCAAACATACAACAATAGATGCATAGGTGAGAAAAGCAGCCAACTTGAATGACACCATCGGGATAGATTTACATGCAGTTACAAGATGAGGAGCATATTTTAAAAAGGAAAAAATAGCCAAAGAAAGGAAAAACAAAAAAACGCTATCCTATACTTGGAGTTGGTGCTGAAATCCAGAATTAGCACTTGCAGTAGTAACATGCAAGGAATCACTCATTAGCTTAAAACAAAAAATTAAAAAAAAAAAGGAAAAAAAAGAAGAAGGAAAAAGAACCCTTTGAAAAACACAATAAAGGGGGCTAAATTCACTTACCCACAGACATAAAATCATCACCTTCGCAGATTTTTGTATCACTAAAATTCCAAAAAAGAAAGGAAAAAAAGGAAAACAGACAGAGAAACTAAATAAGATATAGAAGAAATGAAACTCACATTGCCTTCACTGTTAATTGAGCAAAATCGGGGAGAGAGCTTCCGACTTGTTGAGAAATTTTCAAAGCATCTCGAGTAATGGTGCCTTGAAACTCTACAAATGCAGATGACGGAGGGCAGCTCACTGAGACCCTAAAGCAAAAAATTAAAAAAAAATGTTTCTTGAAATTTTTATTATAATTTATAATAATTTGCAGGAGAAGAAACCACAATTCATTTAAATAAAAATCAATAAATAAATAAATAAAAGAAAGAGTCACAGAGATTAGGGTACCTACCGAGTGATGCAAGAAGGTTCCTAAAGAGCAGGAGCCGTTCTTGGGCAAGACAGACATCTTTCTGGTTTGGTCGATTAACACAGAATTCCGTATTCATAATAATGACGATAATTATTAAAAGAGCAAATTTTATAAACATAAATATTTTATTAAAAAATTGAACTCATTATTTTTGATAGAACCAAGTCTTTATCATTATAAAGATTATAATGTTTAGTTGTTGCACAGTTTTTCTTTTAAAAATTAAAAGAGTGACAGTGAAAAACGAGCGAGAAATAAGAGAATGAGAATTACAAAAAGAAAAAAGAAAAAAAAAAAGAGTGACAATGAGAAACAAGTGAGAAATAAGGTAGCTTTTCTTTTTTTTTTTTTTTTTAATTTGGGGAGCTACAAGAAAGAAATGATCGGGGAAATTAGAGGAATATTTAACGTGGGGTCTTATGTAATCGATTTAGAAAGAAAACATGGGAAATATAATTGACTTTATTAGATAATTAGATTATTTGGCCTTGTTTTAGGGGACTATTTAATGTATTTATATTATTTAAATTTGAGTAAAAAAAAAAAAAAAGAAGAGCAAAAAAATATGAAAAAAAATCACTTTTGCCCTTTTATGTTATTTTGTAAGTTAATTTACTAAAAATTAATCTACTTGATTTAATTTGTTTAATTTATGAAAGAGTTGAAAAAGAAAGTTAAAAATAATAAAAGGTAAAAGTACGCTCTTTATAAGAAAAGTTGCTAAAAAAGAGTAAATACACAAAGAGAAATATAAAAGAGTATGGTAAGGTTATTTTTAATATTTTTGACATAAGTGATGATTAAAGGACAAATATTTTTTAAGAGAGGGAGAATAATAAGATTTATGGAGTTGTCAAATATGAAGGGTTTATAAGGATATATTGAGTATTTTAAAAAAATCAATGACATGTTTTAAAGTTAAAAAGATTAAAAAGACACTTAATAGGTAATCTATTATAAATACAAAAAGGTAAGATATTATTTTAATAAATGTAAGATGAAACAAAAAAATGTAAGAGTTATCTTGGGATAAAGATGTTTAGAGGTTATTAATGTATATTTTCTTATTGATACTAATTAAAATGATAGTTGTAATGAAAAATGCAATTATTATTAGACAATGTGTAAAAGTAATGACTTATTAGTTTTAACAAAAAAAAGATAATTTAATTTTTAAATCTTATTAATAAGATAACAGAACCAAAAAATAAAAAGATAATTATTTATAGAATTAGATTCTTCCTTCTTGGATAGGTAATAAGTCTTCTACAATTTTGATAACATAATCGGCTTTTGAAAAAAAACTTACCTATTTATAAACATTAGAAGAAAAGGAAGAAAGAAAAGTCTAATTTTGTAAATAATTATTATCTAAATTTTCATTAATAACTATTTCTTTATTTCTACTCTTATAGAGATTATTGCTCTTAGAAAATTAGTTTGGTCTTAACCTATTTATACTTCATAGTATCATTATCAATGATTTATGCCACAACTCTCATTGCTTAATCACAGCTTACACAAGCAACAAAGGAAACATGACTTGGGGTTTCAACTATGAATAATAATAAGATTAAAACTTTCACCATCAATTAAAAGAACTTAGGCTTTGATACCATTCTCCCTTGGCAACGCATAGGAATACATAGGAATATAGTCAAGAACTAATTTACAAATAGTTATAACTGGCAAGTAAGTAATTTTTAAAATAATATTTAAGAAATCAACAAAATTTAATGACTTACAAAATGAAAACTTTCATTCCATTACAATTGTTAATATAGGCTTATATTACAGGTGATATAGGAGAGGGGAAGAAAAGAAAAAAAATTAGAAAGAAATTTAATGATTCAAGAGAAGAAAGAAGGAAACTAACACAAAAATCTATTAGAGTTCACTCTTTTAGTCCTTAAAGGGACTTATTTATACTAGGGAAAGGTGATAATTGACATTTAAGGAATCTTCTCGATCAATAGTAACATTGTCTTTCAAATTCCTCACATTTTTAAAATGACTTTAATAAAAGTTGTTTATCAGGCATCTTTGCCTATTTTCCACCAAAAGTAGTTTGTCTTTTTTACACTTATAAAGATCTTGTGAATCTTGTATAATATAGTCATTATTGTAATCTTGACTAGTTTTAGCTTAACTTGTTTGTGAGATCATTTCTAGTTGGAGTAATAAGGTGATCATTTCCAATAGTTTTTCTTTAGATATCAACTCCATTAGAGCTTTCAATAGTCTTTTTTTAGCTTACCAAATTGTGTGGACACTAATGTAGGTTTTAGCCCATTTATACTGATAACTCCTTTAGCTGTGTAAACTTTGTCTTCAAAGAAGTTGAAATTTTCCCACCAATAAATATTAATTCATTTAACCAACCATGAGATATGTTTAATATCTATATCTAACACACTTACTTGTTTTATTGTAATTATATAATCCCATTTTATAATTCATGGAACATGATACCATATGACAAAGATTAACAATGGGTTTTTAACTTAATTAAGATCAATCATTTTATTTTATAGGATTCAATGAATTTAAAGTATTGAAGGTGTACAAATAAGCTTATTGCAATGAATATATTATTTAGTATAAAGACAAAAGTTAATTTTAAAATCATTATGGATGATTAGATGCTTGTAATGAAAGGAAAAGCCTTGTTAATAAGAAATGAAGAGAAAGTTTCATTATTTAGCAATTAAACATTCAATACCCATTATAAGCATTAATTAAGATCAATAACTTATTTATTTAATGAAATATAATGGATTTAAAGTATGAAAGTTATGTAAACATGCTTTTAGCAATTAATATAATGTTTGGTGTAAATACAAAAGTTAATTTTGAAATCATTTTAAGTAAATAAGCCTTTGTAAACAAGAGAAAAGCATTGTTAGCAAGAAATGAAGAAATGATGCCATTATTCAAGAAATAAGCCATTCAATACCTATAAGAAAAGCTAATTAAGATCAATAATTATTTTATTTGGTGAAATTCAATGAATTTAGATAGACAAAGGTGTATAGACATACTTGCTACAATGAATAAAATATTTGGTGTTGATATAATAGTTAATTTAAATATTATTGAGTGAATAATTCTTTCTAATGGAAGAAAGAGTCTTGTTAGTAAGAAATAAAAAGACAATCTCATCATTCAGGAATTAAACTTTACACTATTGGTAAGAAAAATTAATAAAAATCAATAACTTTTTTGTTTAATAGAATTCAATGGATTCAAAGTATTTAACAATAAGTGTGAGAACGTACTTACTATAATGAATATATTGTTGAGACACAAGGATTATTTCATGAATATATTATGTGAATGAATTCTTAAAATGAAAGGAGAAATCTTGTTACTAACAAATAAAGTGATGGTTTTATTCATAAGTAATTAAACTAATCAGGATTAGTAACTCCTTTGTTTGATAGGATTCAATTGATTCAAAATATCAAAGGTGCACAAACATGCTTATTACAATGAATATGATGTTTGGTGAAAACACAAAATTAATTTTAGGATCATTTTCTTTAAATAAGTCTTTATAACAAAAAAAGTAGCTTTGTTGCAAAAAATGCAAAAGGCAATCTTATTATTTATGAATTAAACCATTCAACACTAGTAAGACAAGCAAATTAACAAGATTTCAAATTATTCAAAATGAAACTATGTTTAATTAATTTAAAGGGAGATAAAGGCTTTATGTATTGATCATTCAAAATAAGATAGAAGAAAATGTTAAAGAATTATTCTATTCTTTAAAAAGCAAAATAAAAAGGAAATGATTTTTTGTAACATTTAATTAAAGTTAACAATAGTTATGGTATTAAAGATATAAAAAAATATATGTCAAATAAATGAAAATCACTGATTTATTTCATTATATGGCTAAAATTTATAAACTTCAATAGAAGAAATTTCCTAATTTTAATAAACCTGAAGAATGTTTGGTTTTAAAAAATTCTTATCATGAATATATAACTAAAAGAGGAAGAAGGGTTAATAGTTTGCACCCTCATGAATTAAACTTGTTTGTTAAATTAGAAAATGAGAGGTTATAGTCTCACCATACAAAGGAAAATCAACAATGCATTCAAGTATTTAGTAAAATTATTACACAAACCTTTTTCTTCAATATGTAGGAAAATAATTAACTTGAATGGAAGAAAAATTAAAAGTTTCCCAAAAAAGGGATAACCTATGGTTAAACCTAAGATAGAAAAAAAAAATCCTATTTAAGCCCTTACCATCTTAAAATATCAATTATAATATACTTAGTAAAGGGGTTGAACAAATAAAACTAGTTAATAAAATAATTACAGGGCTTAAAGAGCTAGGATTAAGAGATAAAAAAGATTCAATTTTAGAAAAAAAAAACAGGAATAGATTAAATTTGAAAGTGAAAATGATGATTATGTAGAATAATTTTAAAATATGTTCCTATTTGAGTAAAGTCAAGAAAAGAGGTCTTCTTATTTAAAAGAACTTTTAATAAGACTCCTACTAAAATAAAGTAACAAGTAATAAAACTCTTACTAAATTATCTTAAACCAACACCTATTGATCTCTTATTGGAAGAAAATTATGATTGTAAATATATTTAATATGATGGAACTAGTTTAGTTAAATGAAACCTAGATAGAATATCATAATGTCAAATTTTAATAATATTGCATTATATGATGATGTATGCAATTGCAGCAAAATTTAAGTGTAAGAGTGATATCTAAATTGCTAGGATCATAATAAGCTGATTTACATGACAATTAAAAGCCAGTGAAATTTTTATTTTTCAAGCTCTACAAAAAATCAAATTTTTTTAGCAATAAAAATTGAAGATGGAGTATAAATAGTGATTATGTTAATACACTTATGTATAAGATCACAAATCATTTCATAGGCATAACTACATTACTGTTAGATAAAATTTATGAGCAACATATTAATTTAAAATGCCTAAATTTATCTCATTTTAAAATTTTCTACAAAAGTAATAGTTTATTAATTTTGACTAATATGATATTAGACCTTATAGATAAAATTTTAGATCTAACAAATAAAAGGAAACAATTAGAGAAATGTATATATTTAACTAAAGAAGAAAAATCTAATATAATATTGAATACTTCAAAGGATATTATTCTAGATGAAGGTTATAATCTAAAAATAGTGATTATGTGAGTTTAAGGCATAAACTTTTGAACAAAACAAAATAAATTATGCATACAAGAGCTTAAAGCTAAAATTAATGAGCTTAAATAGAAATAAGAAAATTAAAAGAAAAGATTACTATCTTAGAGATAATGTTTGAAGAAAAATAGTGATTCAATGAGTTAAAGGCATTAACTTTAGAATAAACCAAAAGGAATTGTGTATACAAGAGCTTAAAGTTAAAATTAATGAGCTTAAAATAGAAATAAAATAATTAAAAGAAAAGATTACTATCTTAGAAACAATGTTTGAAGAACAAGAAGATGTAGTTCTAGACAATTTATTAAAAAAATAAGAAATTAATAATCTTTAATTTATTAATTTGATTGTTAAGATTATTATCCATAAATGACATATAAAAATAAAAGTAGTTGTTAAAAAGGAATATATATATTATTCATTATATCACTTATTGATTTATATATAAACATAAATTGTATTAATGAAGAGTTAGTACTTTCAAAATATTTTTCAAAAACTATTGAAGTGTTAAACACTACAAATAAGAGCAAGTTTATTATTAAACATAATCTAGTTACAAGTGTCTAAGTTACTTGAACCATGCCAATATGTCAAAACTTGTATTGTCTTTGATATGAGCTAATAAGCTCTTATAATAAGAGAAAGAAATCTTTATATCCCTAAGATAAGGGTAAAACTTTTTTCACAGTTTTGATAACATAATCAAATTTAGACAAAAAACTACCACTAGATTTGTAAATACGAAAGAGAGGATGATGGCCATTTTTAGTTTTAAAGATAATTATTATCTACATCCTCATTAAATATAATTTCTTTATTTTTATTATTATTCTTACTAATACACTAAATCTACTCCTAATTCACTATAAGTGTAATTATTATAATTAATTATTTAAGAATGGTAGGCTTTAAACCTAATTTCTACTTTTTTAGAAAAAAGGATAAAAAATCTTGATATGAACTTTTCTTCATAGAAATCACTTAAACTATCTTCCTTCATAAAAACCACTAATAAGAATACATTTCTATACCACTTGAAATAAGAAAAATATAAGCATTTTATATGATGTAAATCCTAGAAAATACAATTAAAATCTATAAGTAAAATAAAGAATTCAAAATTCCAAAAAAGTTAAATTAGATTTAATAAAAGTAAAACTTTGACTTAATGTTCAAAGAAATACAAGTTTAAGGTATAAACCTAAACCTAATACTTAAAAGAATACAAACCAACTATAAAGAAGGTTACAAATGTCGCATTCTAGAAAGAAGAGATTTGAGAGTGATGAATTGGGTTAGAATACCACAAGATAATAATTTTAATAAGTTTGCAAAATTCAATGAAGAACTAAAAGAGAAAATTCTTAGAGGTTTTTCACCAATGATCTATATCTTTTAACAATGAAATTAAGTCTATTTATATGTTAAAATAACAACCCTAATCTTAAAATTAAAGATAATAATATACTTTTAAAATATAGGAATACTCATAATTTATTGTAAACTCTTATTTTATAATAAATTCCTACTTAATACTGGATTTTATTACTTATCCTTGACTTATTAAACTTTCCAATCATATTAATAGAAGAAGTTACCTTTGATAATGATTTAGATGATAGTTGTATTGAAAAAATGCAGCTATTAATGTGTAAATGTAATGACTTATTAGTCTTAACAAAATAAGATTAAAGAATTATCTTATTAATAAAATAGTAGATTTAAGAGAAGAAAGAGAATAATTAAAGAAATATCTTTATCTGGTTTAAGATGATACTAAGATTGAGAAATCAAAAGAAGATTATAGTTTAAAAATTGTTATTCAAAGAATAAAAAAAAAATCACTCTATCTTAAAAGCTAAAGAAGTTGAATCTTTTATAAGTGAGTTTAAACTCGAAATTAGTTAGTTAAAATTTGAAATAAAAAAGCTTAAAAAAAGAATTGTAGTCATGAAAACAATGTTTGAAAAGGTCGAAGCCCCTTTAGACATGTAAGATACCTTTTTAAAAAAGGAACTAAGAGCTCTTTAATATGTTAACCTTATCAATAGAGTTATTATCTATAAGTGGTATACAAAAATTATAGTTATAGTAAAAAAAGAGTACATTTTTCATACTATTTCCTTAATTGACTCAAGTGTAGATATGAACTATATTAATGAAAGAATAATATCTTCAAAATACTTTTTGAAAACTATAAAAGTGTTAAAATTACCCATAAAAGTAAACTTGTTATAAAATATAAATTGTCACATTTTACTATTTGCAACAAAAGGATTTGTATTGAAATTCCTTTTATTTTGGTTTAAAACTTATCTTAAGATGTTATTTTGGAAAATCCCTTTTTACATATAATATATCCTATAAAGGAAATTAATGATCAAAAGATTTACTCAAAAATAAATAGAAAATTTATTAACTTTAAGTTTGTATTTGCCTATTTATAGAGAGAGATAAATATACTTAAAAAAACCATTAGAAAAAAAGAGAGGTTTATTCAATATCTATATTTTAGAGTAGAAAAAACATTTGCATAAAAATATTAATATTCCTATTATTCAAGTAAAAATATAGGAAGTACAATAAAAATTAGAAATGTTAGTTTGTTTAGACATTCTTATGATTTTTTATAATAGAAAAATGTGCATAGTAAAATTACCTTGTGAAGTGAATTTTAATGAAAAATAAATTCCAACCATAACCAGATTTATAGTTATGAGACTAAAACATTTGAAAACATGTAGAAATGAAATAAATAATCTTTTGAAAAAGGGGCTTATTAGAAATAGTACTAGCCTTTATAGTTGTTCTACTTTTTATGTAGAAAATGTAGCTAAATTAGAAAAGGGGATTCCAAAATTGGTGATTAATCATAAACTTTTAAATAAGGCATTAAGATAGATTAAGTATCCTATACCTAATTAAAAAGATTTACTTAATAGGTTTTATAAAGTACAAATATATTTAAAATTTGATATGAAATCTTATTATTGGCAAATCTAGATTCATGAGAAATATAGGTATAAAACAACCTTTGTAGTTCTATTTAGAAATTATAAGTGGAATATAATGTCATTTAGGTTAAAAAGTAAACCCTTTAAATTTCAAAGAATTATGAATGAAATATTCAATACTCATTTGGCATTTATGATTATTTATATTAATGATATATTAGTATTTTCTAATACTATTGAATAACATTTTAAATATTTAAACATTTTATGAAAAGTTATAGAAAAGGTAGGTTTAGTAGTATTTGCTAGGAAGATGAAGTTATTTCAAATCAAAATTAGATTCCTTAAGCACTTTATAGAAAATGGAACCTATAATTCCTATTGATTGAGCGATTTAGTTTGCCTTAAAATTTCTTGATGAAATAAAAGACAAATAATAATTACAAAAAATTTTGGGAAGTTTGAATTATATTTCAAAATTCTATTAGGACTTGGCTTATAATATTAAGTCATTATTTAAAAGATTGTATAAAAAAATTGCCAATTTGGAAGAATGAGCATACAAAAGCAATTAAGAAAATAAAAATTAGAGTAAAAGAATTGTTATGTTCAACCTTTCTTTATCTAGATGCCTTTAAGATAGTTAAAATATATGCATAAAATAAAAGATATGGAGGAATTCTTAAACAAAGGATTAATTCAAAAGAACAACTTATTTGTTTCACTTTAAGAGTCTGAAGAGGAATTACAGTTAATTACTTTATTATTAAAAAAAAGTATATTAACAATAGTACTATGTATTCAAAAATTCCAAAGTAATTTGTTAAATCAAAAATTTTTCTTACATATTGATTGTAAGACGATTAAAGACGTCCCTACTAAAATTGTTAAAAACACCACCTCTAAATAAATCTTTATTAGATGACAAGGAATTTAATCAATTTTTGATTTTAATATCAAGTTTATTAAATGAACTTTTAATTCCTTACCAAATTTTCTAACTCATGAATTTTTACAGGGACCTTCTGAATAAGTAAGCAACTCTTAATACAGGGACCCCAATGCTTAGCTAAATCAGTTATTTCAATGGTGAAAAATGCATTTAGGTCAAAATCTATGAAAGTTAATAAATTTTGAAGTGATACTTATAAGTAAGCAATAAATAAAATTTTAATCTACCCTTTGATTTCAAAGTATATTGATTTTTTATGTGCTATTGAGGATAATTATACTTAGTTTTGACCTAATGAGGTTGTTATATTCTATCTTAAAAATGACATGTATCCTTATACTAATATAAAGGATTACATGTACTATCAGCAAATTCTACTTGAAATAGGTTCTATGTTTATTGAATCTATTAAAAGAGAATCAAGAACAACCTATAGCTTCAAAGAGGGCCTATGCCAAGTTCAAAATAAAAAAAATAAAAATAAACTTATTTATCCATAAGAGAGGTAAGGCGATCTCTTTGGCTATAAAGATCTAAAAGAATAGTAAAAAGTTAAATTCTATAATTATTTTGATTATATCAAAGCCCGGAAAAGTCTTATTATATGAAAATAGGTAAAAGAAATTTAGTTAGTTCATTTGCATTCATCTTCTAAATGATCCAAAGAATTTCATAACTGGTTTAAAATCTAGTTCTTTAAATCGGAATTACATCATATAACTTTACCTTATAAGGAAAAATGATGAGGTTAAAAATCCATTACTAATGTTTGCCTTGTGGTGTCATGTTCCATAAATTATAAAATGAGACTATACAATTATAGCAAAACAAGTAAGTGTGTTAGATACAGATATCAAACATGTCCCATGATTGGCTAGATAAATTAATATTCATTGGTGGAAAAAATTTGACTTTTTTGAAAATGGAGTGTACATAGCCAAAAGAGTTATTAGTATAAATGAGCTACAATCTCTGTTAATGCCCATACAATCTAGTAAATCAAAAGAACTATTAAAAGTTTTGATGGAGTCGATATCTAAAGAAAAATTGTTAAAAATGATGGCCTTATTACTCTTAACTGAAAATGACCCCATAGATAAGTCAAGCCAAAAGCAACCAAGGTTATGACAATGATGACATTTTATAGGATTTCTAGGATCCTTATAAGTTGTGAAAAAAACAAACTACTTTTAGTGAAAAAGAGGCAAAGGTGCCCAATAAACAACTTTTATTAAAGCCACTTTAAAAAAATGAGGAATTTAAAGGACAACTTTACTATTAATTGAAAAGACTCCTTAAATGTTGGTTATCATCTTTCCTTAGTATAAATAAGTCCCTTTTAAGGACTAAGAGAGCAGAGCCCAATAAATGTTTGTGTTAATTTTCTCTCTTCTTCTCTTAAATCGTTAAATTTCTTTCAAGTTTCCTTTCTTTTCTTCTCCTTTTCTTTATCACATGTAATATAAGCCTGTATCAACAAGTGTAGTGGAGTGAAAGCTCTATATCTCTAAGTCATTTAATTTCATTGATTTTTTAAATATTGTTTTATAAATACTTACTTGCTAATTATAGATTTTTGTAAATTAGTTTTTTATTATATTTTTATGTGCTACCAAGAGAGAATGATATCAAAAACTAGGTTTTTCTAGTTGCTAGTGAAAGTTTTAATCTTATCATTATTTCCTAATTGAAAACCTAAGTCACGTTACCTTTGTTGCTCATGTAAATTATGTTTAGGCATAAAGAGCTGTAGTATAAATTATTGATAGTGATATTATGAAGTATAGATAAGTTAAGACCAAACTAACTTTTTAGAAACAATAATCTCAGTAGGAGCATAAATAAAGAAGTAATTACTAATGAACATTTAGGTAATAATTATTTATAAAATTAGACTTTTCCTTTTTCCTCATCTTCTTATGTTTATAAATGAAGAAGTTTCTTTTTAAATGTTGATTATGTTATCAAAACTATAAAAGAAGCATAATCCTAATTCAATTAAGAGTTATTCTTTAAATAAGTTAAGTTGATTCTAAAAAGGAAGTGGTCATCCTTTTTTGTGTTATTTTTACTATCTTTTAGAGTTATAAATATATATGTCAGGGTACAAAAACCCTTACATACATGGATCTCTCTTTTCTTTCTTTCTTGTGTACACGCCTATAATATATAAGACTATGGTTTTGTTTTTGGTTATAAGGATTGATATCGTTAAAGGAAGCATTTAAGACTTAATAGTTTTCTATTTCAAATATGATTCTTTTCCTTAAATTTTGATGTTCTTTGATTATAGTCGTTTATGATTATATTGTTTAATTCCTAAGCTACATACTAGGCAATTATACTTTCTAATCTAATTTTAGTTTATAATTTAAATCCATAATTACTTCATAATTTTAATGCTAAGTAACAAATAGAAATTGATAATTATGATTGAGTTTTTGTTAAATTTCTATGGTGAACATTTTTTAGAATTAAGCAAATCAACTTATGAATTTGTTGTTTAGATTCATCTATCTTTCTTATATCAATGTCATTAATAAATTATCTTTAAAGAGTTTGTTCTAGGTAGTTTAATTGATAAGAAATTAATTGAAGAATTTATCTCAACTAATAATGAACTAAGAAAAGATTTAGAATAATATAACTTTTATTATTCTAAGTTGAATATTTAATTAAAGAATTGATGATCTTTAATGCTAATAATCAATATGTGAATCCAATTGTGTAAATATACTTATTATCGAAGGTGTGTTCATATATTGATTTTATTTACAATTAGTTTTTTATTTTGAATTTTATTAATTTAATTAAAACCAAATTCCTCTTCCTCTACTCTTTTATTTGTGTGAACTCAATAAGATTAAAATCATTAGTTAACTAATTAATCAAAACATAATCTATATGGATTCGACCTTTGCTTTCCTTAATTACAAACTTGCTAACTAAGTGATTTAGAGTCTTTTGGTGTATTTGGCACACATTAAATTTTAGTGTCATTGTTAGGGATTGATTGTTTAATTAATCCATTTTTTTATGATTATAGTCTTATATAACTTGTATTACAAGTTTGTTGTCTAACGAAGAGTTTGACTAAAAGTTTCGTCAAATAAAAGACTACTTTATAGCCAACAAACATACAATTTTTTCACCTTCACCATGACTCATACTCACATCCAACCTTACATCATCATTAAACTTATCAAGTGACATTGAGACAAAAATCATGGCTAAAAATACCACTAACAACAACTGAACTTTTAAAGAGTCGACAACTCTTAATTTAAACAACATCCTTTTTGTGTAAAGTATCCTAATGTTGATGTTACTTTTGAGTTAAAATTAGGTCTAATTCATCTCTTGCCAACTTTTCATGGTCTTGTAAGTAAAGATCCATATAAACATCTAAAGGAATTTCATATAGTCTGTTTGAGTATGAAACTTGCTAGAATATGTAAAGAACAAATTAAGTTGAAGACTTTGTCATTCTCTTTGGTAGACCTAACAAAGGATTGACTCTACTACTTACCTTCAAGATCCATCACCATATGAAATGAAATGAGGAGGCTATTCTTAAAGATGCACTTTCTGGCTTTCAAAATAGTTAACATTTATAAGGAGATATGAGGATTCGTTAATACAATAAAGAGTCATTATATGAATATTAGGAACATTTTGAGAAGTTTTGCACAAGTTACTCTCATCATCAAATGAATGATCAACTTTTAATTTAAGACTTTTATGAAGGACTTCTTCCTACAAATAAAAGTATGATTGACACAACTAATAAAGGAGTATTAGCAAACAAAATCCTAGAAACTATAAGGAATTTGATAGCAAACATGGTTGTGAGTTCCTAATAATTTAACACTTGACATGATTTACCATCTAAGAATACTAATGAAGTAAGTAGATCTTCCCTTAAACAACAAATTTCTAATTTGACTTCTTTTATGTGTCAAATGGTTATAGGAAACATACAATAAGGTTGGGCACATGATATTTGCTTGAATCATGGACATCTAGCTTATATGTGTCCAACACTTTAAAATGATCCAATAGAGAAAGCCAATGTCATAAAAGGATTCCAAGGGTAACCAAAACATAAGTAAGATCCTTTCTCCAACACCTATAATCCCGAATAGAGAGATCATCCTAACTTTAATTATGATAATGAACAAGTGGTTCATAATGCTCTTAATCACCAATTTCAATAAATGTCACCAACCCTTTTAAGGTAAACAATATATACCCCAAAACTCATGTATGTATCTTGATAAAATTGTTAAGGTTCTTACTAATAACACTATACAATTTTGACAAGAAATAAGGGTAAGCATTCAAAACTTAGAGAATCAAATGAGTCAACTTGCCATGACTATGGCTAGATTAGAGGTACAAGGATCAATTGAACTACCTTCTTAAACTATGGTAAATTTGAAAGATAACACAAGTGTTATAATCTTAAAGAGTGGAAAAAAAGTAGAAACACCAATAAAGTTACTTTCTTAGGTAGAAAAAGAAGTCATGGAAGAAAAAGCTTTGCCCATAAAATATGAACTAGTCAAAGTCCAAGCTTTGCCACCTAAGGTAAACTTTTAACCTTTTACTTCCTTTAATGTTGACTTACCTTCTTTCTCAAGTAGATTTGAAAAATCTAAAAAAAAAAGAGTAAGACAAAGAGATTTTAAAAATATTTTGAAAGGCAAAAATAAATATACCTAACCTTAATGTAATCAAACAAGTGCCTCGATATACAAAGTTTCTTAATTGTGCACCTTTAAGAAGAAGCTTTAAGGTGACCAAAGGCAAGTGTGGGGAAGAATGTGTCAATTATTATTCAAAGAAAACTTTCTCCTAAGTACAAAGACCTTCATACGTTTATTGTTCCTTGCACTATAGACAACATTATATTTGAAAGAGTCATACTAAATTTAAAAGTATTAATTAATATTATGTCAAACTCTATTTATGCTTCTTTAACTATTAGTCCTTTAAAAGAAACTAATGTGATTACAAAATTTAGTAATCGATCTAATGTCTATCTTGAGGGAGTTATTGAGGATGTTTTTGTATATAGGTTAATGAGTTAGTCTTCTTAACAAATTTATGCATTCTTGGTATGGAGAATAAAAATTCCCCCAATGTCACCCCTATCTTGTTTGGAAGACTTTTCTTAAAAACATCAAAGATAAAGATAGATATTCTTAATGGTATTACACGTACCATGAAGTTTGACAGTGTAATTGTTTGATTCAATATCTTAGAGGCCATAGGATATCCTAGTTATATTTATTCAATTTTTGTTATTGACATTCTTAATTCTTGGCAAAGCAAGTTTTTAAGTTTAATGGGAAAGACAAGTTGGAAGTTGTCCTTAGCCAACACCTAAAGAAGGAAGATATCAAGAAATCAAACAGAGAACTACCTTTGTGTAGTTTTCATATTCTTCTATGGTTGGTAACTTAATATATTGGCTAGCTTGTATTAAATTGAATATTAATTTTACAATCAAAATATTATGTAGATGTAAAAGTAATGTTACAATATATTACTATAAAGTTATAAAAAAAAGTATTAAAATACCTATAAAAGGCAAAGAATTACATACTCATATATAGAAAAACAAATTACTTATATGTGATTAGAAATTTGAATTTAGATAATGAATGCATTGATAATAAAAAAATCTACTTTTAATTATCTATTTCTATTAAGAGAATAAGCAATTTTATAGAATAATAAAAAACTATCTATCATTACTTTATCTATTATTAAAGCAAAATTTATGGTATGATTTAAAGATATAATTTATATATTATAATTGTGAAACTTTATTTGAAAACTTGAAATTGTTGATGCAATTATTAAATCATTAAAAATTTATATAATAATTTCATAGAATTTTTTTTAAGAGTGACAAATATTTAAAAAGTACCAAATTTAATGAATTGAAATATTTTATCATTAAAAAGAAAGTTCAAAAAATAAAAAGTACTTATAAAGGACCAATTGATCTTATAATAGTAGATCAATATAAAGTTCATAATCAACATTATATAAAAAATATATTCTCAAAATGAATTTTAATTATACTAATGGTAATTAATAATATATAATGTAATGATATTTTAAATTCAATGATATATTTTTAATATACATTATATATTTTTTGTTATTTTATAATTATATAGATATTATTATTTTAAAATTAATAATAAAATTTTTATAAAATATTATTGTGTATCATAATGAAATTATATTGTAATATATATAGAAGATAGTGTTATGAATACTTATGATATAATCTTTATAACTCACATTGAACAATTTATAATATAGTCATATTAGTGAATAACAATTTTGTATATTATTGCGTTATTAAATATTAAATTTTTGAATTTAATTTATATAATAATAAATATATTTAATTTAAACTATATAATTAAGTGTGTGTATATATATATAACTAATCATCTTTTTCTTTAATATATATAAAAATTTTATTTAAAAATAAATAATTATAGTAAAAATTAAGAAAAAGAAATTAATTATCAATTTAAAACAATCGCTTCGCATGTATTAATAATTTTATTTTTCATTAACTCAAATATATTATTTATATAAATATATTTAATTTCAAAATTTTAAAAATTAATATTTATAATAATAAATTTATTAAGAAATATAGTTAATTCATTGTACCAAATTATGTTACTTGCTCCCATGATGTACTTTTTCCCAATTAACCATTTATAATTCCTGTTTCGATGGTCCTATTTGGCATTTTTCTTATTACATAATATAACTGAATTTGGATTCTCCAATTTTGT
This sequence comes from Bruguiera gymnorhiza, assembly GCA_020883675.1. NCBI lineage: Eukaryota > Viridiplantae > Streptophyta > Magnoliopsida > Malpighiales > Rhizophoraceae > Bruguiera > Bruguiera gymnorhiza. The sequence goes on along the minus strand of JAIRCJ010000013.1, from coordinate 345,648 downwards.
GGTAGCGAATTGTCCTTTCTTTCTACATCAATCCAATCTTGTGTTATTTTTCTCCACTATATATATATATTTTTTTTTATTTTGACTAAATATATATGAATAATAACTAATTAATTAATTTACTACCCAGCAGCCCCAGTTCAAACCCCTTCATATTACTTAATATGCTCGTTAACCATCCTTGCATCATCAGTGATGTAAATCAGAGCGGCAAAAATATGGTAATTTAGTTGTCCTCGAAGTGTGGATGGATTCACAGTGCATATCTCCATTTCTTAATTAGGTCTTTCCTTTTTAAAGTCCTGATATTTGGGTATTCAGGATCAAATATCGTTGGCTCCACTCATTCCACAGTCGACAAATCCCATATCTGTTTGCGTGTGGGGCAATGCACTCAGCCTCGGTATACCGAGGGATGAAGTCACTCGTGACGATGAATTAATTGCCTCTGATAACGACAACAGTGGCGACTGTAAAGTCGATTGAACATGCACGAATAATTCCATGAATAAACTGTAGTTCGTCGGCCCTCCCTCCCTCCCTCCCTCCCTCCAAGTTCGGTTCATCAAACATGCAATTAAATATTTGATAGAATTTTGTGGAATAGACATTCTATCATGTCAAAGTCAAACTTTTATTGATCAATAATTTAAAAAAAAAAAAAGGAAGAGAAGTTGTAGACATCTTTTGCTTTAATCCGATTTACGAGTTCAAAAGGCTCGCAAAAATTGAAACCGAGAATTTGACTTGACCGGGGAGTTCCACGACCAAAGTTCTCAGCGTGACCATTGCGTATGCAAAAGCCAAAGCCATCTTCTACACGTGCTTCTTTATCTCTCTCTCTCTCTCTCTCTCTCTCTCTCTATATATATATATATATATATTTCTATGTATATTTATTTCGATGAATCACTTCCTTCAAAATTATCACGTGTGACTTTTAATGTATATTCTTATTCAAGTTAGTGGGTGGCCCTAAATCCTTTGTGCAGAGCTAAAGCCATCTTTGTCGTGCTACATACCTACCTTGCAAATGGGCCATGCATTTTAATTAAAAAGTTCTAATAAAAACTGAAGTCTGTAGCGTTCTTGACATGCCATTTTTCTCATTCGTGATATTATGAGAGAGTGTCTATTTCTTATTAGTAAAGAGTATCAGGGAAAACAATGAACAAATTACTCTAAACAAAGATAATTCTTATCGGGGTCTATAAAGTAGTAATAATGTTCATATTACGAAAAGTAATACTCAAAAAACTTAGCTGAATTGACATTTGTGGATAGTTGTTTGTTCAAGAATCGCACGTCTCACAAGACGTTACCAAAATTGCCATAACTTCTAGACTTCAACTTAAAGTGCAAATCAACAAAAAAGAAGAAATTGTCATAATGGTTAATTAGCTGAATAAGTTTAAAGAGATTAAAATTAGAAAGACATTTAATAAGAACGGTGAAGTGTCACGTTTGCTTTATTGACTCTTAGCATTAATAAAAAGCATATTGGAAAAAAGATATAATCTTAATGGTGCACATCATCTTCTGTCTAATTCTTTTGTTTCGGGTGACTCCAACAATTAAAAGAAGGAGAGGGAATCAAGGCGAAGGAACAGATTCACGCATCTGACTATAATGTAACAGAAACAGTAATAATAGTAGATCCCACGCTTGTCCACCCATCCTGTAGATGCCATCACTATAAAATGGTGTGGCTCCTCAAACCCTCGTTAATTCAAAAGTTCAACTAAAGATCATCGCGCTTTGAGATCACCATCTCCTCCTCCTCCCCCTCCTAAAGTACAGAAACCCTCTTCGTCTTCTTCGAGATCCTAAAACATAAAGAGGGACGTTGCCACGTTTATATACATTAGCTGTGGGACTTTGGATATCTGAGAGTAGTAGTCATGGAGTCCGATGATATCTACAAAGCAAGTTTCAGCTTACAGAGACGTGGCTCTGGGATATGGAGTGGCTGTCCTGTGGATGCTTTCTCAAAATCTTCAAGAGAAGAGGACGACGAAGAGGCTCTAAAATGGGCTGCACTTGAGAGACTGCCTACCTACCATCGTTTGCAGAGAGGGATATTAACTACCTCCGAAGGTGAAGCCACTGAAGTTGACATCAACAAGCTTGGTTACAAAGAACGGAAGGTTTTGCTTGATAGGCTGGTTAATGACGCCCAAGGGGATAACGAGAAGTTCTTGCTCAAGTTAAAGGACCGCATTGACGCGTAAGATTTTCCCACCTTTTCTTCTCAATTACGTTGCAGCAATTTATCAAGAATCCGTTTGGTTGCCAAGAAAATGCCCTTGGGGAAAGGGTACCATAGTTGGTAGTTTTTTTATGTTGAAAATTTCATGCATGAACCCCCCACGCGGATTGGTTTTGTTTCTTATTCATATCACAGGACATAGAATTCTGCACAAAAGAAAACATAGCAAGCAGAGGAACCCTGTTTTCTTTCTATTTCAGCACTCAAATTTTTTATTTTCTGGCTTCTCAGAGTCGGACTTGAGCTTGCCTCAATTGAAGTCAGATTTGAACATCTAAACATCGAAGCAGAAGTTCATACAGGAAGCAGAGCTCTGCCCACAGTCTGGAACTTCTCTTATGACATGATAGAGGTGATTGCCTCTAAACATTTATCATCTCTTGCTGCGGCTGGATGGCATCTCCGTGTGTGTGTGTGTGTGTGTGTGTGTGTGTAGTGTTATGAAACCACCATTTCTTTTAGTTAATTAGTTTTCCTCTGTTTGACGCTTCCTTTGTATTTCAAAGGGTTTCTTGAACTATCTTCATATCATTCCAAGTGTAAAGCAACGTGTGCCCATTCTTAAGGACGTAAGTGGAATGATCAAGCCATCAAGGTGAATTGGGCCTCACCTAAATCTTTTTGGTTTGCCTTTCTGATTTAAGACATAGAAGATTCATAGCTACTTCTCTTTTCCTTTTTCCTCTCTTTTGTCGGAAACATGTCTGTTGCAGATTGACACTGCTTTTGGGTCCTCCAAGTTCTGGAAAGACCACCCTTTTGTTGGCTTTAGCTGGAAAGCTTGATCCCAAACTAAAGGTGATCACGTAATATGGAACCTTCATATGGTTTGTGGGACATTGTCCTGTTTGTTCCTCTTTACCTCGTTCATTTAATATGAGAAATTTGATTCCTGCTGCAGTTTTCGGGCGGAATCACCTACAATGGTCATGGGATGAACGAGTTTGTATCCCAAAGAACAGCAGCTTATATCAGTCAATATGATACCCATATGGGGGAAATGACAGTGAGGGAAACCTTGGCGTTTGCAGCAAGATGCCAGGGGGTTGGGACCCGTTATGGTTGGTTCAATAGATTTTTTTTGATATTCTTTCCTTTTCAAGACTGCCTCTCAATTTGGTTTGGAGATTTATGCTTTTTCAAAGTATTATGACTTGTCGAAATTGTGGCTATCAGACATGTTAACAGAACTATCAAGAAGAGAGAAAGCAGCAAACATCAAACCAGATCCAGATGTTGATGTCTTCATGAAGGTGAGAGAAACTATCACGTTGAATAGATGTCGAGCGCAGTATATATCTTCGAATGACGCCAATTAGAGATTGACAATCTTTTCCTGCATAACAGATATGATAGTTGAGTAGCTTTTCTACTGCTTCAAACACGTATTTTTGATCTAACTTTGTTGAATGTGGTTTTTTTTGTCATATTTATACAGATTCAATTCAAAGATTAAGCATTTCTTTTGTTTCTAAGAACAAAGGCAATAATTGAGAATAGCTTTTGTTTGGCTTCAAACCTTTAATTTAGACTAGCTATACTGGATATGATCTTTTTCCTTCTGTGTCATGAACACGGCTGCTGCTTTTCATCGTGATAAACTCTGTCTCAATGTCGTGAACTTCAATGCTGAGAAAAGTTGCACATGAGCCAGTTGATTATTTTTCTTTTTCCTGTCATTCTGGTATAGGCAGCAGCAACAGAAGGACAGAGGTTCAAAGTCATCACAGATTATATTATAAAGGTAGTAACATCACAAAGGAATCTCCTTTGTCCAAAATTTGGAACCTCAAAAATGTATATCGAGTTGACACATTACTTTTATCTTTTAACTCAACAGATACTGGGACTAGAAGTCTGTGCAGATATTATGGTGGGGAACGAAATGTTGAGGGGTATCTCAGGAGGACAAAGGAAGCGTGTTACAACTGGTAAGAAACTGTTGTTCTCCAAAATCAACATAACTCAATATCCCTCTCATCTGAGTGAAAATCTCCTCCAATCAAACTGTAGGTGAGATGCTAGTTGGACCAGTTAAGGCACTCTTTATGGACGAAATTTCTACTGGCTTGGACAGTTCAACGACGTACCAGATTGTAAACTCAATGAAGCACTTCGTTCACATCAAAAATGGAACTGTTGTGATCTCTCTCCTACAGCCAGCACCTGAGACCTATGATCTCTTTGATGACATTATTCTCCTGTCTGATGGCCAAATTGTATACCAGGGTCCCCGTGAGCATGTACTAGAATTTTTTGAATATATGGGCTTTAAGTGTCCAGAAAGAAAAGGGGTTGCTGACTTTTTGCAAGAAGTAAGCAGTGTTTGACTTATCTCCTCAGGCTTTGTAACTTTATTTAAGAAGCTTCATGATTAATGCTCCATTGCAGGTAACGTCAAGAAAAGATCAGCAACAGTATTGGGCACCTAAGGACGAGCCTTATAATTTTGTCACAGCTAGGGAATTTGCTGAGGCATTCCAGTCATTCCATGTTGGACAAAAGCTTGCGAATGAGCTTTCAACTCAATTTGATAAGAGTAAAAACCATCCAGCTGCTTTGACAACCAGTAAGTATGGAGTAGGGAAAATGGAGCTGTTTAAAGCATGCTTCTCAAGGGAATTATTGCTTATGAAGAGGAACTCATTTGTCTATATCTTCAAGCTCACTCAAGTAAGTATAACTGTGACTTACTGGCCTTTGTTTTCTTTTTTGTTTGTTTTTTTTCTTCTCTTCTAATTCCAGAATGGCAGTATGTTTAATCGTGATTTTTCGCTTTACTTCTTCCTACTAGCTTGCACTAATGGCAGTGATAGCAATGACACTTTTCTTGCGGACAAAAATGCACCGTGATTCAGTGTCTGAGGGAGGAATATATGTAGGTGCTCTCTTCTTCAGTGTGATTTTTGTAATGTTCAGTAGCATGCCAGAAATTTCCATGACTATTGGAAAGCTTCCGGTTTTTTATAAACAAAGGGACTCCCTATTCTATCCTCCATGGGCATTTTCTCTTCCTCCATGGATTCTAAAGGTCCCTCTTACACTAATAGAAGCTGGAGTCTGGGTGTTCTCCATCTATTATGTGATTGGATTTGATCCCAATGTCGGAAGGTAAGATAAAATTTAACGTGTCAGTCTGGAAATTTTAAAGCAATTTGCCTGTTTCAACTGATGTGCAAATGATGTGCTTTGCAGATTATTTAGGCAGTTCCTTCTTTTCGCTCTTGTTAGCCAAATGGCTTCTGCATTATTCCGATCCATTGCTGCAATGGGAAGGAATATGGTTGTTGCTAACACCTTTGGTTCATTTGCACTTCTCGCACTGTTTGCATTGGGTGGCTTTATCTTGTCAAGAGGTATAATTATCACGTTTGTCTGGAGGACTAATCATGTCATTAGATTTAGAATGAGTTCTTCACATCTGAAACATTCTCTTGTTTGTTCAATCCACAGAAAACATAAAGAAATGGTGGATATGGGGCTACTGGATTTCACCATTGATGTACGCACAAAATGCCATTGTAGTAAATGAGTTTCTTGGAAAGAGCTGGAGCCATGTATTTTCTTGAACTAAGCAATTTCTAAATTTGCTTATTTGCTTGCCTTCCTCTTAGTAATCAACTGACCAGAAATCTGAACATTTTTGGTCTTGAAGGTCCTCGCAGGCTCGACAAAACCACTCGGAATTCAAGTTTTGGAGTCTCGCGGATTCTTTACGCATGCATATTGGTACTGGATAGGTGTAGGCGCATTGATTGGTTTTGTACTGCTATTCAACTTTTGTTTCACCTTAGCTCTCGCTTTCCTCCGCCGTGAGTATCTCTGATGTCATCCAATTCATATTCTATAAATGAGAGATTACACTGCTCTAATGTAAGTGCACAATATTACCATGCAGCACTTCAAAAGTCTCAGGCTATTGTATCTAAAGAGTCTCAGAGTGGCAAATCAGGTGAAATGAGAGGAGACATTGAATTATCGAACCCCAACAATGGCAATCAACAAACACGTAGAGGCAATAAAGCTTACATCTTTATTTATGAGCAATGATAAACTACACGTTTAGTTTTGGACTGTCCAACTAACTGCCTAATGATATCCAGGTAGTAGGAGACGTGCTTCTTCAAGGTCCATATCTATAACAGCAGAGGACATTGCTGAGACCAACCAGAAGACAAAAGGAATGATTCTTCCTTTTGTACCACATTCCATAACTTTCAATAACATTAAATATTCCGTTGACATGCCACAGGTAAGAAAGTCTGCTATAGACTTTAACTGGTGTTTGAGTTTACGCTTCAAACTTAAATTTTCTAACTGAATTTCTCTTTGCAATTTAAGGAAATGAAAGGAGAAGGCGTAACCGAAAACAAGTTGGAGCTTTTGAAGGGAGTGAGTGGTGCTTTCAGGCCAGGTGTTCTCACAGCATTAATGGGTGTCAGCGGGGCCGGTAAAACCACTCTGATGGATGTTCTGGCTGGCAGAAAAACTGGTGGATACATTGAGGGAAACATCATGGTTTCTGGTTACCCAAAAAAACAAGAAACTTTCGCTAGAATTTCTGGATACTGTGAGCAAAATGATATTCATTCTCCACATGTCACTGTTTACGAATCCTTGCTGTATTCAGCCTGGCTTCGTCTAACACCTGAAGTCAGTAGTGAAACCAGAAAGGTAGTTATCCATTACTGAAATCTGCTTTAGGCTTTTGTCTTTTCATCCTTTCCTTCATACAAGAATTACAGGGGAACACAATCAAGCAAATTGCCGTTGTGTGCAAATTATTATATATACTAGCAGTTCCAAGGTGTGACATTCAACAAGCAGACATAGTATCTGGCACAGGTCATATTGATTCTCCGTATCAAAAACTTGCCTGCAGATGTTCGTTGAGACAGTCATGGAGCTTGTGGAACTGAAGCCTTTGCGGCAAGCGCTAGTTGGATTGCCTGGTGCAAGTGGTCTTTCTACCGAACAGCGCAAGAGGCTAACTATTGCAGTCGAGCTGGTGGCAAATCCTTCTATAATATTCATGGATGAGCCAACTTCTGGGTTAGATGCAAGAGCTGCTGCAATTGTTATGAGAACCGTGAGGAACACCGTGGATACTGGAAGGACAGTGGTGTGCACAATCCATCAGCCAAGCATTGATATATTTGAAGCTTTTGATGAGGTGAGAAATACTGGCAGAACAAATAGGTGGTGTTTCTTTTTGTTGAATGTTACATGAGTGTATTTAGAACTGCACTGCAGTTATTCCTGATGAGGCGAGGAGGACATGAGATATATGTGGGGCCACTGGGATGCCATTCTTGCCATTTAATAAAGTATTTTGAGGTACAATGGATAATTCAAAAGACTACATACGTTTATATGATTGAATTGTCATTACTATAGACCACATTGCTAATTATTTACACATGTTCTTAACATCAAGGCAATTGATGGAGTATCTAAAATCAAAGATGGGTATAATCCAGCAACATGGATGTTGGAAGTCACTACTTCAGCGCAAGAAGCTACATTGGGAGTAGATTTTGCCGCCATCTACAAGAATTCAGAACAATACAGGTTTGTTGATTTATAAACTTCTTTACCGAACCAGTGCTCAATGAGCCAATCATCAACTAGTCTACCTTACGTTAATAAGCTCCATGATGGGATAAATAATCACTTCTTAGGATCCAGAGATAAACTAGTACTTAAATTTGTAGTTGATGTGAAGCATAACTTTCAGGAGAAACAAAGCACTCATTGAGGAATTAAACAAGCCTGCTCCCGATTCGAAGGACCTCTACTTTCCTACACACTACTCGCAGTCGTTTGTCATCCAATGTATGGCTTGCTTGTGGAAGCAAAAAAGGTCATACTGGCGCAATCCACTCTACACTGCAGTGAGATTGCTTTTCACAACTGTTACAGCCTTAATGTTCGGAACGATGTTTTGGGATCTTGGCTCCAAAACGTAGGTCAAACTAAAATTGTTGGTCTTACACAATATGACTGTTTAGACTGTTTTGTTCTTTCTAATTAATCTACCATATTGCCTGGGATTACAGGACGAAGAGACAAGACATCTTTAATGCAATGGGTTCAATGTATGCTGCAGTTATATTCCTCGGAATCCAAAATTCTTTATCTGTACAGCCAGTAGTGGCCATCGAAAGAACTGTCTTCTACCGAGAGAGAGCCGCTGGAATGTATTCACCATTACCTTATGCCATTGCACAGGTAGTAATGTTTCATGCATTTTAGATGATTCATTATTTTCTGATTATTCTCAATCTTTAGGCCTTTTCCTTCTTCTTCTTCTTCTTCTTCTTTGTGTTTTTCTTTTTGTCCTTATATCTTCTTCCCCACTTTCTGTTGCAGGTCCTGATTGAGATTCCATATGTTCTGTGTCAAGGCATGCTGTATGGTGTTATAGTCTATGCAATGATTGGATTCAAATGGACGGCTGCTAAGTTCTTTTGGTACATCTTTTTCATTTTCTTCACTCTGTTGTACTACACCTTCTATGGGATGATGGCTGTAGCAGTGACACCGAATCACCACATTGCATCCATCGTTTCGTCTGGATTATACTCCCTGTGGAACATCTTCTCAGGGTATATCATCCCACGACCTGTAAGCATTCTCTACCATCAAAACTCTCTATATTGTATTCTAGGTGTACGCTAATTAAAATATTCAACTTGAAGTACCATGCTGAGAAATAATGCTTTTCTTTCATTCGCTCCACTCGGATTGTACCAGCGGATTCCAGTGTGGTGGAGATGGTTCAGCTGGATAAATCCGGTGGCATGGACATTGTACGGATTGATCACATCGCAGTTTGGAGATGTTGAGGTGAGGATTGAGACAGGCGAAACAGTGGAAGAATTTCTAAGAAGCTACTTTGGTTACAGGCATGAGTTTCTGGGAGTAGTTGCAGCCGTAGTTGTTGCAATTCCAGCCCTCTTTGCATTTATCTTCGCCCTGGCCATAAGGGTTTTCAACTTCCAAAAGAGATGAAAAGCAAAAGATGCTTTGTTGGTTAGGTAGTGTATTCCAATGGGTTATCATCCTCGGCATTAGTACGTATCAATTGAAACCCATGCAATATTTTCCTGTTAATATTCTAGGAAATTCATATTTATGGCATCTGGAAGTAAATGAGAGAGTCATTTAGTTACTAGTAGCAATCAAGAGCTACAATCTCAATGTTGGCTTAACGACGAGCTGATGGCAACTGATGATTGCAGTTGGCATACCATTTGATGTAATGCCATACGAGGACCCAAACACTAAAAGGAAGCCAATGAGGAGAGGGGACTAAGGAAACATGTATCTAACATCAGCATCTCATACTCATAGTGCTGATCGTGAGCAATATCTCATCTAGGCATCGCCATTGTTGACAAATTACTGTCGTCATCGGTCATCATTGTCACCAGAAATAACATTGCCAACTATTGCTATTGCGGATCTACACCATCTGTGCCGATGACATCCAACAATCGCCCAACAAAGAATGATCAACAACCACAGGGATTGTGCCAGAGAGTAGATCTAATTAAGATCAGATCGATGACTTTGTATGGCAAGTTAATTAAATCATGGAAGTTGATGAAATGTGAACTGACAAAATTAAGGTCTCCTGAAATTATAATCGTTAACCCTCAACTTGGGGATTGAGAGGTGCATAACATAATATATTATCTTTAACTTCAGAACCCCAACTTTAAGTCATTTACATTTCTACATGATAGTCAGAGGCTCCAAGATCTAACCTAAGTTTACTTGGCGTAAAAGTGGAGAAATTCTGCCCAGATTCAATTGCTTTCCATATATTTCAATTTTCTGGTTTATTAAAAGGAAAGTCATATGATACAATCAACTCTGCATCAGCCCAAGTGCATTCTGGAAGCTGCGCCTCGCCCATATTATTGACCATTGTGCACATATCTGCAATTAAAATGAGCCTGAATGCGAGTTTGCGGCTAAATATTCATCAGATGCCAAAAAAAAAAAAAGAACAAAAAATAAGAACTGGGGAGAAAGAACGGGATCAGGACTATGCGGAAGAAGGCAGTCTACAAAGCTTCAAGAAAAAAGGAAAATCAAAAGCAACAAGAATTAGATCCAGACAGAACCAGAGCAGATATGAGCAAGTGGTACAATCAACGCCCAGAAGCCGAAAGTCCCACGGCGGTAGACTGAAGGAGAATCAGATCTACCGGACGACGACGAGTGGTTGGCGGTAACGCTGGAAGATGGTGGTGGGGTTGGCAAAGGGTGAACAAGAACAGAGACCTTCATGCCATTGTAGCACTGGCCATTGCCGCAAATGTAGTAGTACCTCTTGGCGTGGTCAAGGGTTATGAAGTCCTTGCCACTGCTCCAGTTCCCAAGCGCCCCCTCTGTTGTGCAGTTGTCATAGCCTGTCTCATTCACTTCAAACACATTGTACATTGTCTTCTGGTACCTGAATGCTGAGCAGTAGTGGGAAATGAGCAAAACATACGATATATCTCAGGTATGCATGTACGTTTGTTTTTACTATAGTTGCTACCTTCTGCAGATATACACAGGTCGTGATGTATGAATCTAAATCCGGCCATAAAATGCATTGTATTTCCCTCTCAAGAAATCGAAAGAAAAAAACTGGGTTGTGCCCCGGCATTTGGGCTAAATATGATACGAAGGTCATTGGAACATTTTTAAAGATTAGCTAATCAGACAGACATCATGAAACAGAATACAAATGCAAACATATAGTAAGTATAGACACGCAGAGACAAGTGAGTGGAAGACAGGGAGATACAGATGAGGTCGCCAACATAGAATGTTTGATTATTGGCCCAAAGGGTATAGTTGATGCCTGGATTCCAGCCCTTGTTAGCGCCAACGATGTGGTCAGTGGCGGATACCGCAGTGGCAGAGACGAGGATGATGAATAGGGCCGCCAACAATGTAATGAAGTGAGCTGAGGCTGAGCTGTACTTCCTCGTCATTTCTTGGCAGGTAGTTTAGCAGCAGCATAGGGTTGCCTTTCCTCTTTCTTTTCCTTTTATCTTTCCCTTTGTCACCTTTTTTTTGTTTTTCTCTCTTGACTACACGTGACTGGGTTGGTTGGTTTGACTACACACCTTCTTTTCTCCATCATTTTTTGAGGGAGAACAGGGGGAGAGGTGCTAAGTTGAGATCGCCTTCCTCTCAAAGTCTTTTAAGTTCTTTTGACAAACTTAAGTGAATCTCATATTGGTTGTTTAAGAAACTTTATTGAACTTATTTGGATATATTGAAAGTTATTTTCTCACCTTGATATGATTGAATACTTGGTGATTCATTGGAGAACTCAACTTTAAATAGGTCCACCTTTATTTTTATTTTATTTTTTTGCCAAATTTTCTTTGGTGTAGGATAATAAATATAAATTGTAATTCTAGCAAGTAGAAAATTTAAATTACTTAAAATTGTCATGGTTAGCCTTCTCAGAAAAAAAAAAAATATGCTCAACATTTTTTGAAACAATATTAATTGAAAATAATAAAACATTCTTTTTAATTATAAAGTTTTTTTTTTCAAAAGGATAAATTTTCAAGTAAAATTATACTTTTTTATTTTTGATTTATAAATAAAAATAAAAAAAATACTTTTTGAAAGTTATGACTCTACAATAATAAGGCCACAAATTGAATTTAGTTTAATTAAGAAACAAATTTATAAGATAACTTTACAATGAAGTGTAAGGATAAGAAAAATTTAGTTGGGACAACTTTAAAAGAGAGTAATGATTTTAAAATATTTATGAAATAATTTTCAAAGCTCCAACAAAAATATATATATTTCCAGAGGATAGGGAGAAGTTAAAAAAAATTAGGAAATAATTTTAAAAAATTATATAAAATATCTATGGGGGATGGGCCATTTTAGAAAATTTTAATATATATATTGTCACAAAATCTTTCTCTTGTTTTTTTCACAAAAAGATTGATCTCAAGACTTATTTTACTTAAACCTTTATTGGAAGAAGAACCCATACAAGGGTTATTTCCCTTATGACTAACTTAAAATTAAATTGTAATCCCATATAAGGCATCACCACCCTTTACAAACCAAACTTAGTTGGAGCAAATCTTTCGTTGAACATCATGGCAGCACATCAAATAGAAATACATCATTCAAATAAATCTTCATTTTTGCAGGTGGAAGCAATTTGTATGCTACAAATCACTAACGTAAACCAAGAAGACAAGTATTTAAAATCAACAATATATTAAGCTAAAATTAAAGAGGTGAACAAAATGATAATGACATGCTTTTCAATATATGATCATTTTGTCCCTATCCTAAAACTCAAGTTTCAAAGAACGATTCTCTTAACCTTACATATCTTTATTTAAATAGGACAACATGTATCTTTCTCCTTTGTTCAATCTCTCTTTACATAGAAAATGGCTAAGTATAAACATTATAATGCAATTAATAAAGATCACTCAAGTAATTGGATACATTTGCATAGAATCAACTCCAACAAAGTTTGAATGATGTGTAGAAAATGTTGGAGTGAAAAAAGCAGGATTAATGGAGTACGTAGCTAAACAGAGAGTAGAGACTGAAGGCTTTAATTAGCAGTTAGGAAATCAATCTACACAACACTTTGAATCATTCTTTTTGGCCTAACAATCTTTATGAGCATGTATTTGACACCAACTATGAGACAACTAAAAAATTTGAACCAAGTAGTTGTTAAGTTTATGAATTTCACATATTTTAACTAATCTTATCTTCTTCCTCCTTTCTACACTAGATTATTTCAAACTATTACCCCTGTTTTGATGAAATTCACCAAATTCTGTGAAAACAAAGTTGGCATCACAAAATCCTGAAGAAATGTTCTTCATTATATAAATATTTTCTTACCTTTCTATTACTCATTGAAGTTTAAAAGAATGTGTCTCCTCTCTTATTGTATCTTCTTTTGAACAGTAATTGAAAAGGCTCTCTTTCCTGCCTTAATTTCTCTTTTTATGCAAAGAATGCAGTTAAGGCAAAAGATAATTTGAAACTCAATACCCCCTTAAAGTTAAGATTGACAAAATAATATACTAAAACAATATGAAATGTTCTTTCATGTATGATTGTCTTCTTTTGTTCCCAATACTCAAGTTTGAAAGTATATGTCCCTTCATCTTCTTTAACTTTTCTTTTGAACTTGAAGTGAAATAGTTAGAGGTGTTAAAATTTAAATGGACCCAAGAGGTTAACCCAAAATCGACCAAAGAATTTTGACCCGATCTCAACCCGAAAGTCACTTTATCCAAAACTAATATTAATCCAAATACAACCCAATTTTTTATTTTTTCTTGAATGAACTAGAAAAAGTACAATTAAAGATTACAATTCTTTTTTTTTTTTTGTTAATAGGGATTGGAATCAAACCCTAGACATTAAACTAAGATTACAATATTTGAATCATAGCTTTTATGTTCAAAAAAACACAAGTTTATGTGATTTTCATAATAAATCTTATAACCAATTATTCTTTAAATGAACAAAATTAATAATAAATTTAAGAGTTTCTTATATTTTTATTATACTTATACCTTTTTCTATAGAGTTAGTATACAAATAAATCTATAATTTGTGTATTTTAACAAATTTAGTCTAACCTTTTATAAATAAAAATTTAGTAATTTTAATTTTTTTTTGGTAATAAATTTAGTCAACCATTAACCTATATTAATAAAAACTAGCAAACTTGTTGATATGGACAAAAACCAATGCTAATATTGATGACATATAATGTTATGTAAAAATTAATTAAAATTTTTTAAAAATAAAATACAATAAAAAAAAATAAAAGTTTACTCTCTTCTTATTCTCTCTCCTCTATTTCTTTAGCCTTACTCTACAAAAATCAACTTAATCTAAATTCCAAAATTTCAACATCACCATTTTCCAAGTTCAAATAACCATACAAGTTAAACCAATCCACAATAACACAGAATTTATGTTGATGTCTATTTTCAACCAAAAAAGACCTCAAGAAACTCATCTTTGACAAGGTCATTGAAGTGCTTTAACTCTAGTATGCTTTTTAGCCTCGACACCTATATTACCATTGCTTTATGGCAGTTAAGATTAAAGACCTGATGAGATATGACAAATTAGCTAGCATCATTAACGTTGTCCACTTAAAAGAGCAAGCCCACCTTAAATTCATAGAAAAGCATGTCTGATATGAACTCTGATTATTTGTAAACGGAACCCAACACCAATGTTGGTATAGGATCGTTCTAACAAAGGTTAAGGGATTTTGGAGTTCTGACCCAATATTATAAACAACCAAGAATTAGAACTTAAAGATTCAGATGTCACTCCCAACAACAAAAACGTTGAATAAGATAAGTCTATTGAACCAACACACTCAAGTATGAAAGTTCAAAATTAGTTCTCAAAGAACCAGAGAAAATAGCTCATACACTCATCATCTGTCGTCCTCCTCTGCAACCACCCTTTTTATATGCTAACCCCCCTAAAACCCTAGCTAATAAGATGAGTTTATTAAGGAAATTCGTCTAATCTGGCAACCACCCCTTTTTATATGCTGATAAGATGGGCTTATTAAGGAAATTCGTCCAACCCACTAAATAATAATGAAAACCCATGAAAATAGCCCATTTAAATGCCCAAACATGGGCTCCCAAATCCAACTTCCTTCCCAAGGTTATGGTTCTCAAATTCTTCCACAGATGACACATTCGCAAGCCCTGGTGAAACCTTCATCATCTTTAACTTGTACCTGACAACTTCCTGATAGTAAATGTCGTACAACAAGTTGTTGAGAGCTTCCTTTATTTTCTTTAACTTTGCCCTTGTCATTGGTCCTTCAAGGTTTTGGCAACGTATCAACTCCCTTGTTGATTTGAGTTGGTACAATATGGCTTCCATCATTCTTGCTCTCCTCAAAATGATTTGTCCTCAAATCAGCACCTACATTATCAAAGAGAAAAGGAGAAAGGTCAAAAATATTAAATGTTACACTCACATTATACTCACCTAGCAAGCCAAGTTTATATGCATTATCATTGACTTTTGCCACCACTTGAAAAGGACCATCTCCTCTTAGTTACAACTTTGATTTCCTTTACTTAGAAAATCTATCCTTCTGCAAAGGTACCCAAACCCAATCACCAGGTTCAAAAGTGATATGCCTACGACCTTTATTGGCTTGTGTTTTATATTGTTTGGTTTTTCTCTCAATGTTAAGCTTAGCTTTCTCATGAAGTTGCCTAACCACTTTAGCTTTCTTTTTCCCATCTAAATTAACCTTGTCCTGTATAGGCAATGATACTAAATCCAAAGGAGATAATAGATTAAAACCACATATAAGCTCAAAAGGAGAATAACCTGTGACACTATGAACAACACGATTATAGGCAAACTCCACAAAAGGCAAACATTCTTTCTAGGTTCTAGAGTTCTTACCAATAACAGCACGAAACAATATACCAAGAGTTCGATTTATTACCTCAGTCTATCCATCGGTTTGTGGATGGCAAGTTGTACAAAACAACAACTTTGTTCCAAGTTTACCCCACAATGTTTTCCAAAAATGGCTCAAAAATTTTGCATCACGATCTGACACAATACTCTTCGGCACTCCATGTAGGTGAATAATCTCTCTAGAAAATAGGTCTGCAATGTGTATGACATCATCTGTTTTGGTGCAAGCAATGAAATGCGTCATCTTTGAAAACCTGTCAATTACAACAAAAATACAATCTCAGCGCTTCTTAGACCTAGCTAACTCAAGAATAAAATCCATAGAGATGTTGGTCCAAGGTTCATAAGGAATTTCTAAGGGCATATACTTACTATGGGGCAAAACTCTAAACTTAGCTTATCTACATGTAATACATTTGGCACAGACTCTTTCAACATCTCTTTTCATATGTGGCCAAAAGAAATGTTCATTTAAAACATCCCTTGTCATGGGGTTATTACTTTCTCCCCAAAAGGCAACTTGTTAGGGTGTACAGTACCCACATTTATATGATCCAAGATCCCCCTTTTCCTATCCAATATAGGATGTAGGAGTTGGATCATACCTAACCCGTTCATGTCTGAGACATAACCCGTTCGTGACATTCTCCCCCACTGAATCCATTGACGTCCTCGTCGGGAATCGGGGCTCCCCTACCTACTTCTGGGTGAAACGCTTGGCGAAAGATATCAGAATCGGGGTTGGGTCAGCTCTGATACCACTTGTTATGAGATCATTACTTTCTCTTTAAAAGGAAACCTATTAGGGTATGCAGCACCCACACTTATATAACCCAAGATCCTTCTCTTCCTATCTGATTTGGGATGTGGGAGTCGGGTCGTACCTAACCCGTCTGTGTCTGAGACATAACCTGTCCGTGACATTAATGATGGATGCCATATTATACCAACTCAAATCAATAAGGGAGTTAATACTTTGCAAAACCTTAAAGGACCAATGATAAGGGCAAGGTCAAAAAAAAAAAATAAAGAAAGTTCTCAATAACTTGTTATGCGACATTTACTATCAAGAAGTTGCTAGGTACGAGTTAAGGATGATGGAGGCTTCATCAGAGCTTGTGAATGTGTCATCTATGCAGGAATTTGAGAACCATGACCTTGGGAAGGAAATTAAATTTGGGAGCCTATATTTGGGCATTTAAATGGGTTATTTTCATGGGTTTTTATTATTATTTAGTGGGTTGGACGAATTTCCTTAATAAGCTTATCTTATTAGCTAGGATTTTAGGGGGGTTAGTATATAAAAAGGGTGGTTGTAGGGGAGGACGGCAGATAATGAGCATATAAACTATTTTCTCTAGTTCTTTGAGAACTAATTCTGAACTTTCATACTTGAGTGTGTTGGTTCAATAAACTTATCTTTTTTAACATTTTTATTGTTGGGAGTGACATCTGAATCTTTAAGTTTTGGTTCTTGGTTGTTTATAATCATTAGGTCAGAACTCCAAAATCCCTTAACTTTTGTTAGAACGATCCTATACCAACATTGTTGTTGGGTTCCATTTACAAATAATCGGAGTTCATATCATTTAGTATCAAAGCCATATTTCTAACTTAGGTTAGTTATACTTTTGTTATCATCTCTTTTGTGTATCCTTCATTGTTGGTCGAATAACCAAAAAGAAAAAAACAAGAAAAAAAAATCGTGTATTTCTTGGGTTGCCTTTCTACTATTTATTCATTCTATACAAATACCTATTAGTTAATCAAAAAAAAAATGGTTTCATTGCTTAATTGGTCATTTACTCAATTATATTCAATAATTGATTGTTGTCGAATTGCATTGCTCGTATCATTGAATTCCTTGTCATTCTGTTTGCTTTATTGCCCATTTTATTGATCGTGTCACTTCTCTAAAGAGGTAGGTCTAGGATTGATATAGTCAAGTTTTGTTTGTTCCGAATTTAGTTTGCTTGGAACTATTGAAAGAGCTGTTAGAGTCTTATAATTCGTTGTGTGAAACACGAGAGTTGAGGACTATTATAGTTGAGTAGAGAGCAAACACGCAAAGGAGTAAGTTTCGTGAGGTATATTCTTTATTTACTAACAATCTTACATATACAATGTCTAATGCTAAAGAAGGCAGTTTCCCACATAGAGAGGAGGAAGTAGTTGTTCCATATTTCAAATTGCTGATGAAATCCTTAGAGCAGAAGTTTGATAGGATTGATTAAATGTTTTGGGAAGTTCGAGACATGATGGACAAAATAGATAGGAAATCGAGTGTCGATCCTAAGAGGCCAGCTAGGAGGGTTGTGAAGGAGCAATTTAATCATGACTTTGGTAAAGATGGTGATGGTTATTATGATGATGGTGATAATGCTAGTAGAAACTTCAGAGGTGGCTTTAGAGGAGAATGTGGTAATCGAAATGGTAGGGGAGTAGGAGGCAATGGAAATATTTATGATAGGTACAATGGAGGCTAGGATAACAAAAATAGAGTGAAGGAAGGAATAGACAAAAATCTTAGTAGTATTAAAATGAAAATACCTTCTTTCCAAAGGAAAGCTAACCTAGATGTCTATTTGGATTGGGAACGAAGGGTAAAATTAATATATGAATGCCACAACTTCTTTAAGGAGAAGAAAGTGAAGTTAGTTGTGGCAGAGTTCATTGATTAATGTTGTTGTATGGTGAGACCAACAAGTTACCACCAGGAGAAGAAATTTTGAGAGCTTCCTTTATTTTCTTTGACCTTGCCCTTGTCATTAGTCCTCTAAGGTTTTATAAAGTATCAACTCCCTTATTGATTTGAGCTAGTACAATATGGCTTCCATCAATGTCTACCTTAAACATCTAGCAAATTACATGGTGGATTTTTATCTTAAAAGTCTAATTTGAGATGGATATGCCAACAACAAGGAGATCTTGATGCATCTCTCTTTCTCAATCTTGGCCCATTTGATTTCTATTAACTCAAATTGACATCTAGGTCTTTAAGTCTAATTGAATATGATGGGTTCTTTATCCTTTATTTTTGCCTAAAAGATCTCAAAGAAGTATGAAACAATTTAGAATAGAAAAAAGAATCTAAAAGAGGAGAAAAAGTGAGACTTGTTGGTGGAGGAAAGGGGTGGCATCATCAACGATAATGTAATCAACACTGATGATGATGTTGTCAACCTAATATATGAGAGATGGAAGCATGGGACATAATGCAGTAATATCTAAGAGCCTCGATGTTGCCAATTTTGTTGAAAATAAAGGGGAGGTGAGAGTTTATAAGGCATTTAAAGTGGTCAATTAAGATAAAGAGACCATCAAAATTGGTTGATTTGTGTAGAGACAAAGAAGGAAAAAGTGAAAAGAGAATAAAGGAAAGAAGATTTTCTAATTTTTAGTTTTAAATATAAAAAAGAAAATATAAGAGTAATTTTTTTAATTTATTTTTTATTATATTTTAAAATTTTTAATTAATTTTCACATGCATTCAATGTTATAAATATTAATTTTTTTTATCTACAACAATAATTTTCACACACCAACTTTTCATATCATATAATTTGATGATTTGTATTAGTATAGATTAATAATTGGTTAAATTTATTATAAAAACATTTTTAAAATTATCAAATTATTATTTTCTAAAAGTCAAGTTACATTTATTAAAATACATAAAGTTATAAATTTATTTGTATATTAACTCTTTTTTATATAGACATAATTATATACACTTTACATATGCACACTACTCTCTTTATATATATTTTATACCAATATATCTTACATTCATTTTACATAATTGTTAATTTATTACACGTATTTCATTATTTTACATTAATGTATGTTTCTTGATTCTATAAATTAATCTATTTTCATTTTTTAACATTTTTAATATTACACATATTTTATACATATTCAAATAAACATACATGTATATTTGTATAAACAATATAGATATTTTATACAAATAAATATATTAAAATAATAAATAAATACTACAATATTATTTTCTATCATAATATATGTAGAAATACTAGGTCGATATCCAACTGTACCCACATGAAAAATTAAGAATCATTATAAAAATGCTGAATTATATGCTTTTGTTACACCTAAATATTTCAAAAAGTCATTAGCGAATAATAAGTTATAAATTGTACAGTGCGTCTAATATTTCATAAAAGAAGGAAAAAGTAAACAACAAAGAAATATTTGTTGGTTCATAACTTCCCAAGCTGCTTCTCAACTCAAACCCGACCCCAACCCACTTTACGTGAACCCTACATGACACAAAAGTTACTTGACCCACAAGTAACTCAACCCAAATTAACTTAACCACGAAATGAATCAACCTGAAATTGACCCAAACTCTTGTTCTGACACATGTATATGAAACATCTCTCTCTCTCTCTCTCTCTCTCTCTCCTTTATTTGAAAGGAAATCTTATTTCAAACTCCTAGCCATCGGGCCAATATTTCATTAGGTCAAGCAGTTAGAATATTGACCTCATTAATTGTGATAACTTTTGCTATAAATAGTTAGGGATAGATACACCTCCTTCATGTAATTAAACGGGCCCATGTATGAAAAATTGAAACTTGATCCAAAAGAAGAAAGCAGCATTCCAGTGAATGCCTTCGCTCTCACCGAAAGTCTTCCTCTCTCATCTCTCTCAAATAATTAGCATCATTGTTATACATTGTATGTTCAGTTGACTTTCATTTTGGAAAGTAAATAATATGTCAATACTTTTTAAGCTCTTGGCATAAATTTCATTACGCGTTCATCTTTCTACTTATTGCTTAATAATACCTTACCAATTGATAAACAAGAGGAAAAAAATTGTTCAAGTACACAATGGCCCCCCTATTCATCAACACATCAAATAAAAAATGTGGACCACAAACCATCTATTACATCAATAATGGCAGTGCTCTTACGAGCATCTTTTATGTTGATGACGAACTTGAGATCGAAATCCGTTGTAACAAAAGCTTTTTCAAACCAATTTTGGCTAGGTTGTGTCCCTCACTTGTGACAAATTGCGTCACCGTAATTCACAATTTCCCTGTAATGGATTTTTTTTTTTTTGTGTGTACATTAATTGCAATAAATTGTATTCATAGTGTGGACTAGGTGTCACGAGATTTTTCATTAAATTTGGTCGCTTTCATCGCGCAAGGGATAACTCATCACTTAGTGTTTTCTCTATCTGTTGTGTTTTCCACAACTTGACGGCTCACTACTATAGTATAATTCAGTTTTCATCAAACTAACAAATATAGACCACAACCCATCTATTACATCAATAGTGGTTGTGCTCTAATCACCTTCTTCAGTACTGCTGACGAACTTGAGATCAAAATGGCAACATTAAAGCATTTCACCTTTCCAAAATTGTACTCTATTTTATAAATATATATTTTACTTTTAGTGTTTTGTATTATCACTGCACAATTTAGAAATGTAACAAAGTTTTTCCCTCATTCGACATCTATTGTGACAAAAGGTTTTTCCAACTCTGTTTATGATGGCCTGCTTCACTCAATTATGACAAATTGAGTCACCATAATTCACGGTTTCTATGTAATGGGTCTTTTAAGTGCACACAAAGTTTAACTAATTGTATCCATAATAAAGACAGCGTTTCACAAGATTGTTCAATTAATTTCGCAGATTACATCGCACGAGGGAGACCCTCTCATTAGGTTTCCTCTCTGATCATCCTTTGTGCTGTCCACAATTGGATAGTTAGCTACAATTGACAAATTTATTTTTCTTCACACTAGCAAATATGGACCACAAACCATCTATTACATCTGTAGTAAAAGTTCTCTAACCACTTATTCAGTATTGTTAAGGCACTTGATATTGAAATGCAAACATCAAAAAATTCCATCTTGCATAAATTATATTCCATTTTACACATATGTATGTTACTTTTAGTGTTTTGTATTCTTGACACACAATTTAGACCTACAACAAAATTTTTCCCTTATTCGACATCTATTGTGAGAAAAGGTTTTCTTGCTCCATTTGGGCTGAGCCCTGTCACTCAATTATGACAAATTGAGTCACCATACTTCACAATTTCTGTTTTTTCTTTTTTCTTTTTTTTTTTGTGCATGTTAACTTCAATAATTGTATTCATGGTAAAGACCGTGTTTCATGAGGTTTTTCAATGATTTTCGCACTTTCCATCGTATGAAGTCAAACTTATCACCCGTCTTCCTCGCATTTTATCTATTGTGCTATCAACTACTCAATAGTTCAATACTATTGTACAATTTAGTTTTCATAAAACTAATAAAAAGGGACCACAAACCATCAATTACATCAATAATGGTAATGCTCTTACCATTTATTCGTTATTTTTGAATATCTTGAGATCGGAATGCCAACATAAAATAATTCAACCTTAACAAAATTTTAATTCATTTAACAATTTTGTATTCTACTTCTAATATCTTTTATTCTCTATGTATTAGTTTGAATTCCATAATTTAACTAATCCTTTAACTATCAACAATTATAACAATAGGTTTTATAAGATGTTCAACATCTACTCCTTCGATTCTTATTAACATACAAAAATTGATCAAGAAATTTTAGACATAACATGGGGCGCAACACTAACATATTACTCAAATGTGCCCCTATGACCTCATTCACCTTATTCTCACTAACATGTGATTGTTCCAAACAAGAGATATCTCAAAACTAATCATATTTTATTATTTATCATTTTTTGGGCCAAAATTCTCTAGGTTATCTTACCATAAATTTATTCACTTATTCACAACTCAATGCAAAATAAAGACAAAATTATTTGACATCTCAGTCTAAGACTATCATATAAAATACATTTGGGAAAAGTACATTCAATGTTTCTATCAAAGGAAATGATGATGTATTTTGATTTAAATACAATCTTTCCACCAACTATTCAAATCTCTCTATGAATTACTCAATTTCTGTTAATTACAATATCTCCACTAATTATTAATCAATTAAAATTAATTCTTTCCAAAAAGAAAATATTATAATTGTGTCTCACATTAATGATATAACCTTAACTTGCACTATAAAAAAACACCATAATGTATAACTCATTTATAACCAAAAGTATATATAAAATCCTATCAATGAAATACAAATTATTTATTGGCAATTATCACCTAATTTTGTCTTATTAGTTTATTGTTTTTTATGATATCAAAATCATGTCTTACAAAAGTATAAATGTCATATCAATCAAATTCACCCATTACCTCACCTTTCTTAAATGCTATTACTAGTAATCAAGTACCAAGTAACTGAATCTTAAATATTACTAAACTAATAGGCCTCATCAATAACACTATCCCACTATGTCCTTTCATCCCTGCCATAAGAGGTTCATCTAAATTAATCACATTTCATACAATTGATATCAAATTGACTAAAGACAATTACATCGTATGGAAGACATGTCTCCTCCCCTTTCTTAAGGCCAATTGACTCCTATCAATTACGGATAGAATTGAACCATATCCTTCACACATTATCACTGAAATTGGTGAGAATGGTGTTAACAAAAATTTGTCAAATCTAACATATGAAACATGGTTTACTAGAGATCAAACTACCTTAAGGCAAATTCTCAATTTCATAGTTAATAAAATCATTACATAGTTCTCCAATTTAAACTCTTCAACAGCCATGTGGTCCTTTCTGGCTTAATTATATGTAACATGTGGTAGTGCTCATGCCATATATATACAAATGCAACTCAGATTCTT
The DNA here is from genome assembly GCA_020883675.1 of Bruguiera gymnorhiza. Classification (NCBI taxonomy): domain Eukaryota; kingdom Viridiplantae; phylum Streptophyta; class Magnoliopsida; order Malpighiales; family Rhizophoraceae; genus Bruguiera; species Bruguiera gymnorhiza. Next base: position 322,100 of record JAIRCJ010000013.1, on the reverse strand, counting down.
TACGAAGGAAATCAAACAATTACGGACTATCTACGATAAGCAACTTTTATTATTGATCAACTTGTCTCGATTAGTGAGAACATCTCCTCAGAAGAATACCAAACTTACTTGTTCAGAGGACTTGGAACAGAATATCAAAGTTTAGTAATATTGATCTCCATTTAAAATTAGTACTAATCCCTTACATGTGAGTTTTTACATGGACTTCTCTTAACTTATGAGGCACATCTTGATTTGTTTGACCTAATCACTTCCATTTCAATAGTACTTATGACATATACAACACACCAAGTAAATAGAGCATTACAACAATTTTTTTCTCACGCGAATAAGTCACTTCGGCCTAAGCAACAAATCTCGTAAAATTGGCAACACTTTGCTCCGTGAAATTCAACCTCAAATTACTCATTATATGTAGGCAATTAAAAAAATCAAGGGAGGGGTAGTGTTCGATATTAACTCTATAATTGTTTTGGCCACTAAGTCAATGTGTGCCATAATTGTGGACCTCCACCACAATCCTCAAGTTTGACACCATAGCGCCATATTATTGAAAGTCCACCACCACCATTAGTATTTTGGACTCATGGTATCTAGATTCTAGTGTCATACATCACGTCACAAACAATTTATTGCGACTGTCCTCTCTTCAACCCTACATAGGCAACCAATATGTTACCATAGGTAATATATCTAGCCTCCCAATAACTTATAAAGGTACTCTTATTTCTCAAAATTTTCATCTTTTTAATGTCTTAGTTGTTCCTTTTATAAAGAGAAAATCACTTTTAATACGTCAATTTTTACAAGAAAATAATTGTAATTTCATTTTCTCATCTAATTATTTTTTTATGAAGTGTCTATGTATAGGTAAGATTCTCTTTTGAAGGAATCTTAATTGGGGACTCTATCAATTATTGAATTAGTTTGAGTTTTTTCCTTCAACTTACCTATCTCAATCTAACTCCCTTATTTGTTGGCACTATTGTTTAAATCATACTACATATTTAACTATTTCTTACATATTCAATAAGTCATTAGTTACATAACCAACTTGCTTGACATGTGCATTTAATAAGAGTCATTGTCATCATCATCCTTCTATTTCTCATAAATTTACAACTTCTCCATAATTAATTCATTTTGACATTTAAGAATTGACTTTTGCAACATCTCACCAAAATAATAAATATTATATTTATTTTATTGACGATCATTCCAAAATTTCCTAACTTTATATGTTCAATTCTCGTGATCAATTTTTACATATCTTCATAATCTTTCTAATTTTTGTTGAAAACCAACTTAATACTTAAGTTAAATCTATTCAAGGTGACTGCACCAAAGAATTTTTGTTTACATCTTTTAATAAACTATTGCAGGAGCGTGATATTTATAAATATACATCCTGTCTTCATCTGACCCTTCAAAAAGGTTCAATTATGTGTAAATATAGACATAGGGTTGAAATAAGTCTAGCAATTATGCACTATATGTCTATTCCCTCTCACTTTTGGGATGTTGCCTTTGAGAGTGCGGTTTACTTTATTAAACAACTATCTACTCTAGTTCTACAACAACACAACCCTTAAGAAATACTCTTTTCTAGCACATCATCCATTAAATATCTTTAGGTTTTTAGTTATTCTATGTACTCAAACCTATAACCTTATATCAAGTATAAATTGAAGTTTAAGTCACATCGATATATTTCTTAGGATATTTCTCAAGTGTTAAAGGTTATTAATATTATTCCCTGTAACAATGACAATTCTATATAATTGTAGACGCAATATTTAATGAGAGTGTTTTTTCAATTGTTGTTTTTATTATCAATGTACCATCAAATGTGTCCCCACCAACGTCATTAGAGTTACCCCTTTATGTTTCTCCACCAATACATTTGTAATACGATGATTCACATATGCAGGAATCAAGAACTAATACATCCCGCATATTAACACTTGTGCAAAGTAATTCCACCACTTCCCACTCCATGTCTCTCCAATTGCAACCCACAGTACCCTTTCTTGTCATTGAAACTCTTATAGGCCACCATCGCATAGGTTACATGCTTGCCCCCATAACAAGCATTATTTGCCTACCCTATGGTGACCAAATTTTAAGATAACACCATTCTCCGCCACCATGTACAAAGGGATCACACCTATGCAATTACCACTTTGGTAGTAATCTCATCCACATCATCTTGTTACAATTAGACATTAAAAGATCCAAATTGGCAAGCAACTATGACTGAAGAGTATATTGTACATTCGAAAAATCAAACATGGGACCTTGTACCATTTTTTTTGACCTATAAACTCATTGGTTGCAAATGGATATTTCATGTCAGGTTTCATGCGAACGACTCTCTTGAACGATACAAGGCCAAATTAGTCGCAAATAACTTTCATTAATAGTAAGGAATCAACTAGTATGAAACCTTTAGTATGGTGGTTAAACATGTCATGGTTTAAATAGTTCTCACAACTGCATTTTTTAAGGTTGGCAACTTCGACAACTTAATATTAAGAATGTCTTTCTCTATGGACATCCAATTAAAGAACTATTCATAGATCAACCACTAGATTTCGTTGATCCCTACCATCCTCATCATATTTGTCATTCAAAACTCTCTCTCTATGACCTAAAATAAGCATTTCATACTTAGCACCAACGTCTCAGTAATTTTCTCATCTCTATTGATTTTATAGTTTTTTTAGTTGACTCATTATTATTTATACTGTATACAATACAATACAATATCTTCCTATTCATCTATATCGACGATATAATTCTTACAATATCCCTTACAATACCATTATTTACTCTTTTAGAAACTTTACAAAGGAATTTACTACCAAAAATTTAGGTGAAGTCAATTATTTCCTTAGGATCGAACTACAACACACTTCGAATGGTATTCTTCTTCACCAAGCAAAATATGTAACAAATTTTTTTGCACAACTAAAAATACAAGATGCAAAGTGTATCACTATACCCTGTGTCGTTGACTTGAATATTTCATCTATCTATTATGATAAGTTGTTTTCAGATCTAACATTTTATTGTAACATTACAAGTGCATTGTAATATCTTACTCTCAATTCATTTTTTTATAAAATGTGACATTCATATTTTATTAAATACATTACATTCATATTTTTTGAATGTTGAATCTAAAATTCATCTTATTACAATCTGATTTAACTTTTTTATATATTTTTTTAATTTTTATGTGTATTGAGTTCTTAACACGTGTTTTTGGAGTTTCCTGTATCATTTATTAGTTAGAATGAAAGGCTACAAAATATCCCAAAAATAATGTCAATAACTAAAGAAAATTTTTTGAAATAAGCAGTTTGTAAAAGCCAATTTTTACAAGAACATTCTCCTACTGCTAATGTTTACCTGCACCCCTAAATCACAATCACCAACAGAAAGCTTTGAGTACTAGTCCAAATGAGTACCCAGAAAGAAAGGCAGGGCTCCAAATTTCTGATACTGTTTCATTTCATCCCAACAAGTTCGAAACCTGGAATCCAACTAAAGGAGCCGGCTTCTATATATATTTCCTAGCAAGGGCACGAACTTTTGTGTCAAAATGTGAAGACGTAATTCGAGAACCGGGCAAGTACAAGGGATTGAGAAGAGTCTGCAGATTACCATTTGTGGAACAATGTCAGTTATAATCTCATGTAGAAGAAATAGTGTCCATTCAACTGTAACAACACTTGTGAGTAGCAAAAGAATTCTACGCCTCAGATCTAACAAGACTAAATCACAAACATCAATAGGCTATTTCCATTTTTGAAGTAATGCATCACCCTCTACATTAAAGTACGCAGGTGTACCTGAGAATATAGCAATTTCACACTTAAAGAGACCACTCTTAGAATTTAATATATCATCTATTTTTTAATCTCACATAATAGTTAAGATTTTGAATTGAATAATTTCTAAATATTGTAGTAGCATCTTTATGACCAAGAAATTATGAATTCAAATCATGCTATTCTCATTCTTTCAGTTAAATTACAAACTTCTACAGAATGCAAAGAGAGCATGCACTTTGTCCATGATTGTAGGCTAATGGGCTTGAGAAGGAAGTGTATTAGAATAAAACATTAGTATACCTCACCCAAAAGTTTAACTTTTCCACTTTAATGACCACCAAGAGCATTTCATCCTATTTGATCTCATCCTTAATTGCACTTAAAGTGCTTTTACAATTATGTACAAGACAGTAAGCTCCTCAGTAAGCTCCTCACTTTACGAAGTTGGTACAGAGGTGGAATTCTAAAAGCTAAATGAACAAGTTTCTAATGTTCCGTAGCTGCAGTACACTTTACATGGGATAAAATCAATATTCAATTAGTTGCTCCATTGAATGAAAAGTTACTAAATTTGTACATGGTTAATCCTCCTTCAGATGTTTGTTTCACTTAGCTTTTCCTTTATTTATCCTTGACATCTTAATGTTATTTTAGAATTCCCTCTCAATTATACCACATGGAATATGCAATTAAAATTATATTTGCCACTATTATTAAAGCTTTGAATGATCAAAACAACCTCCAATTGCTTATCTTTTCCATGAGCAGAACAATTGATCACATGAAATCCATTCCGTTCATTGTTATTGCAAACTTAAAAAGAGAAAAAAAAAACATCATGCACATCAACTCTAGCAGATAAGTTATGAACGATAATTGCAGGTTTAAAATTGACAAACAATTCTACAATAGTGTGTTGCATTTTCCCCAGAACAAATGCCACTTAAGAAATCAACAATGATGGGGCAATTTGCTCAAAACAAACTAATTCCTATTTAAATAATGCTACAACAATTTAGTGCTGTGGTATATGTCCCATATTGTAATTTGTTACGCATTAGGACCAATTCATCAATTCCTTCTCTCAACCATTTCACATAAGGCTTTTGCAAGTTAAAATAGGTAGACAATATAATACAGAACATAGCTAGCAAATCATTTGGACCATGTATAGAACTGATTTTAAGTCCTCGAGCACTTTTTAGCATATGTATAACAAACCAATATAATTCTAACAATAAAAGATGATCAACTCAAAAAGATTATAAACGCTGTTACTGAGTTAGCAAGGACCTCATGCCTGTAGAAATAATGACTAACTGAAATTGTCACAGGAAATTAAGTCCCCAAGATCTCTTCTCAGAATTTAATCTACAAATCCCATTTATTTATTAGCCTATTTGGGAACAGTTACTCATGAAACTACAAAAAAGACTATTAACTTTCCTTCCCCCAGTGGCATTAAGGCATTTTCCAATTATTCTTACACGTTTTGCTTTTTCAGTTATCAGTAGTTCCAGGTGGAGATTTCTTTGGATGAAACCAATCAACTAAGATGGATTGTTGAGGGATTCCTATAATAAAGCTCATGGTGAAAGCTTGCTAAGACTCAAAGGTCAAAATTTAACATTGATTTCCTATGTTTATGGAATAAATCTATCAATTTTCACCATTTACATGTATAAATTCAATTAGCAATATGCACACATGCATGCAAAATATGCATCAAACCACATCAGCTGATGATATACCTTTATATAAAGCTCTTGGACCTCCTGGAAAAAGCTCTTGATTCCATCTTCATTGCGGGAGTCATGAAGTAGCATAAATCGTGTATGTATGTAAAGTCAAAGAAGATATCAAGGAGGAGCTATTATACCATATGAAAGTGAAATTAAAAAAAAAAACATCTCTCAATGCCCAGTATGATGCTAAGGAAATGTCCCAATGTAACAACCATAGACATGAAAACAAGCACACAGGGCTTCATTCTCATAACAGGTAATGAATGGCTAAGCAAAGAATGGTAAAACCCATGCCACTAGGGAAATGTTACATACTAAATCTGACATACTATATTGCAATAAAAATCTTCACATGCAAATGCAGATACTACAAAACTGTAGCCCCAGGGCAGTACACATGAAATAGACAGTACCACTGATACCACTGAGTAAAGTAAAAACTATCAGACTTGTTGATCAGCTCAGAATATTCATACTACAGATAATACCTCCTTAAAGCAGCATGACATTTTTAAAAAAAGATTCAGTTGCCCTGTCTGTACCATGCATCAGTTAGAAATATGATGGCAATGGCTATTGATGTTTCATATATCAGCGGAATAATTTTTGTGGTCACGAAGCCAGAAGTTTAGTGTTTTCCATACCAGGAAGTTGCAATATTCATTGATCACATTGACTTCAAGGAGAATGAATGGCTCGTTAATGAGAAACAAAGTTTTTTCCCTTTCACCCTTTTTGTATGTTAATCACATTTGTTTCTGGCAATGCCATAGAAACATCTTAGTTTTAGCATGAGCAATCTATATATATATATATATATATATATATATATATATATATTAAGGATATGACCAGCTGTAACATAAACTGATACGACCAGATCATTAAACCTGTCAATTCCTTTCAGGAACCTGCATCAGAATGTGACAAACAAAAATGTCAAGATACCAGGATTTGACATACATGTATGCGCACACAAAGAGAGAGAAGAGACTGATTACATTGCGCTCGTGGTCCATGCGAGATCCTGAACAATGTCCAGAGCTGCATGCAGTACAAATTGATGCAGTTGAGCAGCATCTTCTCTCTATCATTGAGTCAATGAAGGGGGTAACATTAGTGTTAACCACAACCAGATTATTCAAGCTCACATCAAAATGCATCATTGAGGTGGTGATCTAAAAAGGAAGCCAACAACTTAACCATGGATTCCTCGATGCACAACATAAATTTGGCTGTCTAAATGCAAGAGCATTTTTTTTCCCTTTTTCTTTTTCTTTCTGGTTTCTCTCTCTTTTGCTGCCCTGGTTTGATGTCTTCAGATGACCCTTGTTCAAAGACATAAGGAACTTAGAACTATGGACATCCGTGGTACATGCTATATCTATAACAAGCCTACACACCTTCTCTCTACATCAAACTTGAGTAAGAAAAGCAGTTGTTTGAGTCTCTTATACTCCTCCCCCCCCTTGGCAGCTGCACACCCACCATGCTGCTAATGTGTGCTTCATTAGATTAACAAAGTAAGTTTCACTCAGCTCATCACTTGACTCTCCTTTCAAAACATCCCCAACTTCACCTTCCTGAAGTCCTTGACATAGGGATCTCCCAAGCTGTGATGCTGGTAAATCTTTTATCCCATTAGTATGATACTTATAGTTTTCCTTTTGGAATTTGTATTATTCTAGTGAATTTCCTTATCATTTACAGATCCAAATTCCATTCTTTGAAGCCTAAAAATTTCAGCTTTCCAAACACTACTAAACCATAGACCTAGATTCCGTCAACTTGAAATCTTCTCCTCTGATCTTTCCTACATTACTATTCCATTTTCTATTGCTATGTTTTAGTCTGTTATCTGGAAGCTCATTACATGACATTAGCAAACCGTACCATTCCACAATCCAACATGAAGTTCATGAATGACAGGTTTACAGATGGACAACAATGTAGAATACAATAAGCTTTCTCAGTTTATATCATGAATATATTAAACAATAATACTGAAGGTTTTCTGTAAAAATATGAACAGTAATTTGTGGTCACATTTACTTGTAAGCAAAATGCAGTACTAAATAAATAGTGACTGATATTTCTTGATGGAGGTAAATAGAATTAAGGCCTGTTAGTCAGCTAGTCTTCTAGGATTTTTGATTTCTTGTAGCATAGTCGAATACATATACATGTATATCTAATTGAAGAAATTGATGGAGTAGCAGACACATAACCGTATAGTCTCTGTTATGGTAAGATGAAATCAAAATGATTGCTCAAAAAAAAATAATAATAAAGGATGAGATTGGAATGAAAATGATGGATCACCAAACTTCCATCCTAGAAATGAAAAACATGAGCTAACAGGTATTGAATTGACAATTGCACCTATTAATGACACACATTACTTGTAACTTGAGCAAACAAAGGGACTTCAAACTTCAAAATAATTAAAATACTCCACATCAGGGTACATAATACCATTTCAAAGATGGAAAATCCAAACTAAAACACTCAGTGGAATGGGTTCCACACAGCCAGCTTAGCTAGGAAAATCATTAAGGGCCATTCCAAGATCCTTGATATAACAGCGAGGTGCTGACAGAAATTCTAAGGGAGAGGGGGGAAGGCCATCCGTGTAATACAGCCACGGCATATTGAGGGCCATGAGCATCAACCAAAATTAGAACCAGTCATGCACACTTGACAACAGAAATTAGAGTTCCCAACGAAAGGCCCAGTCAATGGATATGATAAACGGAAAAGAATAATCAAAGATTTATCTTACTTTAGCTGCGGATCCAACCTCAGCTTCATATATAGGGATGTCATTCCTGCTCACAATCATAAAACAGGCTGTAGTTGCCATCCTTTAAGCTGTACAAAGTTAAAAGCAACCAAAAACCTCAAACACTATGCCCATCATATGTCCAATAACAAAATATCGTAATTAGATCTGTACATCGAAGACATTAACATAATTCAAACAAGTACACAATTTTCCCGGTTGATTACCCGATTAAAAATAATAAAAAAAGACAGGAATTTGATTCAGGATACCCAAATTTAATCAATAAATCAATAAAACCAAAAGGATGTTGGTGGAGAGCTCCGAGGCTCTTACCTTTCGAAAGTAAATGGCGAAATTGAAGAAGAAAAGAGGTGACTGCTATCAGCAGCGGAAAAGTATCGCCGCCGCCGCCGCCGCCGCTGCTGCTGTGAGGGTGTGTGTATGTGTGCGTGTTTTCTCGTAGGCGGTTGAAGTATTACAAGGGGTTGTTTGGTTTAGCCAACCACAAACTACTTCCTTTCTTTTTTACCTTTTCGTTCTTTCACGTTTTCCCTCTTTTCTTTTCATTTTAAATACCAGAACTCCTGAGATCCCGATAGTGGGAAAAAAAAAAAAAAAAACATATATATCGTTTTATTTATAACAGGAAATGGTTGGGTTTTTTTTTACTTCTAGCAATCTTATCCCTTTCATGGTGAAGAAATTGGAAAGCATCATAGTTATGTTAAATTTGAAAATGTGAAAGGAGATACCTCAAATTGGATTGTTAGGGTTTTATTGCCCTACCTTAAAGTTGATTATGATATAAGTATTAATTTAATGTATAATGTATTGAAAGAACCCTATAGTGTAGAACCAAATTTCATAAAGTTGTGAAGAAAAATAGAAGAAAGGCCATAAATTTGATTAAAGAGCCACATACTAACTCTTTCAAGAAGTTGTCAAAGTATACTGACCTATTTAAGGAAACTAATCTTGGCTTAGTGGTAAAATTTGGATTTAAACCTAAAATCATCCAAATGATACCTCACCTCCTATATTCCAAATAATCTTCATTAGTTTAAAGGCATGTATTGTTAACTTTATAGTTAGATGTAGACCTTTTACTAGTCTTGATGGTTGTCATCTTAAGGGGCCATATAATGGATCATTGTTGGTAGCAATGTCAATTAATGGCCATAATGACATATTTCCCATTACCTATGCTATTGTTGAGAGAAAAGACAATAAGAGTTAGGATTAGTTCATAGGACTTTTATATGATTGCATTGGTATAACTATAAAAGGGAAGCCATTAACATTTATGTTAGATAGACAAAAGGCATGTCCCACTCACGTCTAAAATTGTTATTTTTTAGAATTATATTGAACATATGGAAAATATATTGATTGTTGCATTATACATATTATTAGGTAATCATTAATATTATTGAGCATCATTTTCTTGAGGCTATGCATAAGAACTATACCAAACACTTGTAAACAAACTTAAAGACAAATTAGCCTAGTTTGGAGTTAAGAAACTTGTTTTTTAAAAGGCATGCAAATCATATTGCTACATAGATCACGTTAAAGCCATGAAAGAAATAAGTAAGATAATTCCTACTAACTAGTGGTGTAAATGATTGTTTGACATAGATGTCAAAAGTGACCATACCACTAATAATGTGACTGAAATTTTCAACAATTAGGTAAGAAAGTCTAGGTAAAAGCATATTTTCACTCTCTTTAAGAATATTAGAATCAAAGCCATAACAAAACTACATAAAAAGTATTCTAAAGCATCAAGTTAAGAGAGAAAAGTGACACCAAAGGTAACAAGAGATTGGACAAAATATCAAGTTTTATAAGCTACTTAAAGTGAATTCCTACTAGTAATGAAAAGTTTTAGGTGAGGGATAATGTAGAGAAATTTTTAGTCAACCTTAACAAAAGGATATGCAATTGTAAAGAATGGGTAATTTCTAAAATTCCTTGCAAGCATGTAGCTTATTGTACTAACTACATAACATAAAGTTTTTTAGCATGTACCTTAATAGCTAATGTGTTAGTTATTATTATAAATATATATTTGATATTTTATACATATAATTAATCAACTAAATGCATTTTTTTTTAATTTTTAGTTTAACTATCTAATAAGATGATTATTAATAAACTCTAACAATAAAATTTATAAAATAAATATATTTCATAAAAATAATCATAACTATTTCTTATATTCTCACGTTTTCTCCTCTCTTTTCTCTTTTATCAATCTCTCTTTTCTGTTCCCTTTTATTTTTAATCCTTAATTAATCCTCATAAGCTTGCTGAGGTGATAATGGTACAAGAGTGACAGGTTTTTCATTCATTACAAAGGAATATCGATTCTTGAAGTCATCATACATAACTCGTCTATCAAATTACCATGGTCTTCCTAATAGAATATGGTCCACATGTATAGGTACAACATCACATAAAACTTCATCACGGTACCTTCCGATAGAAAATGATATAAACACTTGCTTATTTACCTTGACTTCACCACTCTCATTCAACTAATGAAGTTTATATGGCCTAGGATGCTTCATAGTAGGTAAATTCAACTTCTCAACCATAGTTATGTTAGCAACATTAGTGTAACTCCCACCATCAATAATCATACTACATACCTCATCTTTAATAAGACACCTCGTTTGAAAGATGTTATCTCGTTGCACCTCATTTTCTTCTTTTACTTCCACATTTAATGCTTGCCTTGTAACGAGAGCTACTCCATTAACCGGATACTCCTCTCTATCACTTTCACCCTCTGATAATGACATAGAATCATCATCTGATTCACTTTTAGTTTCAACATCACCATTACTTCTTAAAATCATTACACACTTATTTAGACATTGAGATGCAATGTGACCCTTGCCCAAACACTTAAAACATTTAACATATATATTTCTACTAGGTTAGGGGTCAGAATTACCTACCTCCTTACTAGAACCCACATTCTTGTACTTGGATACCTCAGCTCTAGACTTATAATTGGCCATCTTGTTCCTTTTACTCCAATTTGGCTTCCAATATGAGCTAGAACCTGAGTTCTGCCCAAACCATGTGAAACCCTTTTGTTTGAGTTGCCTTTCAACTTTCATTACCATGTGCACCATATCTTCTAATTTCACATAGTGTTGCAATTCAATCATGTTTGCTATGTCCTTATTTAGCCCTTACAGAAATCAAGTCATGGTTGCTTCTCTATCTTTTTCCACATTCGCCTTAATCATGGTAATCTTCATCTCCTTGTGGTAGTTCTTCACACTTTTGGTGCCCTGAGTAAGTCCTTATAACCTTTGGTACAACTCCCTGTAATATTGATTAGGGACAAACCTTCTCCTCATGATAGCCTTCATCTCCTCTCATGTATCAATAGGCTGCTCACGATTCCTTCTCTTAGTCAAAACAAGTTGATCCCACCAAATAATCACATAGTCATTAAATTCAACTGCAGCAAGCTTTACCTTTTTCTCCTTGGAATAGTTATAGTAATCAAAAACCAATTCAACCTTCTTCTCCCATTCTAGGTATGCATCAGGATCATTCTTACCTTGGAATGGAGGAATTGTCATTTTAATACTATCTAAATTATGGTCATAAGTGCCTTGCCTCCCAAATTCTCTTCGATCCCTTCTATTGTTAGCAGTTTTGACCATAGTAGTTTGATCGTCAAATTCATCATCTTTTATATCATCTTCATGGTCATAGGTACGTCTTAATTGCCTTCTTGCTTTATGAGTCTCATATTCCTCATGTCTCTTTTGCAACTTTGTTATTGTATTAACTTACTCCTCCATTATTTTCCTTATATCATCAAATCTAGTATTTATACACTCAAATTGTTGTTGCATAGCTTTGATAATGAAGGACACATCATTAGCTCCCTCTTGAGCTGCACCTTTGTCTTTGGATATCAGAGTATTCCTTTTACACAAAATAATAAGATACCTTACAGAACACTCCCTTACGTGTTTCACTCAAAAGAAGGTGTCACACTTCCTCATGTTTACACTCTTTATGGCTTTTTCTTTATATGAACTTTCACTCTTGTCTTTTACCACTCGAATTTCCCCTTTTAACTCTACAAAGGACTAAATAAAGTAAATCAAGAATATAGATTTTGAACAAAATAAGATAAATGATGTAGAATTGAACAAATTGGAGAACAAGGAATCAAAAACAAAAATGGATATCAAAGCAAAGGAATTAAATGAACTAAACTCACAAAAATCAAGAAAAGGGTAGTTAAACCTAGAGGACAAACTTGGATAATAAAACAGGAAAATGGATGGCAGAATTGGAGTTGAGTAAGAAAACTTTGTTATTATTGTGACCAATATGACTAAACTGTTAACTTTATCAATAACTTGAATTTGATGTCTTCTTCCTTCTTTTTTCTTCCTTTTTTTGTTGCTTTTTTTTTTATTTCTTTTCTTTTACTCAACACAAAACAATAGTAGAATACTTAGACAGCAATTGGAATTCAAATTAACACATTTTTGATAGTTCTAATCTTAAACAAACAACTAAAGAGAAGGATTGCAAACAAACATATTAGTGCATTTGAATGGTAATGCACTTAATAGACAAACTAGCCAGAAATAAATAAATCACAAGGTAGAAAATTGAAGAGTGAGTGGATTTAACCTGATTTAGAGCTAGGCTCTGATACCAACTGATGCAGAAAACCCTAAAAAGGCGTGGTTTAGGGACCCAATGCACATAAGGAATCAAAGAACAACCAAGAAAGCTAAATCAGACTGTATGAACATAAACCCTAGACCTAACATTCAAAGGAACACGAACTTAAGATGTTTAAGAAGGATATGGACGCCATACTTTAGAAAAAAAAGAAATTTGGAGTGATAAGTCGATTAGAATGCCACAAGAAGAAATAAAAATACCTTTTAATAAGTTCGTTAGTTCTCAAAAGAACCGAGGGAGAAAAACCCTTACTTTCTATTTCACTCAAAGTTGTCTGATATCTAGAACTTACAAATGGTGTCTATTTATAGACTAAGATAGTAATACTAAAAGGACACAAATTCCTACTTAGAAGAAATCCTTATTTTGGAGGAATTTTGGACAAATTCTAACACATACAATAAACTCCTATTTAGGAGTGATGCTATTACTTAGTCTGACCTATTAAGTATTCCAATTATATTAATTAGGCCTAGACTCTCTTTAAAACTTGAATTTGCACCATTTGAAACTTGGTTGGCCTAAATGTCCTAAATGGGCCCATTTAGTGCTTTTTTAATCTTTTTGGCTCCACCTCGTGTTATTGAGCCTTTTAGAATGTGTAATGGATCTCTTGCATCCATTAAAGTTCTAGCTTGTGTTATTGAGCCTTATGGAATGTGCAATGAACCTCTTACATCTATTGAAGTCTTCCACCCATTATCTCCACGGTTCTTATCAAAAAGAGGAGACAGCAAATGGAGTAATACATTTAATGAATTTATTTTTTTCATCTTGACTTTTTTTGGGTTCAAAGTAGGCTAGTAAGATGAATGAATTATGTATTCGAATGATAAGTAAGGCCATTTTTTGAATGAATCAATGTGTAAGAAATTTAGTCATTTTATAACTATCTGAGTACATTTTATATAAAAATATAACAAGTTAATATTAACTTGTAATTGCACTATAAGTTAACATAATAAGTTACAAAGCAATTTCAAATCGGTTTTAATATAAAATCTTAAGTTACAACAAAATTCCAAACATGCTTTGCATTACAACATCAATTTGAGTTTCATTAAATTAATACAAACTCATTTCCAATCCTTTCTAAACTAAAATAAGTTGCCACAAAAGTTTGATAAATTCATTGTTTGAGATATGGCAATATGGGAATAAAGCCAATAGTGCTAATACAAACAACAATTCATAAGAACATCAGTTCCTTTCTCCAACACCTTTTTTCCCTCTCCAAATTGGTCACTTTTCCCAATAAGCTTGGAATTATTTGTTGTGCTCTTTCACACACGGGTAGGTTTATTGAATAAAAAATCATGTATCTAACATCATGTTGTTACAATTTTAATCCACTCACAGAGAATTTTTAATTTGAAAAACCATACTATCATCCAAGAAAAAAGGAAATAAAGAAACTACAAAGAAACTAGAAGACCAATAATGCAAATCTAACGTTGAATTTTCACAAAATATAAATCCTTTTTTAGGGTTCAAGTCAATCCAAGATATTCTTATCATAACTTGCTTATCATAATGACATAACAACTCCCCCAAAAAATTTGTGTCTTTTGTGAAATGAAGATTAACATGGTTTGAAAAAAAGATTGAGAGTGAGTAATGATAGAGGAATCAAGAGGATAAGAGGGAGTAGCAACCAAGAAATCAAGAGGTGACAAAGAGGAAGAACAATTGATTTAGTTTTAAGGAAAAAAGGGGTTGGTTTTGCTAGAATATGACATGTATATTCTTTTAATATTTTTTTTTAAATTTTCCATTAGGTCAGATATCCTATTTAACAGTTTGACTATTTTTGATAAAACAAAAAAAACTATTTTAGAATGAAATCTAAAGGTATTAAACTATTTGGAAAAATTAAAAAGGTTTAGAACTACCTTGAAAATTTTTTTAAATGTTTCTAACTTCTAGCAATCTTATCCCTTTCATGGTGAAGAAATTGGAAAGCATCATAGTTATGTTAAAATTGAAAATGTAAAAGGAGATACATCAAATTGGATTGTTAGGGTTTTACTACCCTACCTTAAAGTTGATTATGATATAAGTATTAATTTAATGTATAATGTATTGAAAGAACCTTATAATGTAGAACCAAATTTCATAAAGTTGTGAAGAAAGAGAGAAGAAAGGCCATAAATTTGATTGAAGAGCCACATACTAACTCTTTCAAGAAGTTGTCAAAGTATACTGACCTATTTAAGGAAACTAATCTTGGCTTAGTGGTAAAATTTGGATTTAAACCTAAAATCATCCAAATGATACCTCACCTCTTATATTCCAAATAATCTTCATTAGTTTAAAGGCATGTATTGTTAACTTTATGGTTAGATGTAGACTTTTTACTAGTCTTGATGGTTGTCATCTTAAGGGGCCATACAATGGATCATTGTTGGTAGCAATGTCAATTAATGGCCATAATGACATCTTTCCTATTGCCTATGCTATTGTTGAGAGAAAAAACAATAAGAGCTAGGATTAGTTCATAGGACTTTTATATGATTGCATTGGTATAACTATAGAAGGGAAGCCATTAATATTTATGTTAGATAGACAAAAGGTATGTCACACTCACATCTAACATTGTTATTTTTTAGAATTATATTGAACATATGGAAAATATATTGATTGTTGCATTATACATATTATTAGGTAATCATTAATATTATTGAGCATTATTTTCTTGAGGCTATGCATAAGAATTATACCAAACACTTGTAAACAAACTTAAAGACAAATTAGCCTAGTTTGGAGTTAAGAAACTTGTTTTTTAAAAGGCATGCAAATCATATTGCTACATAGATCACGTTAAAGCCATGAAAGAAATAAGTAAGATAATTCCTACTAACTAGTGGTGTAAATGATTGTTTGACATAGATGTCAAAAGTGACCATACCACTAATAATGTGACTGAAATTTTCAACAATTAGGTAAGAAAGTCTAGGTAAAAGCATATTTTCACTCTCTTTAAGAATATTAGAATCAAAGCCATAACAAGTTAGGAGAGAAAAGTGACACCAAAGGTAACAAGAGATTGGACAAAATATCAAGTTTTATAAGCTACTTAAAGTTGATTCCTACTAGTAATGAAAAGTTTTAAGTGAGGGATAATATAGAGAAATTTTTAGTTAACTTTAGCAAAAGAATATGCAATTGTAAAGAGTGGGTAATTTCTAAAATTCCTTGCAAGCATGTAGCTTATTGTACTAACTACATAATATAAAGTTTTTTAGCATATACCTCATTAACTAATGTGTTAGTTATTATTATAAATATATATTTGATATTTTATTTATATAATTAATCAACTAAGTGTATTTTTTTAATCTTTAGTTTTATCTATCTAACAAGATGATTATCAATAAATTTTAAAAATAAAATTTATAAAATAAATATATTTCATACAAATAATTATAATAAGATTATAATTATGAAATGTGTCCGGAAGAGGAAACCATGTTGATATCCGAGGGAATCTAAAAAATATAAATAAAAAAATAAAAAAAAGGAGGCATGGAGTGTGCTGCACCCGGTCTAAACAAATCTTAAAAACCCGTCTAAACTATCCAAGAAAAAAAAAACGCGAAATTAATTTTTTTTTTTTTAAATAATAGCTGGCCCATCTTTTCAGTTTCTGCTGCCTATTTTTTGGCGAAAAAGTGATCAACAAACGACAATAAGGCAGTTGCCTCAAAAAACGACAATGAGGAAAATGTACCCTTGACTTTAAGCGAGATTTCCACGTATCAGGTGGCATTGGACTTCAATTTCAAAATATGTCATATATTTTAATACAAATACCGTAACTTATTTTCAAATTTATCATATATTTTAATCAAAATATTATATATAATTACAAATTTTTTCATATATATCAATTTAACTTTTACATATAATTTTTAAATTATAAATATAATTCAATGAACATCTTATCATGCAAAGTGTGAAGCCTTGTACTTCACACTATTACAGGATAATAGGACATCTTGTTGTAAATATATGACATATTCATAATATAATTCTACACTTTATTTCATTTGTTTTCATTTAGACTGAGTTAATATATTGATAACACATAAACCTCAAAAGAAATTTGGGGAGAACATACCCTAATTTCAACTATGAGGCCCCCATCAAAAAAATAAGAAAAAAGAAAAATAAACAAAATAAAGAAAATAAGCTTAAACTAAAAATAACCCATTGCTCTACAGCAATACATCTGCTACTACAAAAAAGACCCAAATTAAATAAAAACTAGACATGTAAATTGCAAGGAATTCAAGAATTAAGAGAGATAGTAAATATGATAGAGTAGTTCTAAATATCATAAAAGATAGTAAAATAACTTTGTAGTATAAAAAATCTGAATGATCTAATCCCAATTATAATTGAGTTCTAGATGAGTATATAGATTCCTATTTAGATTATCAAATATAAAATTTTAAATAAGAAATTAGAAAAATAATTAAAATTGAACTCAAATTAAAAAATAGACCTTGTTTTAGTGTATCATTTGTTGTCTTTTCATCTTCAATTCTTGATCCTAAAGGGAAAAGGTCTGGCTTGGTATCACATAGCTTCTGTCATACTCTCTCTAAAAATAACAATTTTACTTGTAAAAAGATAATTTTCGTTCAAAATAAATAGAAATTATTTTTAATAAATATTAGGGAGAAAGTGTGAATTAAAGATAAAAAAATATTATTAATTTTTTAAATTATTAATTAATTCTATTATTATTTTTATTAGTTATTAGTTATTAATTTTAAGTTAATTCTGTTATTATAGTGATAAATTTCTATTTTTTGTTATTTAATGTCAAAATTTATTTTATTTAGTTAGAAATTCATTAATTTTTTTATGTTTTTATTTATAATAATAATTAATTTACATCAAAATTTTTTAATTTTATCATTGTAATTTTATTGTGTAATAATTAAAATTAAAAAATATTTTTAATACTATAATTAAATAATAAAAATAATTTATTTTTATAAAAAATTTTTAATAAATATTTTTTATAGATAAGTTATATTTTAACAAACCAACAGACCTTTAGTCTAAATTTCTTTTTGATAACCAACAGCTTTGCTACGGATTTGATTTTTCCTTTTGGTTTAAAGAGGTATTTGGTTACACACACACACATATATATATAATCCAACAAATGTATTTTATAAATAAAATATTAATAAACATAAATATTATAATAATAATAATATTTTTTATGATGATAAAATTAAATATTTTTAAATTATGATAATAATTTAAATATAAATAATAATTATGTTATTATAATATATATATATTTGAATATGTATATATTATTGCATAATTTTTTTAAATATTCAAATTTTATAATAAAAAAGAAATTATAATATATTTAAATTACTAATTAATGAATGATTTTTTTAATTATGAAATTATTATATTAATATATTTATTTTAAATGTTATATTTATGGTTATTAATTTATATTGTTATTATTATTATTATAAATACCATTTTAACCAAATAAATTTATTAATATAATTGTTATTTATATTTTCTATTATTATTATTATAATAGACATCATTATTAATATGTAAATTCTTTAATATAAATTATATTTATACTTATATAGTAATTAAATATATTATAATAGTATTATTATTATTATTATTATTCTTCACTTTTTCTTCTCTTATCGTAAAATTTTATTATCATTTTGATTCTAAATTTAATCAAAAGACTAAAAAAAAAAACTGATTCTAATTTTTAAATAAATCAAATATATAATAAAATTTATTATTTTATTTTGGATTACACGTATTCCAATTTTAATTTCGATTTGAACAAAAGGCCCCCCTAAATTTGTGGGAGATTGAAACTGGACGGAACTCATCTTGGGGTCATTTGATATGAGATGTCCGATGGATTATTATGTGATAAAAAGTTAAAAAAAAAAAAAAGAAAAAGAAGAAGACAAACACAGGGGTTTATTTGGGATTTGTGAACCATAGCAGAACAGCTCTCTCCATTTCCGAGTGTCAGCAAATGGCAATGACTCCGCCGGATAAATCCAAGCTTCTGATACTCAGACTAATTGGAGGGTAGCGAGTTGATTGTACAGAACACCAAATGATGCCGATGCCCCACAGGACCACACCAAATTGATAGAATCTTTTCCGTGATATTTTTATTATTAAAATTCATTTTAAATAACGACAATCAAAGAAAGAAATACTTGATGCAAGACTAGAGCAAATGGGAATTCTGTTTTTTTTTTTTTTTGTTTTTTTGTTGTTTTCTTGGTTGAGTGAGAATTCTTTACTTTTAAGCAACTTCCCATTAGCATATATATATTTAACGTACAAGCTTAACAAATTATGCACAGAGACAACTAAGTCCATCCCCACATCTTATTATATGCGACAAAGCAACCACCGATTTGGGTTGAGAGATGTGAATCTAATTACATAATAACAACTTTACATCTATCTATCTATATATATATATATATATATATATATATATATAGATTAAATGTAAGGATTAATGTGAGATGAGAAGTCTCGAATTCCGGCTCCCTCCCAGCCCATCCACTCCTCCCACATATCCCAATCTGGGTCGTTCATTCCACGCATCGGTTCATCCATTGTTCCTTGGTCGTACGTCTCATACACAGTTTGATCAGCCGCCACCGGTTCACCGTTTATATTGCTCATCACAGTCTGCAAAACGCAAAGAAATTACGTCGAGAAAATGACACTATTTCTTTTCTTTTCTTTTTTTTTTATAATTTTTTTATTTTACGAATAGATAAACGTATGCATGATGCATGCGGGTTATATAGAGAGAAGGGCACTGGTAGGCCCCTGGCTACGGGTGCAGCGTCACATCACTGTGTCACTTTTTTAAGGTAAAAGGAGTTTCCACCAACGGAGGAGATTAGCTTTAGGTTGTCCGAATTAGGTATAGTTTTTTTTTTTTTTAAAAAATATTTTTTTTATAGCCTTTCACACAAAAAAAATCTGCCTTATCGATTGGTGTGGTGGGGATGATGAAATACAAACGCTGTTCAAACTTCTAAAAAGGAACTCACTGTGGCTTCAATTATTGACAAAAAAAAAAGAAAAAAGAAAGAAAGAGATTCAAGTGACAAACATATAAAAACTCCGGAATTCAGGGATCAAAGATGAACACTAAAGTGAAAAATGTTCATAAGAATAAACCCAAGAAATTTTTCTTTCAAATATATATATATATATATAAATGGCCACTTATGGACACAGAACAAATGGCCGTGGGGAACAACAAAGTGATCAAAACCTGACCCAACTCTCGCCGGACCGAAGGATTGCTGATCATATAATATTTTAGTAGCTATTTCAAACAAAATCAAAGGAGAAATGGGTTGACAAAAATACTCACGTCATAGGCTTCGTTAATAAGATTAAACTGCACGCCACAGTTGCTTCCCCTGCACACATCTGGATGATACTGAAAATAGACCCCAGAAAAGAATAAGAATAATAAAAAAAAAGCAATCTCATCAGCGCAATGAATCAATTGCCAAGGAAATGAATTCAAGAGGAAACGCCAAGAATAATTGCAAAAAGAAAAAAAGAGAGAGAGAGCGTAAAGAAAAATCACACAATAAACAACCCAACAAGAGATAAGAAAAGAGCAATTCAAACGAAACCAAGAAGGAAATGGGAATCGAGAAAATAGAAGAAATTTGGGATAAAATATCCGTAATTAAAATAACATATAGAAAAGGGAAAAGGCCGCCGGGGGGAGTGGGTGGTGGTGGGAGTGGGAATGTTAAATGCACCTGCAAAGCGAGCTGTCTGAAAGCTTTCTTGACCTCGGATTCAGAGGCACCGGGGTGGATCTTGAGAGTCTTGTAAGGATCCATCACAGAAGAAGAAGAAGAAGAAGCACAGACAAACCCGACCCTGTTTCCGACCATATTCTTCTTTCTCCTCCTATTCTGAAGCCATGAAGATGAAGATCCGGCACACCCATTTCCTCTAATAACCCCAACACCAGCTACTGCCATCTTTTTCTTTTCTTTTTTCCTTATAGTTCTTTCTCCTCTTTTTTCTACAAGGGAATCAACAACAGATCTAAATCCCAAATGAAGGAAAAACAGACAGTGAAATCTGGATCTGTCCGAAAGGATAGAACAACCAACCCCCCCTCTCTCTCTATATATATATATATACACACACACATACATATATGACTCTTTCCTTTGTTTTTGTTGACAAAAAACCGAATATGTCGCTGTAACTTTCAATTCAACTATGGTAGATGGTAGTGCAAATGGGAAAGGAAAACCGAATATTTTATTCATAAAAATGATTAGAAGTGGTGTGTGCGCGTGTGTGTGCGTGTGTGTGTGTGTGGTAAATAAACTTGTGAGGTAGATTGCAACTGGATAGGAGCAGGGTTACCTTATCCATGGGTCCCGTCTACGTGTGTCTCAGCGTGCGGAGTGCGACCTGTTTTTTTCATAAATATTTTCAAAAGAGAGATAAAGCGAGAGAGGGAGAGGGACAACGCAATGCTTATCTAGTTCTCTGTTTGTCCTAGTCAGATTTGAGAGTAGACTTCTCTCTCGGCTTTCCTCTTCATCTGACATTTGGGATTTTTGTAAAAATAAATAAATAATAATAATAATTTTTGAAGACATGAACTTTTGATCTCAGGAAAAATAACTAAAATTTTCCAATTGCGTGGTGCGTCGTCCAGTTTTTTTTTATATATTTTCTCAAAAAGGCTCAATATTAGAAGAAAAAGCAGAACAAAAAAAGTTACCCGTAAGGCATCCTGGCTGCTCAAAGTTGGCATTTTGAGAGTCGGAAACCCGAAAAGTTGATTTAAGAAGTTTTATAGCGTCCGAGTACAACACTCATTTGAGTTTCCCTCAAGTTGAAGTTTCTGCAATTAATTAGAAATGATATTTATTTTCAATTACATGGATGGGGCAGACAGCTGCCTGTAAGAACCCCATGACCAGCCGCCGGGTATATTGCCCGATTACTTCGGTCTCACTCAGGTTGTTCCTCTACTTTCTTACATTATTTGAAACTTTCCAGCCATTATTTAGTTTGTTGAGCGTACATAATGTAAAAATCCAAAATCGAAGGCGAGACCTAGGGGGATCTCCGCCGTGCTCCTTTCCCTTTCTTTCTCAATGACGGACTTCACAAGGTTTGGAAACAGGGTGGTGTTCCATTAGTCTCAGTCCTAACCGCAGTGATCAGAGAACAGACCTAAACTAAATTCAGGTATACTTCAATGACCAACTCGTGCGCAGACTGCGGGCCAGACTGTGTTTAGGAAACAAGTGGTGGAAGTAATTCAACCCAAACGCTGAGCAAAAATGCCGCTGCACAGGGTTCGGCTCCGTGCGCTTTTGTTCATTGTTGAATCACTTGTCATATTATGAAATTAATCTATTTGCCAAAGGACCACATGAATTCTGTTGACATCCGACAACCAGCGTTCTTACATAACTGCAAAAAGGAATGCAGATACATCCTCCAAAAGTTTAAATCGATGACAAAACTTAATCACTTACAATAACAAGAATTTATTTCCTTATTGTCAAATCTGGGAGCAGGCCCCTAATTCGTGCGGTGAATCAAAAGGTTCGACTCCCAGAAAAGGCGGCCATTTTCTCGGCATGCCTACTTACCTTGTCGTCTCTCTTTCATCTGCTGAAGCTCAATCATTCTCCAGTGTGCTTTTATCAGCCTCGAACAGTTGATAAGGAGGTGGCGCGTGTTGCCCCTGCCCCTCAGAAGCACCCAAATAGCCAGGTTTTTTGAACTGCACCAACACCATGGTCATGTTGTCACATCCTTCCCCACCAGCAGTTGGTGCCAAACACCGGTCGAATACTCTCTCACAGATTGTGGAAAGCTTACTTTCCTGTATATATAACAGATACATAACTTTTATTCCCACATTGACGTGCATATAGCTTCCACAAGTGGTACTGGAACTTACAGCTTTCAACTGTTCACTCACATAGTCCACCAGTTGTTGACTTGACAAGCAATCCCTATAGCTCAAAAGACACAGTCAAATGTCACGACCCTTAAAACTTTTATACGGCAAGACAGAAGCAAATGGAAAATGGCCAAAATGAGTGGTGAAGATGGGGAAAGGGGGAAGACAATAGATTCCATAGTATACAATTGGAAAGAAGAGACGTGAATGCAGCACATGCCATTTTAAACATTAACAATCCGGTGTACACTACGAATATGATCAACAATCAATGTCAAATGAAAACCCAAAGGTTCATTGGAATCATCACAATTGGCAGTCTTTAGCATATTATTTGGCTGTAGTCACATTTCAGTTCCATCTAGAGTAGGTGGTATATTGCTACTGTAGGCCTTATTACTAATTTGAAATCACACCAGAATGTTTGACATCTCACTTTCACAAAAACCAGTTGTCCAATTCCCAACCAAGTGTGAAGAAAAATCAAAAAGACTGATAGAACTGACTAAACCATGCTATTTGTTAGAGAAAAAGTCACTGGAGATCTTCAGAATACAAAAGACAGAATGACCAATGAATCTATCCTTGTAGAAATTGCAGCTACATTCTCAGCTCCTCTACCTTAGTCTTCTTGACAATGATGGCTTATCCATAGATTCAGATGACCTAAGATATGATTCTGGATTCATTAACTTGCACATGCACACAACCTTCCTTGTAACCTTTAAACTCATCAATGCTACATGAACTTCAATAAGAAATTCAGAGTGCCTTTTGGAGTGACTTTCCACAATTATTCACACAGAGAATCCCATCAAAATGAAATAACATTGTGCCACAACAAGACACACCACCTTATTCACTTTTACAATATTGCTGTTCCAATTGGATTGAAGTAATCTCAACCTTATATGCAAAGCAGCTTAGTTATCTCAAAAAGCAAAAATGATTATCATTGGCTGTAAGATGTTGCAGATTTTACCCATAGCCATCCACTAATCCAGATTCACCTACAACATGATCTAAGCAAAATTATATGGTTGTAAAAAGGTCGTACAATTAATTAAACTGGAATTCAGACATGTCATAATTACCCAGTCAAGCAAAGTATCTTCTAATAAGTGCCTGTCAGATCTCATAGCAGACACATGCACCCCCCTATCATCACACCTCATCTCTCTTGGCTACCATGTGACATGTGTTGCAACAGCCAGTGAATTACATCATGAATTGCAACATTATGTGCATCTCATTTCTCATCATCCTACATTTTGAGGAGAAATTTTCAATCGACTTCCTCAAGCTTGGTTTCTTTGTTCTTTTTTCAGCTAGAGAGCTATCTGCTGTTGTGCTTCTAGTGTGTGTGATGCACAAAGAGAGAGAAACTGCTATCACAATTGGATCCCATCTCCTCCTTAAAATGCATGTTTTCATCAAAAAAATTGATAGGCATTTGTACGTATTTGTACACATATGTACACATGGTTGAATAAAATATCAATTTCTTGCATTATATCTTACAATAAGATTATAATGGTCTACTAAGGATGTTCCAGTGAGGCTTCCGCATAATAGTGTCTAGGGAAGTGTTAGATGCATGTAACCTTATGGCTGTTTTTATAAAAAGGTTGTTTCCACAATTCGAACTTAAATCCAGAATTATTTGGCTGGCTTATAGGACAATAAATACGGTAAAATTACTCAATTGAGTGGCTACAGGGAATAGTCACCCATTTACTTGGATAAGCAGATCATAAATAAATGGTCAATAAACACCTAGCCCATTTTGAAAATAAGCATACAATACTATTGTCTTGTTGATGTATGAGAGAGAAATAGAGAAAATAAGAGTGGAGAGAAGGGAAGAGAGGGAATGAAAAAAAAGAACTTAAGAAAGAGGCAGCAGGGAAGAAAGAGGCACCAAGAGACAAGTAACAGTATTTGTTGAATTCATCATTAAACTGGAATGATAACCACATAGGTTACTATCTACATAGGTAACATGCTTATTTATTGACACATAGCTACCTAGAAGCTAGGAACAAAACAAGAAATCATTAAGTGTCGTAATCAAATAAAAGATCCAACCTAATATTAACCAAATAGAAACAAATATGGAGATTATGCTATTTAATGCATAAAACCTACATAAAGTAATAGTTACCAAAAAGATTGCATCTGTCCCCAAAGAGTTGTTCAAATGATTAAGTTAGAGTTTTGAAGTTCAAACCTATGGAAGGGACGCGTGATTTATGGGAAAGGGGAGAGCCATTCTTATGGGATACCCCCCCAAAAAAAAAAAGATTCGCTCCTTGTGTGAATACAAGTGATGGAACATAAGAATCAAGTGATTGTTGTTAGTGCTACTTGATTAATTGCATTAGAATAAGAATCCTACATAGGTGATGTGAAAATGTCCAAGAGAAAGTCCCGGACCAAGAAGGCAGGGTCTAATGGGTTTGGTCAGTGAACTTCATAACTGGTAGGTCTAACAAAAGGGTCAAGTGAGTAGCCCACCAATATGATGAGGTTGGAGAGGGCCTGATTAAGTACAATTGTGGTCATAGCTTAATGTTGTCTGGCAGCAGACTGCAGCCACTCTCAGAATTAAACAGTCAGGATGATCAATCTTGCATAAGCATCTAGACTACATTCTAAAAACAGTATTCAACATGACACATCAAGCATTTTCTCTGCAGTAAAGCACAACCGAGCTTTAAAAAAGGCAGCACTAACCAAATCCCATCACAGGCGAGAACAAGAAATTCATCATCGTCGCAGAGCTCAATCTGTTCAATCAATACAAAAATCAAATCAGAATGATTATAAAAATAGAATTTTACTCTTCACAATCACACACACAAGCCCATTAGGAAGACATTTGATAGTCAAAGAAGAGCCTCTTGTATCTCCATCAAAAATTTTCACAGGTCTCAGCCTGCACAGTATTTCAAGGAAGAATGACCATGAACATGGCAAAAGATATGAAAGTAGCAGTGCTACATACAGTAGTTATATCTGGATGAGCAGTAACAATTTGCTTTTCAGCAGGCAGTCGCTTGTTTTGCTTGAACTCCATGTCCCCTGCAATAAATAGATTTTATGCTGTCAGAAAATTAATTGAAATGCAACGAAAAGTTTCCTTGAAAAAAACAAAAATGGAACAGTTTTGGTACCAATTGCCCTTGCTAAGTTTAGGGCCCCATTCACACGCCCTACTTGGATAAAACCACCAGCTTTAAGAATCCTGTCTCTCTCAATCTCAAGATCAGGCTTATGATCTTTAGATAAATTATATGCCTGCACAGAACAAAATTTTCAAAAGAGACTGCACATCATAAACCTTGTAAAAGATAAGCTGACTGCACAGCAGAGATACGGACACTGAAGACAAACTCTTGTACCTTTTATTATATAGCAGAAGGAAGTGCATAAGGGATCTATGGCTCAAAACCTTTAAAAGAACTGGCAAAATCATTTGGGATCTGATTCTTCAATTCCTTTTAGTTGTTATTAAAGGGACCACTTTAGCAAGCATACCATCCTTTTCTAGGCAATGAGGTCTTTTATCATTCATCTAACAATGCATGTAGGTTAAATTCACCATTCAAGTTGGTGATGCCTACCTAAATCAGATTGTTTAAGCTAATTTTATGCTAAAATGCAAAACATCACAAATTTTACAGCACATTTGTCACATGAAGGAGATATTGCATGTAAATGCAATTACAACAATCATGATTGGTCAAACTGAATAATATGCATCAATGGACTGATCTTCTGTTGTTATTAGCAATGGGAAAAGAAGGGCAACAGAGTGAGATGATGAGAAAAAGAGAGAAAACAGATTGGAAAAATTCACTTGCCATACATTTTTTTCACCAATTAATAGTAGTTTCATTCAAGAAATGCATAATAAAAATAGCACTTTAATTGATTAACAATAATAAAATTTTCTTATAATGGTGGATTTGAAATGCCCATAAAAGCAGGTGCACCCAACATGTATCAACTAAACTGCTCAGCTTGTTTCATTTCATGAAATAGGGAATACAAATCATTCTGCCAATAGGAAGTTTTGATGAGGATGGAGCTGGAAAATTATGACAAACTGAGATAGAACAGCAGTACCTGACCCTCCCTGGATAAAACACAACGAGAATCACCAGCATTTGCAACAACAAGTTGCTTGCCCCGAATAATTGCGACACATGCTGTGCTTCCAGAATTTGGTCCGTCAAAGTCAGAATGAGGTCCCTGTTTTTTGAAAAGAGAATTTCCCTCAAGCAGTTAGTACTCAAAAGTATTGACCAGCATCAAGACTTGAGATAGTATAGATTGGCCAACATCTGCTGAATGTGGATTCCTTACTATCAAAATCAGTGAAAACATTTCCGGCCGATCTCTATTAAGATGTAATTAATAATATGGTTCATTTCTACAATCAAAGTCACAAAATTATTGTTTCTCATAAATCGCAAGTTTCACCTTCCATTTAAAATGTTCTGCCAACAAATACCATCCTTTACCATCAATTAAGCAAACTGTTAATAGAAGTGAGTAACTATAGGTACACAGGTCATACAAACACTATCAATGTTTAAAATCTGAACATTGATGCATGGTTTGGCTCTTTCTTTTTAAGCTCATAGTTTCTACTTTGTGAGGCAAGGCATGAGCCTCCAAACTTGCTATTTCTGATGGCCAAAAGCTCCCAAAAGATTCAATTCAAGTGTAAACCCCTGTTAAGATATTGGTTATAGATGCTTCTTAAAACTTTCCTTTTGGGTTTAGAAAGAAGGCACAAATTTGCACATCCTCACATAGAAAATCATGCCTTTCACATATTTTTGTCGTTAGTCCTCAATATGTTCTCCCAATCAAGGCAGGTGTTAAAACTTTAGAGACCTCACACCCTAAGCTATGGAGCTGATATTGAAAGATTACATTATAATCATATTACACATGTATTGGGTACACTTATGTGTATCAATTGTTCAACTGATAACAAAGTAAATTTATTTTTAAATCCATCATGAAATTGAAAAGAAATGAACCCTATGATTAAAAAAAAAAAAATTCTCTTATTTAAGAATTTATTATTTTCTATTTATGATGATATTTTAAATTTTATTAAGTTGAATATTTTACTATTTAAAAGTATTATATTTTACTATCTAAAAATATTATATTATTTAACATTAATATTATCTTATTTTTTAATTAATTTTATTTAGTCTTTAGCTATTTCTTTATAAAGATAGTTTATTGTTATTACCATTGAATAGAGAGAGACTGCTTGTGATAATTAATAATTGATATTTGCAAGAGGATATGAGGAACCTAGTGCATATGTTTATGTCCAAGACCCTACAACATATCTCTGCCCTAGACAAATTGCGAGAAGTGATGAACACAACTTTTACTATAGAGATCTAGGCTCAGATATAGGGTCGAGGGGTTATTGCCAAGTCCCAAACCTCTACTTCTAGCTAGTAATTCTGTTAGTTCAATACCAAGTTCTAATGGGGGGTCTAAGATAGAGACTTAGAAACCTAATTGGATGTTTAAGGTGACCAAGGTTAAGGACAAGGGTACAATTTGATGAACGAAGTGCTAAGGGTCTATATTACTAGTGTGATGAAAAATATACTTAAGGGCACAAGTGTAGACAAAAAAGACTATTCATGCTTGAAGTACAAGATGATGTGGTGGTGGAGGAACTGGGGGAATTGATGGCAACTAAATTACAAGGAAATAAGGATGAAGAGCAACTTTAGATCTCAATGCATGCTATGGATGGGATGGTTAGCTAGGAGATTAAAACCATGAGACTTACTTGCCACTCTCAGTCCAAAGTCATAGATACCTTGGTAAACTCTAGTGGTACTCACAACTTCCTGGACATAACAATGGCTGATAAGTTGGGGTGTTCTTTGGTTCCTTTCTCTAACTTGAAGGTGAATGTGACTAATGGTAACACCATACCTTGTAATTACATGTGCAAGAATTTCCAATGGAAATTGCAAGGTACTCTATTGTTGATGTGTATTACCTCTGAGGAGTTGTGATATGGTGTTAGGAGTAAAATGGCTTACGACCTTGGGACATTATTTGGGATTTCAAGAATCTAACTATGGAATTTGTCATCTAAAGAAAGAGACATGTTCTTAGGGCTTCCACTGGCATAACTCTGCGCAAGGCTACTTCCAGAACTATCACTAAAGGATTGCAACAGCCTGTGCAACAAGCAACTATTCAATTATGTAGCATGAATATCTTTGGGTCTTCTTCCCTGGCAAAACTTTCTGCTATCACTTCTAAGGAGAAGCAAGCTAAAGCTCCTAAGATGTTAGAGTGTCTTAAGTAGTTCTCAGATGTGTTATCTCTTCCCTCACACAACAATCATAATCATAAAATATCCTTGTTGCCTAATTCTCAACCTGTTAACACATGTCCTTACAGGTATCTCTCCCTACAGAAAGATGGTGGAGTCTTTAGTTCACGAAATGTTGAAATCTGGCAACATTCAGAATAGCATATCATCCTTTACTTCATGTGTGTTGTTTGTCACAATGAAGGACAATACTTGAAGGTTCTCTATTGACTACAAAAAGCTTAATCAAGTGACTGCAACGAATAAATTTCCTGTCCCTTTGATTGAATTACATGAGTTAGCAAAGGCAAGTATCTTCTTAAAACTACATCTCAAGTTTGGTTATCATCAAAATAGGATACATCTTGCAGATATCCACAAAACAACCTTCAGAACTCATAAAGGTCATTATAAATTCTTGGTTATGCCATTTGGCTTAACCAATGCCCCCACAACATTTCAAAACTTAATGAATGAATTTTTCAAACCTCATTTTAGAATATTCATCTCGGTTTTCTTTGGCATCTGGTTTACAACAAGAGTTTAGAGGATCATTTGCAACATCTCAACACTACTCTATGGTTAGTGATGTCTCATTTGCTCTATGCCAAGAAATCTAAAATGTGTGTGTGTGTGTGTTTGTTTTTTTTTTTTTTTCAATTACTCAAGTTGAATATTTGGGAGATATTATTTTTGGTGAAGGAATTTCAACTGATTAAAAAAAAAAAAAAAGAAATTACTACTATGACTCAATGGCTAGTACCTTGTAATCTTAAACAATTTAAGGGGATTGTTGGGTCTTATGGGATATTATAGAAGATTTATAGTAGAATTTGGCAAAATTAGCAAGACCCTTATTGATTTATTGAAGAAGGGTTCTTTTCACTGGAATGAGAAGGCTACTCAAGCTTTTGAGTCTCCTGAACAAGCTTGACTAATACTCTAGTTTTAATGTAACCTGACTTCTCCAAAGAGTTTATTGTGGAATAGATGATAGTGGAGCTAGAATGGGTGTTGTATTGATGCAACAAGCTCATTCTATAACCTTGATCAATGACACTTTTTCTCTGAGACATTTGAGTCTCTGTGTTTATGAGAAGAAATTATTGACCATCATTTTTGCAGTTTCTAAATGAAGCCATTATCTACAAGGAAAGCATTTCACTATTAAAACTGATCATTGTAGTCTTAGATATTTGTTTGACCAAAAGCTGTATACTTTTAGTAAACATACTTGGTTGACTAAGTTCATGGGCTATGATTATGAAATTTTGTATAAAGTAAGCACAACATTGCTGCAGATGCTTTGTCAAGGCTACCATGTCATCAGTCGCAATCCTATGCAGTATCTCTGGTGTCATCTAATTTGTTATAGCAAATTCAGCAAACTTGGACTACTAACTCTTCTCTACAACAATTAATTTGTCAACTACAACAAGGTCAGTTAGGTCAATCTCCCTAGACATAATGACTAGTTATGGAAAGGTAGATTGGCGGTAGGTAAAGATGCTCCTTTAAGAAATAAAGTTATTTCCTTGTGGCATGAAGGTGTTCATGGTGGCCGTTTTGGTGTCAGTTACCATGAAGTTGTCTTCCTGTTTTCTTTGGAAGGGGTTACTAAGGGATGTGCAGAATTATGTTAGGTCTTGTGACATTTACCAAAGAAGTAAATTTGACTTAGCAGCCTCTCCTAGCTTCTTCAACCCTTGCCTATACAAAAAGAGGATTGGAAAAGTGTCTCCATTGACTTTATCACAAGATTGCCTAAATGTGGTTCTAAAGAGATGGCGATAGCAGATCAGGTCTTTAAGCTGCATTGGTTGCCAGAGGTTATAATCAGCAACAAAGATCCTGTGTTTCTCAGTGCATGCTAGCAAGAGCTGTTTAAGCTCCTGGGGGTTGAATTGCATCTTTCTTCATCTTGTTGCCCACAAACAGATGGTCAATATGAGGTCCTCAATCATTATCCTGAAACCTACTCGCATTGTGCTACATCTACTGTGCAGAAATGGTGTCATTGGTTGCCATTAGCTGAATTGTGGTACAACACACACTGGCATTCAGCTAGTAGTATGACCCCTTTTAAGGCCCTTTATGGTTAACCTCCTCTCATTCATGTTCCATATATTTCAGGCGATGTAGCTATTGTTTCCTTGGATCAGCAACTTAAAGTCATGCAAGACCATTTTCCACATGCTCAAATTTTATCTCCATCAAGCTTAGGAATGAACCTGTCAACTCGCTAACAAGCACAACAATGACAAATGCCTATGAAGTGGGGATTATGTTTATCTTAAATTGCAGCCCTATCGTCAATCCTCTGTCTTTAGGTGTTCCAATCTCAAGCTTGCTCCCAGGTTTTATGGTCCCTTTAAGGTGTTGGCTCGTATAGGCAAGGTGGCTTATAGATTGGACTTACCACCTGGTTCCAAGATCCACTTCAAATTTCATGTCTCTCAACTTAAAAAGGCTGTCTCTTCCTCTCATCCACCTTCTACTGGCCTTCTGTCAATGTTTACTAATCCTATGGTTACTTTGGTCCCTATTGTTGTTCTAGACTTCAGAATGGGGAAGAAAGGTAATTGGGCTGCAACACAAGTTCTAATTCAATGGGCATACGATCCTGTTTCAGAGGTTACTTGGAAATTCTACCATGATATCCAGTGCAAATTTCCCTCCTCCCTTGAGGACAAGGGTCCGAAGGAGGGAGGAGTTTGATACAGTTAGAAGGGGCAGCCAGTGACTATTGAAGTAAGACATGCAGAGGAATGGGAAATTGACACTTGAAGCATAGGAATTCTGAAGGAAGAGCAGGAATTCTGTTATAGCAGTTGGGAAAGAAGGAATTGTGTACAGAGGGCTCATTGTAATTGATGTAATCTTTAATATAGTCACTAGATTGGTTGGTTGTGATTGGTTCTGGTTGTTGATGATCAAGAATGAGAATAATAGATATATAGAACATGTATGACTTGTAAAGAGTTGGTTCAGAATTCAATAAAGAATCTCTCTCTTCTCTGTCTCTCTCTCTCTCTCTCTCTCTCTCTCTCTCTAACTTTCATTCATCTGTTAAGTGTTTGATAATGGGTTGAGCTTGAGAATCTTTCTCCTCTGCCTAGATTCTCTTGTAAATGAACCCTAGCTGTATCATTATAACAGGTATTTGAAAATAGTTCAGAGCCTTTGAAAGATCAAATAATAATAAATTTGCCAATTCAAGTGCACACTTGTAACAAATGATTAATTAATGAGGTAATCCAGAAACAACATGAAATTCCAACAGACTATAGACTTCAAATCTAAATTCATGTCCAAGAAATCTAATGTCATGAAGAAACATAAAGAGCCTTTCCAGTGTGTAAGTTTTTTTTTTTTTAAGGTGGTCCATTTTTTGGGTATTTTACTAGCTTTTAGAAAAAGGTGGATAACAGAAGCAATAAAATGGCTAATCAAATTAGTAATTATGTCACAGGGGTGCTGCTCTTGTGGCATAGCTGTTAGTATTGACAAGCATTCAGAAAATCCAACAAATCACCTGCCAGAGCCTAAGAGGAAAAGACACTATTTTACATTTGAAAAGATAAAAAACAAGAAGAAGAAGAAATAGAGATTCTTTAAAATAACAGAAGTCACCATGCATGACAACATGCACACAAGCACACATGGATACATGCAAACAGAGAAACACTAACAGACACAGTGACAATGTAGAAGCTGTACCACAGTTACCTGCTCAGAAGGCCAATCATCAACATGGACATTGGCTTGAGCACTCTTAGGCGACCATATCAACCCTTCTATCATACCAGAAACTTTATCTATTTTATCACCAAAAATTGCTAATTCTCTCCATCCCCTCTGCCCACACATCATCTCATCCATTCTGCACCAAACAATGTTAGGACAAGGTACAAAATATGTGAAAACGTAATCAACTAAAAGCACATCAAACTACATGCCTCCAATTTTACTTCAATTTGCTTAACATTACATGGGTTCCATAAAAATTGGAAGCTTAAGCAAGCTGTGATCAAAACCATTTGTTGACAACTAATAAGAACTGTTGACTTGATAATCATCATGCAGCCATATCAAACAAGAGTTGATTCCCTTCCCTTTTTTCAGCAGTCAGTGTAATAACCAAAAAAAACAGAGAGAGAATAGTGATGCAAATAAAATATCACAACCATAAAATATAGCCAGTATATTAACAGGCATGGAGTTCGTGATAGGTTTTGATTCTTTTTGATGACACTCTGTCATACTACATCTGAGGCACTGATAGCAACAATTTGTTTATTTTGATGAATGATAGGAACAGATAATGAAAAAAAGAGTCAAATAACCTGAGGAAGGCTTTCTGTAAAGAGGTGCCTAGATCTCCATCCAAATAAGCTTTGTCCTTGAGCACTTGCTGGTGAAGGTACTTGGCACAGAACTTAGACACTGCTGGTCCTGCAAGCAATGAACTTCTGATAAAAATTGACGAATGATTGTGCAATGCTTCATAAGAAGGACCTATAATCCATGAATACATACTGCAAAAACACAATAACTTCTACTATTGATAGCAGAAGCTGCTGGCAGAAGATCACTGGGTTCCATAAACTGTTACTTTATTACACTCTCTAGGACACAAAGATGCTCAAGCCACTGTTTCAAATCTTCACAAAAAATTTGAGATCCTTACAGCCTTTTGTTTATGAAATGTACATGTATTTACTCCATTCATCTAATGCTCATAGTTACCTGCCAAGGGAAAGGGTAAGGGGCTCTTAACTTCTCTTAAACTACTTTCACCTAAAATGGTCCTCTAATCACAACCACAAACCAGTATGTTCATTAAATCCTTCTTCCTGAAGCACTAGAAAGCTGTAAAGCACAAAGGCAGATATTCCAGGTCATAAATCACAGTTTTGCAAAGCTAAGCCTCATTGATAAATAGGACCTGAACTTGCTTGAAGTTATTAACAATGCAACAAATGACAAGGAACTAAGAATTCTGGGTAAAAATGCACACCATATCATACAAAGATGTTAATAATAAAAGTGGCAACAAATGAAAACAAACTTCCAAAACAAAATATATGAATTTCAAACAAAATAAGAGGAACTACAACAACTAATCAAATAACCATAAGAAAAAGCAGCATAAAGCTGACCTCCATGGCCATCATAAACCCCGAAGAAAGATGTAGAATTGTCCAAATCTGGATAAGCTGCATGCTGTTCAATGCCTCATATAAGTTTAGCATGTCATAAGCAGATTGCACTGTAAAATCATGCACACTAAGTTCTTAAGCAAATTCCACTGTAAAATCATGCATACTAAGTTGACTAACGGCATACTTCATATGCTATCAATATTTTTTTCTGACATAATTATGAATTATTAAGATTCTGAATCACATTCTTGGTCACTCTTTTTATGTATAATAGAATGTTATGGAGATTATGGCTATGACACTATTGCCTTACTAGCTCCAATGCAGCTATACATGTAAAATGATCTAAAGGTAATTACACCATAAAGAAAGATGCATTCATAATAATACCCACTGATGGCTGGTGGTAAATGAAAGGTGCATGGAACCACTATCCTTGTCATGGTCATTCTAAACAAAAATCAACTCAATGACCTTACCCACCATATTGTACTTCTATTAACAACTACTTTTTCTCCAATAGATGTCAACATGTCCAACAAAGTCTGAAATGTAAGGCTATCAATTTTCCAATATTACCTTATAAGTAACTTATTATGTATACTACTTTAAAAAACTAAAAAAATTGTGTTATTCTTTTAGTTTTGCAACATACTGGAAAATGAAAATTTTTACTCATCATTACCTTGTCCATTTCTTGCTCCTATGGTTATTAGAATTGTGATCAAGATCATAGGATCACATGATCAAGAATCCAAATTGCATAAAAAGTCATTTTTGGATATAATTAGGTAGAATCATGCATATAATCAAATAGAATTGTGTAGGATCCTAGGTAGAATTGTGGTAGGATTGTAAATTTATGAACTTCAAATTTTTTTCTTTTTTTTTCTGAAAAATAGTTTTAAACAATTAATTAACTAGAATATCTCATTTATTATCATTTAGCCTCATTATAATAACAAAATCATTTATAATTTGTTTAGGTCAATTGTACTAAAATAGTAAATGTAATTAATAATATTATATTAAAAAAAGAGTTTGATACCAAAAAATATTAAGAATAGTACATAATAGTATACGTGAACAAATGAATACAAAATATCATTCAATTGCAAATGATGAAATATAATATTCGTAATTGGATTAATTTTAATTGTATTGTATGTGATTAAAGTTAGATTATGAAGTTACATACCACTTGTTAATTAGTTAATTTTTATTTTTCTTTGATTATAAAGTTTTTTTTCTTTTCTTTCATTTTAAGTATAATTGTAGAATTCTATAATTTGATCCTGAATACCTCAAGTGATCCTAAATGGGATTTGATTTAATAACCTTGACATTCTTCCTCCAGTCAGTATGGCATAAAAGATATGACCAGATGTAGACAAAAACATATCTATTTTATGTGCCATATAGATTTTTTATAGGACTGGATTTAGTTTCACAATTGACGTGCAAGGCATTACTCAAAAGATTGGTAGGGCATCAGATAGAATTAAAAGTTTTCAGTTGTTTGCAATCCATCCAAAGCTGGGAACAAAACTTACAAGGAGCTCAATGTTATTGAATTTCAAAATTCTTTGGCCATTCAAATTCCTGTTTATGCCTATTGCAAATTGGAGAAACAAATAAGAAAGGAAAGAAAAGAAAAGGTTCAGAATGAAAATTTTGCAGCAACTAAGTCATAAGACGCAAATTTGTACAGAGAGAAAGGAAAGAAAAGAAAAGGTTCAGAATGAAAACTTTGCAGCAACTAAGTCATAAGACGCAAATTTGTACAGAGTGTTGGTTCTCACAGTGTCATAAGCTCTGTTTTGGTGCCTTTTTTTAAAAAATTTTTTTCTTGAAGCAGAGAAACTCATCAATAGTAGGTCACTAAAACTTTGTGGCAAATGGCAACTAAGGGAAGAGAGTGACAGCCTTTTCATGGGTTAAGTCCTCAAGCAACAGCAATCATGTTTTCAGAATCTGAGCAGTCAAAGAAATGGAAAAGGAGCACGTCCAGGGTCAACGATTCAATGGGGTCAAATGGGGCTGAATTGAAAGTTAATTGGATTAAGTTTTTAGTTATTACCCAAAATGGATTAAGCACAATAAATTCTATCAAGAATTATTAAAGTAAAAATCTTTTAACATCAAAATGTTGGTTTATACATTTCTAAAGCATTTGTTTAAAAATTTACTATACAAATGTGTAATAGCTAAATTGCATATAAGATTGAAACATAATATCATTTTCAATCATAGAATTTTCAAAAATTTGTTTAGTGTCCAGCTTATACAAATATTACTTTTTGTTTGATCATGTTTATTTCTTTGAATTAGCATTATGATTTTTCATCAACAAGGCCCTTTGCTTAAAACAACATACCCTCATGTCTAAGTGGTATATAACAGATACATACACACACCAAATAATGGATTATGCCACACAAGATGATAATTGCAGCCTAGTGATAGGTCACAAGAAATATATAAGAGACATCATAAATTCAGACTTCCCTCAAAAGCAAAAGCTTCACTTTTGTTAGTAAGCAGAACCCAACCAGCTCAATCAGAATACAGGCCAATCCAGCAGCAGATCAACCAGTTCACATGTACCCAGACAGGTGGCCAGTTCAGATGTGCATGCCACAATTACTAAAGGTGTGAAGACCTTGTATCAGACACCAGCCAGTTCCCATTTAAGCCAATTTGGCTGGCTGGTCAGACCTGGGTTGATAAAACTGCCATAATCTACACCAAATACATGGTGTGGTTGGGAAGACTCAAATCCAAGTTCTTCAAAATCATGAGGATTATCACCAGTCAAGAAACTGATAATCCTTTTTGGGGTATCTTAATCCATATCTCATATTTTATATTACATTATAAAAACAAAAATTACTTTTTTTTAGCACATAGAAGTTCAATGAGAGATACCAATGCCACATTTTCAGATTCTTTTAGCTTTGTATCAGATTGGTCCAATCCTAACAGCATGACATATCTACATAAAACTATATAAAAAGCACCGACTTACCCTTAACAAGGCATAAAATCTTGAATACTCCTTAGACACTCCCAATCATTGACATAACTCCCAATATGTTTTCAACATGCTGCTATTCTCAACAGGCAACAAATTACCAATTTCTCAAATATATCAAAACACAGCCCCACCAATGTAGAAAACAAATCTCAATGCTTTGACCTTTCCACCTTAATTATTTCACATCCATGCATATCCTTCCGTTGTGGCTACCCATTTAAAAAAATCCCAATTCCACCCCACTAACATGTGAAGAAACATTGAAACTCTAACATATCATAAACGGTATAAATGCTCCAGAATAAAACCAATACAATTCTTTTATTTGAACTTTGAATCCAATTCCAGGTCAGGAAAAAATTGTTATGCCAAGTTACTCACTGCATCTTCCATTGTTGAACGCCACCCTTGCATGGAGGATGAACCATACCGAAGTCTACAATTCTCACCATCTTCTGAGACCTTCTCTGTTTGAGGGGTGCTAAGATAAACCCCCATCTTTAGCTGGAACAGAACCAAAAGATATAAGAGAGTGTACATATATAAGAAATCAAAGGTGAAATTTCAACTAGTGCACACAGCTTGTGTTTATCGCAAGACTGTGCTTCGGGAAACATATACAAGCATCTGAGTTCGGTACCACTGCAGTGGCATGCGTCAAAGAAAGAAAATTTCAGCCAATGTTTTGACCCCTTTTGTATTTAGATAAGCAAGAGAATGCATTCGCATGTAATAAGTTATAACAAAATGCAAAAGGCTAAGGTTGTTATTCATAAAAGTTCAATTTCAAAATGCGCTGCAATCCATGTCCAGAACGAAATAAATTAATTAAAAATAAAAGAAAGAATTGCTTTATTGCTAGGCAGGCTTCTTAACGTGCGGTGCATAATTTGGTTGATTGTAATCCAATTCTAGAAATGGAAGATCGAATCAAAGCGTATCACAGAGCGTCCATTTTAATTTAAGTACCCAATCTAGGCCGATCCAGTGACCGGAGATTCTGCAATCATTATGTGCGGGGGTGCAAGTATGTATTTATGTGTACGGATATACTAAGAGGTTTCAGTTTCTTCGGTTCTCCCTCAGTTTTCTCGCCAGCCAAACAGATCTTGAAGCATTTTTCAAGGGAAAATAAAAAAATAAAAAAAAAACACAAAGAAACAAAGAAAAGGGAAAAGGAAGATAACTCACTCGTCAGTTTCAGCTCCGTAAACTTTGGCCGCATTCACATGAAGAGAGAGTGGGTGTGGGTGAGGAGGAAGAGCGATAAGCATCACAACACAAATGATATGGTTCTCACACGTTGCTTACATAACCGAGAAAAAGAGAAAAAAGCCAGCATTATTATTATTATTATTATTATTATTATTATTTATATATTACGAAGAAATAAAGAAAAAAAATATGGTCAATTGTTTTTACGAATTCGATACGATGTTCACAAAATAGCAATTTGCATAAAATTATTTTATATTAAATTTAATACATTATGTAAAAAATTAATTATATAGATGTTACATATTATTTAATTTTAAATTATAATAAATAAAATTATAAAAAATATTTAAAAAATTGTTCTCATCCTTTTCTCTCTCTTTTGTCATGTTTTCAACTGCCTCTGTTCGCTGCTCTTTATATTATTGTTGTGCTTTACAATTGCTTTCATGGATAATAAAAGTTTTACATAATAGCCTTGACTTTCTTCGTTGGTCCCCGCTTTTGAATATTCTGAATTTCACAAATAGTTAGTGTACGTATTAGTAATTAATATATTAATTTTTATTATAAATAAATATTTGATATTATATATATATATATATATATATATATAACAATATAATTATTAATAATTTGTAAAAATATATTTTATAAAAATAATTATAATATAATTATAATTATAAAATATTTATCATATTAAAATATTTTTAAATATCTCTAATCGATGCACTGATATAAATTCCAAAAGACATAACTTAGAAACTTAATACATACAAACAAAAAAATCATATAAGAACTTAAGAAAATTAAATGAGATTTTAATATCATGTAAATTTAAACTCAATATTTACAGGGATATAAATAATGAGATTTTAGTATTTTTTTCATTTTTTTGACTATAACACTTATGATTGGACCTTTTAAAATATGCATTGAATCTTTTGAATCTCCTAAAGCCCTTTACACATCATCTCTAAGTTTTTTATCATTCTCTCTCTCTCTCTCTTAAAATGATTTATCCTCAAATTATCACCATAATATCTTCCAAAAATAGCTTAAGAACTTGGCATCTTGATATGAAATTATACTTCTTAACATGCCATGTAAACACATAATCTCTTTAAAGAACAAATTTGTTATATTGTGTGCATGATTAATGTTATGACATGAAATGAAATGTGTAATCTTTGAAAATATGTTCACAACAATAAAAATAGAATTCTTTCCCTTCTTTTCTCTTAGGTAAACCCAAAACAAGATTTAGTTTGTTTCTACATGATAAACTTCTCACAAACTCTCTCAACTTCACTTCTTATATGTGTCTAAAAGAAGTGCTTAATCAAGACATCTAAAATTTTTCTAACCTTAAAATGACCTATTAAACTGCCCCTATGAAAGTAGTTTTCTTAAGAAACTTATAGGCACATGCAATCTATTCTCTTTATACAAATAACCCCCATACTTATAGAATTTCTTAAAAGTTGTTTTCTTATAAGTATCATAAACATTAGCAAAATCAAGATCATTAGTGTATAAGTCTTTAATGTACTTAAGTCCAAGTAATTTTGTAGTTAAAGTAGAAATAAAGGTATGCCTTCAAGATAAGACATCAATCGTCATATTCTCTTTAGATTGCTTATACTTAATCACATAAGTACATGTCTTAATGAACCATACTCACTTGGCATTTTGCTTGTAAAATTTTCCTTGCCCTTTTAAATGCTTCAAGGACTTATGATTAGCATAGATGATGAACTTCTTAAGGCATAAATAATGTTGCCACATTTGCTTGTGTTAATGCATACATCTCTTACTCATACATATAGTAATTAAAAGTCATTCCATTTAGCTTCTTGCTAAAATAAGCAATAGGACATTATTCTTACATTAAAATCAATCCAATATTAATACCTAAAGTATCACACTTAACTTAAAAAATTTTAGTAAAATCAAGTAAAGCAAATAATGGTGCAAAAATCAAAATTTCCTTAATCAAATTAAAAACTTTTATCTTATTACCTCACTTAAATTCAATACTCTTCTTAACAACTTCTATCAATGGAACCTCCTTTAATGTTAAAATCCTTAATGAACCTCCTTTAATGTTAAAATCCTTAATGAACCTCCTTTAAAAACTAGATAAACTATGAAAACTACACAGCTTACTAATAGTATGAAGTGTAGGCTAATCCCTAATGACCTTTCCTCAAGTACTAACAATATAATTAAGAAATACAATTTGATTTGTGTAAAGGAACACTGTTTAAAGCTAGCATACAACTTCTTTTTTCTCAAAATAGTCAGAACACTTTGCAAATGATCAATGTGTTCATCTAAGCTTTTATTATAAACCAAAATATCATTAAAGTAAACAATAACAAATTTACCAATAAAAACATGCAAAGCATGGTTTATTAGTCTCATAACTATACTAGGAACATTAGTTAACTCAAACGACATAATTAGCCACTTATACAAACCATAATGTTTTAAAGGTTATTTTCCACTTATCACTTTTTTTTATCCTAATTTGCTAATATTCACTTTTAAGATCAATTTTAGAAAACACACAGGACTTATGCAATTCATCAAGCATATTATCTAATTTAGGAATGAGAAGTTTATATTTTACAATGATTTTATTGATCATTCAATAATCAACACATATCTTATAAGTTTCATCCTTATTGGGACAAGTAAAACAAAAATTGTGCATGTACTTATGCTTTCTCTCGCATATCTCTTTAATATAAGTTCCTCAACCTACCTTTGAAGCTCCTTTACTTCCTTTAGAATACTCTTAAATACTAAATAGTTTAGAATGGACATGCTAAAGATAAAATTGATTTGATACTCAATTCCCTTTTTAGGTAATAAATTACTTGGAACATCTTCAGAGAATACACCTTTAACTTCTTGCAAAAGAAAAATAGCAACATTAGATAAAGAAGGGTTAAACTTGTTATCACGATGGGTCCCCTCGATAAAGGGAAAACTTGGTGGACATAAATGTGAAGGTATGCATGTGTTCTAGTGAGTATGTGATAGATTAAAAGTCACCATCAATCATCTTATGTGTAGTTAAGACACCATGTTGACTTGGTTTGCTTTATTAGGATTCTTTAGGGTTCAAGAGCGTGGTTATGTTTGGTAGAAGTTGCAACTAACCCAAATGCCTATTGCTAGCAATGGTACCGCGAATCACTTGTGTTGATATTTTATTTATTTCCTCTCTCTCTCTCTGCCTCTCTCATTTTATTTTAGTGATTCTATGTCTATGAGCTCACCTAGGGTACCTTAAATTAGTATTGTTACTAAAAACTTTAAGTCCTTTTTTCTATTGTTTTTTCCTTCTTTTTTCTTTTTTTTCTTCTTTCTTTTTGTTTTGCCACCACCTTTTCCTTTCTTTTTCTTTCTTTTTCCTATTGCCACCCTTTTCTTTCTTTCTTTCTTTTTTTTAATCTTTTGTCCTTTCTTAGCTCAGACCTCCCTAATTCTTTTGTCCCCTAAAATTATTCAATCCCCCTTTTTAGACTTTTCCTATTATAGACTATTCCAAGGGTCATTTTCATATTATTTGACTTAGAAATGCCTCGATCTAGTTCTTTTTTTTTTTTAATACTAATTTTTGGACTAGTTTAATAGAGAAGGGGGCAACAACTGGTGGTAGTAAGATATTGTTAGTCTTCGATCAATGTTGAGAAGGTACCAATAGATAGCTCATCATTTGTTGAATACATTGGTGTTAGTATTATGTGATGATAGTGGCAAAAAATAAGGCAAATAGGAGGTGGAATAAGCATTGACATCCACCTTTGAACTGATAATTGATACGAATGACACCAATGGATTGAGTGGGAGAAGGTGCACCAATTAATACTAGTTTTAGGTCAAAACATCGTCATTTAGCATCATGTGTGACGACAACAAGATGGTTAAACTTATTTGCCCCTCGGTTCACAACCTTCTAAGGTTTTTTTTTGTGATGCCACTTTCGAGGGTGTGTAGATAAGTTTATCAGGATTCTAAAGGTCTCACAATTGCATTTATGGAAACAATTGGAAATAGTTGGTATTAACTTTTTTGAGGCATTTTTTTAGGGTAAACTACCTAATTTCACGTATTCTCTTTGCCTCTTTAACTATTTATTACCTTTTATTAGTATTTTTTCTCTCTCTCTTTTTTTTAGATTTTACAACATGTCAAAATTCACAAATAAGAGAAAAGAAGAAAAAAAAATGTAACAATTTTACCTTTATTATGTAGGAGAGGAAGATTGGGAACCTTAACTCAAGAGAAGTGTTTATTTTTTTTACTTGATTTTGGTACCCATATGTGAGATTGTTATTGAACTTTCTTATAATATGATGCCTTTGCCTCTTTTGTGCCAAGTTAGTTAAATATTGAGATAAAGTAATCATTAGTGGCATAATGTTCATGATTAGACCCCTTTCCATTAATTCTTGATTTTAATGCTATTTTACAAGTCATATTATGGTTTTGAGCCTAGTTTGGATCATTTATGTGTGATCATATCCTCAAAAGTGCAAGACAAAAGAAATGCATAGGCCTTATAATTTTATTAAGGGTACCTTTACTTTCAACATTACTGACTTGCACTTAAGTTGCTATTTGTGCATATTTTTGGTCACTTATGAATAAAATTGCCTTAAATGCTCACAATGATTTATTAGGCACTCAAATGCCTTTTGTCTCTCCTTATGATGCCTAATTACATTTATTGTTCTCTTTTACTCACTTTGGGTGAAATAATTGATTTGGCCAAATAAAAGATTCTTTTAGCCCAAAAAAAAAATCCTTTTACCTCCAAGATTTCCTCTTTCTTATATGACATTAAAAAGTTCTTTTTTGGCCTCTCAGAATATTTTTATCCCTTTTTTAAAAGCTTTCCTTTACAATAAATGCTAGTTCCTTGTATAAAGGAATTGGCTTAATCTCTACCCTTGATCTTTGATTACTTTTTGTTAGACAATTTATACTAATTTGCCTTTTTGTTGGACTATTTTAATATCATATGAGCCTTTGATTTATAGGATTTACACTTAGATCATGTGATTAGGTTTTAACGAGAGGATTAAGCAGATGTCGCTGCTAAGCCTAGGGTCTTTGAGAAGGGGAAGGTCCCTTTTGTAATTTATTGATACAAAGTGTACCCAAAAGTAACATTGTTGGCTTTGGGTTTAATCTGAGGACTACATTGGTTGTTGGCTTGGCTTTTAGGGTAAGGTGTATGTCATATTTTGGACTATATATTGGACATTAACTTATAACAATTCAATATATATATTTATTATTTATATGTCTTTTTATTCTTATCATTTTGTATTGCTTTATTTTTTTTTCCACATCTAAATGAATAACTCATAATTCAATTGCCCATAAAAATAATCTTGCACGAGAGTGGAAAAATGTGAGGTTTTTTCGGCAAACAAAATGGGGGTATAATAGTTGCCCCTCTTTGTTAGTTGCTTTAGCATAAAAAAATGAATAAAGATCTTTTGGGACCCTTATTTTGTTTGCCTTTTAAGTGTTTGGTTATAATGTCTTTATTCCAAACATGTTTGTTTGAGGGTGTATGTAGAATTAGGGAATAACCTATAATGTATGTTGCAATGACTATAACTAACTACCATTTGCATGTTGAGGGTAACTTTGCCCATGACAATTGTGTGAGTATCTTATCGAGGGACTTATGATATTTCCAAAAATCATATTGTTCTGTATTAAGAATTTTTAACACTTAATTCATTGCTTCATTAGAGATTGATTTACTTAATA
Source organism: Bruguiera gymnorhiza (assembly GCA_020883675.1). NCBI lineage: Eukaryota > Viridiplantae > Streptophyta > Magnoliopsida > Malpighiales > Rhizophoraceae > Bruguiera > Bruguiera gymnorhiza. The sequence goes on along the minus strand of JAIRCJ010000013.1, from coordinate 277,381 downwards.
TGGGATGACTTTGATGTCATATTTTGGTGAGTGTAAATGAATTTTTTGACTATTTGAAATATGTTAATGTGTCTTTTAGGCTTGCTAAAGACAACTACATTACTTTTTTGTTCAAGAATATGTTCTTAAGGTTTCATAAAATAGCTTTTGACTATCATTTACCATGAGAATTTGTGAAGTAAGTTGACATGTTGTATATACTTATTTGAGATGGTTGCTTGATGCTTTTGCTCGAGTTGACAATGCAAGGCATATTTAAACTCCATACAAAATTGTTCTCAATTGTCATTTACTTTTAAAATTTTGGAGCTATACTAACATGTGATATGCACTTATTTGAAATGGTTACATGACCCTTTGGTTTAAGTCGCTAGTGCAAAACTCATTCAAACTCTGCATAAAATTGTTCTTAACTGCCAACTATTGAAATTTTAGAGGTATGCTAACATATGATATGCACTTATTTAAAATGGTTGTATGACACTTTGGTTCAAATCATTAATATAAGACTTATTCAAACTTTGTACAAAATTGTTCTTAACTACCATTTATTGTTGAAACTTTAGAGATATACTGACATGTGATCTACACTTGTTGTAGGATTTCTTTAATATCATCTAGGATTACAACAACTTTTTCTTTTTTTCTTTTGCTTGAGTTTTTCTTTGTATTTTGGAGTGTACCATCTTTCGTTTCGGGTGATACTTAATGTTGGTGTCAATCTTGATGTTGGTGCTTAATCGGGGGAGGCTATCTGACAATTGTAATCCTATTAGATTGTTTTACCTTTCAAAAGAGGATAATAAAATGTAAAAGGAGAAAATAATGTTAGGGTAGTTAAATAAAATACTTTTGGTGATGTTAAGAAAGTGGATAAGTATAGGCTAACGCTTCAATCATGTCAATTTCATAAGAGTTGGGATTTGGTCTTTACCTATTATTATCAAGGTTTTCTTCAATTTGATTTATTGCCTTATGATCAGAGAAAGGATTAGCATTAATATTAGACCTTTTTTTTTTTTTTTTGGCTTTTGAAAAGTTGATCTATCATTTATCCTTTGACTTTGGACTTTGCACTTAAGAGTCCAACAGTTGTCAGTAGAATATTTAATTTGTTAACCATGATACTCACACTTAGCATTGACTTTATACTAAGGAGGATAAGGTTATTTCAATTGCTTTTAGACTATAGTAGTGATCAATCTATTTTGAATTAAACAAGGGAGCAATTATGAATAAAAGATTAGTATAAGGTCAATTTTTTTCTTCGTTTGCCTTCTAGACTCAACATGATTGTTTGTAGGTATTGGTCGACAGATTTTTAGTTATGAAGGTTATGATTAAGGATTTTAGTATGTTAATAAAGCTAGTCTATTATGAGATCAATATGACTATTGAGGGTTAAATTGCCCTCATATGCTGTCGAATGACTAATACATAAGGCGTGATCTTAAGATTATCATATTCAATCACTTAGACCTCTCCTTGCTTCTTTTTGGTCATACTAGTTTTCTTGGATGATAGAGTGTTAATAATTACATTATTGGTTTTACCTTTTTGGATACCTTCATCAATTTTTTCACTTATAATGACCAAAACAATGAAGTCTTTGATGTACTTCATACCATTCTATCATAGTAAGGGGCTTTCAATGCACTGAGGAAAGTGGAGACTAATTCTTTTTCCAATAGTAAGGGTTAAACCTAAACATGTATATTATGCTATTGTTAAGCATATTATTTGAAAGTTTCTTCTAGCTTTTTTTTCATAGCTTGAAAATCCATTCACGTGGCTTTTAACTTAAGAATATACTTCAATTTGGTTTTAAAGGTGGTAGCTAGCTTTTTCCAGTTTCTAACATTTCTTTAATCTTACTTAATGTTTAGTAAGAGGTCATGCCTATCAAGTTATTCTAAAAGAAATGTATAAAAAGTTTCTTATCATAAGCATATGTTGTCATTTTTTAGATGTGCATAGTCAAGTGATTTGTAGGTGTCATTATACATTTCAAATTCTTAGAACTTGAATTTTGGTAGGAGGATTGCATTTTAAACTAAACAAAATTTTGATATGTTTAAGTGAGTGCGCATATTATCTCCTTTGATAGTTCTAACTTCCTCTTGTAAGAGATCAATCCTCTGTTTCATAAAATGCTTTATACTTCCTAAAGTTTCATCATTTAATTTAGGAATGATTTAAAGCTCGTCGAGGGAAATATTAACAAGATAAGGTGTAAGAGTGGCACTTGGCAAATGTATTTGAGTGCCTAATGATTCCACAAGGGAAATTTATGTTGAAAGAGTATGCATGGCCAACTTAGAATAAATAAAGGGTGTTCAAGAAACTCTTAATGTTAAGGTTGCCTTAAATAGTCTATAAGCTGAGGTGAGAGAATTCTTTTAGGGTATAATGTCTCCTATGAAGTTCGAGTTATTTATTGCATTTTCTCATTTAGTTCCTTAATTGAGGTTTGAATCTCGTTTATACGGCTAGTTAGTTCTTTAACTTTGTCCTCTATTCTTTTTGCACATGAACAATTCAAGATTATGCGTCTCGCTAATTATAATCTCTTTATTGTTTACTTTATTGTACATTTTTTATTTTGTAGTGTTAAAGAAAATAATTATATTTATAATATCTATGAATGATATGCTTGATGTGTGAAATGCTTGCATATACACATAAAAGACTTTATAGTTGAATGATTCTATTTAGTGATAATAGTACATAAGAGAATAAAAGGGGATCCCTTAGTTTTTTTGTTCTTACAAAGCCTTGTCATAGTCAAGGCTTCTTTTCCTTTGTAGTTCAGAATAACATATTCTTTATCACTGCTTAAATTATATTCATTAATGATGGTTTCCAAATCATCAAAATCAAGATCCATTTGTGCATGATAGTACATTTAGTGATGATGTAAGTACTTGGCATAATGATAGGGAAGTGCTTTATTATCTAAGTTTATATGTCCATCATAATGATAAGTGTTGGCTTAGAGTAAATCTTAAGAGCACCTGAATTCACATCATGGCATTTGCAAAGAATGGTTTTAATGTTTTGCCATGAGACGAGATTAATGTAGGGATTAACCAAGATGTTGAGAGGAAAGTTAGAAATCTTTTGAACAAATAGGCTTGTGCGTATTTTAGTTTTCTTATTTTGTCCCACATATTTAGGTATAAATGAAAAATGTAGAAGATGAATGAAAGATCTTTAAGGCTACTAAGGACGTTCCTCTATTCCAAAAAGTGGTTGAAGAGTTTGAACCTTTTATATAGTGAAGATTGGGTGTCTAGGTTTTTCTCTTGATATCTCTTAAAAACATTAACCTAAGGCTAATATATTAGCACAACAATTGTGTATTTTCTAGTAAGGTAAATAAATAGACAAAGAGCCTCCTTAGGAAAATTACTAAAATGTTTTGGGAAAATGAAGAAATAGTTCATGAAAATGTACTATCGATGCCAATCTATGAATTTAAAAGGAGCATTAACAGTTTCATAATGACTGAGAAGGAGCCCTTACAATTCACTTATTATAAAGGTTTCACGTTTTTGAAAAGTGTTTATGGAGATTATTTCCACCAATGTTAATGGAAAAATATCTATAAGACTGGGCAAAAAAGGGTTTTACTTGTTGTTGAGAGGGTTTTACTTCTTTTTCTTTTTCTTTTTTTTTGGTATTAGGGGGACTTATAATGCATTATTTACTTTGCTTAACTTATTATTAGTAGCAGTTAATCTAAATTAGACTTTAAATCCTTGAATATTAGGATATAAAAAACTATAGGTAGATGAGAAGCACTTGTCATGACTTTACAATATAGGAATAAATACCCATATACTTTGAGATTGAATGTTGAGGTGTATTACTTAAAGTTAGATTGATGTCACAACCATTTCCCTTGTCATTATTTTTCTTTTTAAAAATAATCAAAACCTTACACACTCATAGACAGTGTGTGATTTGGTTTTATGCCACCTACAATGATTATTAGGCCTTTCCATTGGGAAAAGAACATATTTTTTATGATATAGGTAAAATACATTTCGTCATAAATATGATTGACAATAATTACCCTTTTAAGAAACCCTTTGGCATACACTTAACCTATCATTATGCAAATGACTCAAGCACTTTTATTGTTATTTTGATGACTAAGTTCGCAAAAGAATAAGGAATAAAGATTAATGTGCTAACTTATGATTATTTTTATGTGAGGGGCTCTTATGAGTTTGATTCAATGAATTTTTTAATGAACAAAGTAATAATACTTAAGATAAGTCTCTCTTTTGCCACTTTTTAGGTGTTAGATATGTGTTTATAATGGTGCTATAAAGGTAATTTATACTCTTATTTATTGATTATGGTTGTTTTTGTAGTAAGCTAATTATGACTAATTACTTAATAACCACAAATAGCTTTTTTAGAAAGTGGAATAGTACATATGTTTAGATATTTGGTCATTAATGTTTGATTTTAATTTTATTTGTTATCTTAATCATAGTTTTAAACTTAATATAGATCATTTTATATACGATTATTTTTCTAAAAAGTGCAATAAAGATGAAGGAAAGAATTAAAAGGTCTTATAATTCTATTATAGGTACTTTTATTCTTACTATTATTGGATTAAATGAATTGCCTTTCTTCTTAGGTTATTGTTTAGACATTCTTTAAGTGTTTTATAATCCTATCTCTTTTATTTTTACTTCTTCATTAGTTGCCTTAAATACTCTTACTATTGTTCTCTCTCATTAATATTTTGGTTGTTGAATATCTCTCACTCTTGTCTCTTAATTGTCATTAATGTACTATTTTTTTTCTCTTTCTTATATATTCTCTCTCCAATTGTACTTAATGGCAACCTTTATGATTAATGTTCCCTTTAATGTAAAAAAAGTCAATTGTTTTATCTCTATCATTAATTTTTGTTACTTTTTTTTTTTTGTTAATGGTTAGAATTGACTTATCTATCTGTTAACTAATTGAGATTAATTCTCATTTTTTTTGTATTAGAAAGTTAAAATTATTTTTACATATATTTAATATTTTGTAAGTCTTTTATTTATAGTATTTGCACTTAAATTGAGCTATTGAGTTTTAAAAAAAGGGTTAGTGGATTGATATTATTACATTTGGATCCTTAAACAAGGGTTTCTGAAAAAGAAGAAAATTTTTTGTGATTCAAAATACAACTTATATTCAAAATTAATTTTTAAAATTTTAAATTTAGTTTAAAACTTAAAAAGTTGTCAATTCATTCTTTTTTAAATGGAATTATTCTGCATATCTAACTTTTAATTATATATTAGACATAATTTAATTATTTTTCCTTCCCACTTTTCCTTTGTTCTTTTTTTTTGTTATTTTTTTCTTTTGCATTTAAATAAATAAATTGTAATCTAATTGCAAGAACGAGTGAGAGCAAAATCTACTTTAACCAAAACGGATATAATAAGGTATAACATTGGGTTAGTCTGTTTCTGTTAGGTTCTAGCTTAGAAATAGGTGTTCTTTTCACATTCTTTTCAGAAGAAAAAGATGCACTTTTCCAAAGAAAAGAAACAACAAACCAATTTTTTTAGGTTTCTTTTAAGGTTTGGTATGATTCTCATGTGCAACCAAAATTTTTGGTTTTTAGTTAGTTAAATAAATATCTTATTAATCATTTCAAAAAAAAATTGTTCTTTCATCTTTGCAATAATAATAATAATAATTTTTGTCTTCATTGTTTAGAGTTGATTTAAGTGTGTTTTAGTGTTTGAGGAATGCAAAAATGAGAGAAATTTGGGAAATATTGACAAAAATAAGCAATTGTGAGTTTGTCAAAGGAAACGATAATGTATCCTAATTTATCTATAATCTTTTCACTAATTGCTCAATTTCAATCTCTGTCAACCACAATTTCTCTACCAATTACTTAATCTCCATTAACTATAATATCTTTACCAATTTCTCAAGCTCAATCTCTATCGGTTACAATTCCTCCACTAATTGCTCACCAATTAAAATTAATTTTTTTTTCTAAATAGAAAAGATTATGATTATATCTCACATTAATAACGTAATCTTAATTTGCACTATAAAAGACATTACACTATATAACTAATGTATGGCCAAAAGCATGTACAAAATTCTATTAATGAAATAAAATTTTCTCATTGGTAATTACCACCTTATTTCACCTTTTTAGTCCAATTTCTTATATGGTATCAGAGCCATTTCTTGCAAAAGCATAAATCTCAAATCAATAAAACTCACCTATTACCTCATCTTCTTCAAATACAAACCTCATCAACAACACTACCCCACTGTGTCCTCTTATCCCTCCTACAGAAAACTTATTCGGATTAATCACATGTCTTGCAGTTGATATCAAATTGACTAAAGACAATTATACCATATAGAAGACGCGTCTTCTTCCTTTTCATAAGGTCAATTAACTCCTATCAATTGTAGATGAAAGCGAACCATGCCCTCCATACACTATCATTGAAATTGGTGACAATGGTATCACTAAAAGTTTGCCAAATCCAACATATGAAACATGGTTTACCCAAGATCAAACCGCCTTAGGGTGGATTCTCAATTTTATAACTAATAACATCGTTACATAACTCTTTAATTTAAGCACTTCAATAAGTATATGGTTCTTCTTGGCTCAATCATATGCAACATGCAATAGTGCTCATGCCACACATCGACGAATGCAACTCCAAACTCTTCATAAGGGAAATCAAACAATCATAAACTATTTACAATAGGTAGCCTTCCTTGTTGATTAACTTGCCTCGATTAGTGAAAATATCTTCTCACAAGAATACCAAAGTTACTTATTTAGAGGACTCAGGGCAGAATATCAAAATTTAACAGTATCAATCTCTATTCAAAGTCAATATCAATCGCTTACACATAAGTCTTTACATGGAATGCTCTTGGCTCATAAGGCATATCTTGACTTGTTTGAGCCAATGACTTCCACTCTAGTAGCATTTATGACGTGGACAACCCACCAAGCAGATAGATTATCATAACAATTTTTTTCCTATATAGATCGGTCACCACAATCTAGGTAACAAATTTTGCAAAGTAAGCGATAATTTAGCCCACAAAATTCAACCCTAAATTACTCAGTAAATACAGGCAATTATAAAAATCAAAGGAGGGGCAACATTTGCTATTAACTCTGTAATCATTTTGGCTATCGAGCCAATGTGTGTTATGATCGTAAACCTTTACCACAATTTTCAAACTCAGCACCACAGCTCCACATTGCTGAAATTCCACCACCACCATTAGAATTTTCAAACTCATGGTACCCAAATTCTGGTGCCACACACCACATCACAAACAATCCATTTTAATTATCCACTCTTCAGTCTTACACAAACAAACAACATGTCATCATGGGTAATGGATCTATCCTCCTGATAACTCATATAGGTACTTTTATTTCTCAAAATTTTCATCTCTCTAATGTTTTAGTTGTCCCCTTTATAAAAAAAAAACTTACTTTCAATATGTTAATTTTCACAAGAAAATAACTATGATTTCATTTTCTCACTTGATTGTTTTTCTGTGAAGTGTCATTGTACGAGTAAAATTCTGTTCCAAGGAAATCTTAATTAGGGAATTTATCAATTGTCAGGTCAATCTGAGTTTTCTCCTTTAACTTATTACTTATCACTTATCTCAATCCAGCTCTTTTGTTTGCTAGCATCATTGTCTAGGTCATGTTATATATTCAACTATTTTTTGCATGATTAATAAGTCATCAGTTAGACAACTAACTTGTTTAACATGTGTATCTAGTAAGAGTCATCGTCATCACTATCCTCTTACTTTTTATAAGTCCACAACCCCCCTATAATGAATTCATTTTGACATTTAGAGAGCTGACTCCTGTAACGTCTCACCAAAATAATAAATATTATATTTATTTCATTAATGATTATTTCAAATTTTCCTAACTTTATGTGTTTAATTCTTGTAACCAATTTTTACATATCTTCACAGTCTTCCTAAACTTTGTTGAAAACTAACTCAATACCTAAGTCAAAGTTATTCAAAGTGATTGTGCTATAGAATTTCTATCTAAATCTTTTAATAAACTATTGTAAGAATGTGACATTTATAAACGAACATCTTATCCTTATCTAGCCCTCTAAAATGGTTTAACCAAACGTAAACATAGACATATTATTGAAATAAGTCTAGTAATTATGCACCATGCATTTGTCCCCTCTTACTTTTGGAATTTTGCTTTCGAGAGTGCAATTCATATTATCAACTGACTACCTACTCTAATTTTGTCGTAATGCAACCCTTATGAAATACTCTTTTCTACCGCACCATCAATTGAGTATCTTTGAGTTTTTTGTTGTACTATTTACCCAAACCTACGACTCTATACCAAACACAAATTGGTGCCTAGATCACATTAGTGCATTTTCTTAAGATATCCCTTAGGTGTCAAGGGTTATCGATGTTATTCCCTACATCAACGACGATTCTATATAACTGTAAATGCAATTTTTAATAAGACAGTTTTTTCGTTTACTGCTTTTGTCACCAATATACCCTTAAATGTGTCCCCATCAACATCCTTAGAGTTACTCCTTTATATTCCTCTAATACATTTGTAACATAATGATTTACATAGACAGGAATCGAGAACTAATATAGGTTACATATCAACACCTGTGCAAAGTAGTCCCATAGTGCCCTTTTTTACCATTGAAACTATTTCGCAAATCACTATCCCATAGGCTACAAGCTCGCCTCCACAACCAATACCACTAACACACCTCATGGTGACTAGACTTCAAAACGGCACTATTCCTCGTTGTCATATACAAAAGGATCAAACCTATGCATTAGCCACTTCAATAGTAATCTTATCCATACCATCTTGTTACAGTCAAGTAGTAAAAGACCTAAATTGGCAAGCAACTATGACCAAAGAGTACACAACACTTTTGAAAAATCAAACATAGGACCTTGTACCATCTCCTTTAACCTATAAGCCTATTGGTTGCAAATGGGTTTTTCGTGTCAAACTTTATGCAGATGGCTCCCTTCACGATACAAGGCCAGATTAGTCGCTAAGGGCTTCCATCAACAGTAGGGAATTGACTATAATGAAACTTTTAGCCTGGTGGTTAAATTTGTTATAGTTCACACAACTCTTGCAATTGCATTTTCTAAGGGTTAGCAACTGCAACAACTCGATGTTAAAAATGTCTTTCTCCATGGTCATCTAATTGAAGAAATATTCACGGATCAATTATTAAGTTTCGTTGATCCCCACCATCTTCATTATGTATGTTGCCTAAAACGATCTCTCTATGACCTAAAATATGCACCTCATGTATAGCACCAACGTCTTAGTAATTTTCTCATCTCATGGAGTTTTTGTAAGTAACGAACAGTCGTCGGGTCTAGCAAAGAAGCCGAATTCAAAAGTTTAGCTGACACAATTGTTGAACTCATTTGGATTAAGACTTTTTTATGTAATCTCAGTGTCTCTTAGCAAGGCCCTCTAGTTCTTTGATGTGACAACATCTCTACCATCTATCTGACAGGGAATCCCATCTTTCATACTTGAACAAAATACATGGAAATTGATTACCACTTTATATGAGAACAAATTGTCAAAAATCAATTGCATGTTCAGTACATCTCCACTACAGACCAACTTGTCCATATCTTCACCAAATGGCTCTCCATGGCTCACTTTCAACTTTTACAGTCCAATTTTACTGTGCGTTCTGTCACATCAGTTTATAGGGGGTGTTGAAGGAAACGATGGCGTGTTCTGATTTAATTACAATCTCTTTACTAATTACTCAATTTCAATCTCTATCAATTACAATCTTTTCACCAATTACTCAATTTCTATCTATTACAATCTTTTTACCAATTGCTAAATCTCAATTTCCATCGGCTACAATTTCTTCCCCAGTTGCTCAATTTTTGCCGGTTATTGTTCCTCTATCAATTGCTCACCAATCAATATTAATTCTTTTCAAAGAGAAAAAATTATAATCATATCTCGCATTAATAATATAATATTAATCTATATTATAAAAATGTATTACACTATATAACTAGCTTATAACAAAAAAATATGTACAAAATTTTATCAATAAAATAAAATTTTTTATTAGCAATTGTCACCTTATTTGGCCTTATTAGTCTAATTTCTTACCGTGTTTTCTTAAAGAGTCGGTAGCCAAAGTTAGGCGATAATTGACCTATTTTCACCCGGGCTTACTTTGGATTCTCTGAAAGACTTGAATTTGGCTGCGGCTAAGTGGCTGAAAAATAAAAGTTTCAATAAAATACTTGTGGGAATGGGGCGGGGACAAGGGTCCCCATCTCCAACAAAAATAGAGATGATCCTTCAAAGTCCGTCATCATTGGAAATGGGAACAATGACGGAAACAAATTTGAATTTGGAGACGGGATTGTATACATTATATAGTACGGACGTCTAAGCCCACGCCTGAACATTTTAAGTATTGGCATCAAGTTTACACTTGGTGCCATTTGAGCAAAGACGGGGCATTAGCAGATGGGACATGAGACACAAACCAGAGACAGCTTCAAGGCCAGCTTTACGTAAGCTGTAAAGCCTTGTGTCGGGCCAGTACTGAGGCAGTGCCCCAGTCAGTATCATAATTTGAAAATAAATATATGGCTCTGCCCACATGTGAAGACTTCTCTTCAATCAAGCTTTGTAATTATCATCCAAAGAATTCTGGTGCCTTCGGGGACTGGATATAAGGACAAAAATTGTATGTTAATCAAAATGCATTGATATTAACGTTGAACCAATGGCCAGAATTTGAAAGTTTCTTCCGCCATGCACATACCCGGATGTCCTAACATACACTTGTGAGATCCCTCGTGAAGAGCAACTTCTTAGAGGTGCAGCATCGGTGTCAAAGAACTGGATTTTTGATGTTCTTGTCTGTTATGGTCCACCCTTCCGCATTCTCATTTGCTGTCTCAAGTTATTCATTTCCATAAGACCTCAAGCACGATTGAATTCATAAACAACCGAACAGATTGCTATATTTTGCTTCCAAGGTTCTTTTCTTCTAGATTGACCTGCAGCTATCGATTGTGTCTCTTACAGTCACCTGTCTGGTGCTAGAGTTGTACAGTGTTTTATTCCGAAACTTTGCATGTCCTTCTCTTGAAGAACGTCCATTTTGAGATATCTCCAAGAAGAAAGCCATGTCTGCAGAAGCTCAAAGAATAGTGGTGATCCAAGATGCATCGATGGATGTCAATCCAACTGCAATCCAACGGATCATTCAGGGCTTTTCCCTCAAACCTGGAGATGTTCTCGTTCTCCTTGTAGTTCTTCACCAGGTTAATAGCCCTAGTACGTTATCTTTCGTGGCAGCTGAAAAACTACCCTGAGAGTCATTGCTTAAGTTTTGATTTAGACTAGAAGGGAAGGAAAAAACACAAAAAAGGAAAACAGCTTTTCTCACTCTTGTTTTTGGGTTTCTATTTTCTTTCTCCTTCTCATTCATTTTCCAGTGGGATACAAGGTCAAGGTGGGCTCAAATTCCATGTTTGGCGTAAATCCCAAGATTATGGCAGATGAAGTTTCTAAGAAGAAAGAAGAGTACCGTAGCAATGTGGAGATTATGAATATCTCTAAGTTGTGTGAAACAGAGCAGGTCAGCTTAAGAAAGTTCAGTAGCATGATTGTCTTCCTGAATAACAAAATTGTATGTCTTCCGGGTTACAACTTAGAAAACTACTTGGATGTCCACAAATCATAAAACGATCCATGCATGCATTTAGCGTCCTAGTTTTAGGCAAAGCTAATATATGGTTTACTAGAACAAGGAATTGACCAGAAAGTCCACAAATCATAAATCGATCCAAGAAAACTGAAGAAATGTGTATGATTCCAACTCATGTGAAAGTGCAGAGGCTGAAATTACTTGATTCAGACGGCTGTCAGATGCCAGATGACTTGATTAAGTCATCATGCGATGTTTTAGCTCTAAATGCAGCAAGATATAGGTTAAAATCACAAAGAGGGGAGGGTGACTTTTTAATGGAAAACCAGTTCTGTAGTTTTCCGTGGAACCAGCAGAGGAAATAAAAGAGGACATAGGAGAGAAGCCTGACAGTTTTTCTGATATTTTTTCACATTCCTGTTCTTTGTATAAACCATTAGATCTGACTTATGCATGATTACCTAGCTTTAATAAGATTGGTTGAGCCTTTTTTTTTTTTTTTCTCTTATACAATTTAGTGCAGTGGTTGATTCAGCACATTAAGCTTAACACAACAATCAAAACACATTTACCCGATTGTGTCCCACCAAAGGTGTTAGGTTTTGTGCCTAATTACTATTGGTTTGAGTGATTTCCTAGCATAATCCTTAGGCATTTTCACATGAGTATGCTGCTCTGAGTTGTAAAACCTGCAATAAATTGGTTGCAGGTTCAAAAACTAGAGATGTGCTGGACAATTGCACTCATGATTTTGTTGACTGATAAAAAGAAAGATGCACTTGTAGCTAGACTAGAAACTAATTGTGCTAATGCATATTATGGGTAGATGGAAAAGAATAGCTAATGAGTTTCATGGGATCACTGTCATGCTTTCATTTCCTCAGATTGAATTCCATGTAGAGGTTCGGGCAGGAGATAGTCCAAAGATGATTGCCCTAAAAGCTGCCAAAAGTTTCAAGGCCAGTTGGGTGATACTTGACAGGTAAGTAAAGTGATAAAGTTATTAGTTCCTTGAAATGTTGTATCGAAATTACCTGCATTGTTAATCATGAAGCTGCTTCAATGCATGATTAAAAAGAGTCTTAGAACTAACTATGCATAACTGTCTTCTTCTGCATGATAAGTTAAAATGAAACAGTATATTTGCCATGCCAAAAACACAATTAGCAACGGTTTAGGCCTTCAGATTTTAAGAGTTCAATTTTTTACTTCACATTATGTGGAAAAAATACACTGATACAATAAGTCCTAGGAATTTTACTGCGATTTCATGTGAAAAATGGTAAAAGATATTCATTATGCACTCAAATTCCATGTTTTTCCAAATATTACCAAATACATAATTGTTTAAAAAGACTCTGCAGGTACAGGAATAAAGATGGATTCAGATTCAAGATATCAGTGCTGATATGCAGTTTAATTAATACCTGCTTTATTAAGACAATTTCCAAGTTCTTACAGTAACTACTTTCTGATCATATCTGGAGTTGCTTCACTCTTGTGAGAAGTCCACAGATTGTTCAGATGATTTTTCTTTCTGCATAGTTGCTTAATGAGCTTTTAATGGCTTGGAAATGCTAGCAATCAGAAGGCAGGTCTCATCCTTTTGAGCAATGTTGGGCAGGAAAATGAAGAAAGATAACAAATACTTCATGGAGAAGCTCCCATGTGGCATATCACGGATGAAGCATGACAATACAATTGAACTACTGCGAGCACCAAAGCAGAAAGAAACAGAAAAAAATCTCACAGAAACAGAAACCAAGAGCAGAGATCACGGCAATTTAAGATACGACGAAATGATACCTGGAAGCAAGGATGGGATTTTTCCCCATAGTAAGTTCTCAGGTTTTCCCTTGTCTAACTTTCTATTATGAACTCCAAACTGCATACACGTAACTCAACAATACACACCTTGTTTAGACCAATAAAAGTGTATTAGTTAATATAAGGTCTTTGGATGAAGTACGCCAGCTCATGTGTAGAAACATAGAAGGCAAATTCTTTTGATGTTTGATAAGAAAATATTTCTTAATGATCTGTGGTCATTTTGTCAAAGAGATTTCTTTGCATAATCTGTTTCGTTTACATGCCCAACTTTCTGTGGACTTTAACAAATTGCCTAAGTTCGTCCTCTGAACATAACCAAGGGCCAATGGAGCAATTTCATCTGAATTCACTAGTGGGCATAGATTATTATCGTCTTTGCTGGCTGCTAAATCCCTTCCCCAGTTATTTTTCATGGCCATTTAACAATTTTCAGCATGTAAACAAGCTTCATATTCCCTTGAGAGAGCACGTTTAGACACTCAGAATCATGATAGCTACAGTACAGCATCTACAAATTTGAAGCAAATGTTAATTTTCACAACATCAATTCTTCTGACACTCATGCACAAATGGCCCGAACCTTAAGATAAGTTAAATGTTGTTTCAGAACCTTTAACTCCTCCCAAGACCAGCAAGGACTTAAAAAGGGATTTTGATCATGGTAAAAATGTCCCTGGAAGTGCCTCTACTTCAAGTGTTAGTAACCTTGAACCATCAACGCCTGGTTTTTTCAAGGATATTTTCTCCTTAAATTTTCAAGAAGATGAATCAGGTATGAATAGAGAAAGAGATACAGAAGACCTCCGAACCTCAGCTGGCAAACATCAAGAGCAGATCCAAAAGGAGGCATACAATACAGGAAGCCCGAATGATCAACAAAAAGAACATGATAACAGCAACTGCATGCAAGACAGTCTGGCAGATGAGGTTTTCGAAAATTCCATTTGCTCAGTTTGCAAAAATAGAAGGCCAAAGATAGGATGGAAGAGAGACTTCAGTTATGCAGAGCTCCATGCTGCTACTGGGGGATTTTCCCCAACGAATTTCCTGTCTGAAGGTGGTTTTGGTTCTGTCTACAGAGGAGAGTTCAATGGGATGAAGATTGCTGTGAAGCAACATAAAAGAGTAAGCTTTCAAGGAGAAAAGGAATTCAAGTCCGAAGTCAATGTCCTCAGCAGAGCAAGACATGAGAATTTGGTCATGCTCTTGGGATCATGTTCAGAAGGAAGCCACAGGCTGCTTGTTTATGAGTTCGTCTGCAATCATTCACTGGACCGACATATATCAGGTAAGAAAAGGCTATTTGAGTGCTTAATTTTTTTGCACATCAAGAACTTGCTAACCAGTAAAGGACAAGGAAGCCTAATCCAAGAGCTATGTTTGCTAAAATGATGCAGAACATACACGCAGGACTCTAAGTTGGGACAACAGGTTAAAAATAGCAATGGGAGCTGCCAAAGGCTTAAAATATCTGCATGATAATAACATCATCCACAGAGATATGAGGCCAAATAACATCCTCATCACCCACGACTACAAATCACTGGTAATAAGCCAAATACAAGCTGATGCTTTATGCTTAATTTATTCATTTGTTGATGTAAATAAGCTGCTACATTGGTCAAACCAAGTGAGCTGCTGGTGTGTTTAACCATAATGCTGAACAAATTTAGTGTCTGGATTTTCTGCAATCCAGTGCATTGAAGGCAGAAGCATAAGCAATATCATTTTTGAGAAGTGGAAACAAAGAAAATATATATCATCTCTTTTGTCCAACTAAATGCCTTAAGCCAAACTTTTTTACCACATCAAAGTTAATCTAACTTGTTCCCCATATCAGCTTGGTGATTTTGGTCTTGCAAGGACTCATGATCAAGAAGATCAAACATTGGAGACAAGAGTCGTTGGAACTCTTGGATACATGGCACCTGAATATGTGGAATGTGGGAAAGTGTCAACCAAAACAGACGTTTACTCCTTTGGGGTGGTTCTACTGCAGCTGATAACTGGACTGAAGACTAATGATAAGACGCTTAGAGGGAAAAGTCTTGTGGGATGGGTAAATTTCTCAAGAAGATATTTTGTATTTCATTAAAAATGAAATGAAGATCCCACTAGCTGTCAATTTTGGTATGAGCTTTGTCCTTGTACGAGAAGTCTACCAACATGATCAAATGGATCCCAACCCCAAAAACAATGCAAATTCCTTCAATTTAAGATAAACACATGTGTGTGTGTGTGTGTGTGTGTGCATGCACTCATATTTAAGACAGAAGTGTCAGAGGCTCTACCAGCTGCCTTCATACGTCCAGAAGTCCTCATTACCATATATTTGGCCCTTGAAAACTAGCACTAGATTTACTCATTTAGAATAAATTAGTTACCTGTAAACTCATTTCATGTAACTTATTTAGAGGTGACATTTAGTTGGGTTTTGCCATCTAATAGCTTAAACTTCTAAATAGGTAAGAAGGTTTACAACATCATGTTAGAACTCGGTTCCCCTCCCCTGTTTGCATTCATACTTCTAACCTTTTGGCTGTAGGGAAAGAACCCTAACATTCCCATGAACTATTTCTCTAACAATTTCCATTGCTCTATGCACGCACAAACCCCCATTATATTAATGGGCGATCACTGTGACAACTGTGCGAGTAGATTTGGATTCAAATGATTCATACACTGATCCATATTTCTTTGTTATTGTTATTGCTTCTCCACTCCTATAAAACTAACATTCCTTACATTGGCAAACTCTTCTGCTTGCAGGCAAGACCATTATTGAAAGAAAGAAACTACCCAGACTTAATTGACCCCAGGATCTTAGACTCCCACGACGTCCACCAACTCTTTTGGATTGTTCGAGTTGCAGAAAATTGTCTCAGCAAGGATCCTCAGAAGAGGTTAACTATGGATAAGGTAAATCTCGTAGCCAATTCTCGATTATCCCAATATGAAGATTTCAAATCTCAGATATGCACCCAATGCCTACCATATGTTAGAGATGTGAAGACCCAAGGATTTGCATTTGCATAGACAATTGTAAGTTGAACATTGCATGTAGGTACAGATGGATTTCCTTGATCAACCACATGATAGCTAATGGAATCTCTAGGCTCTAGATGCAGCCAAAAGAGAGAGGCCAGTTAACTTTAGTAAAACAAATCAAACCAGATGACTATGAGTTCATAAGAAGTAGCAAAATCTTCTGGTGAAGTTCACTGCTAGAAAACCTATGGGGATGCACTTGTGTGCAATCTCATCTTCTGGTTTCTAAAATGGCACAACAAGCAATCCAGTTGAACCACCCAAGTTCAAAAAGACCCGAATTTTATGAAGGGGCTTAAATTTTTTACATCTCCAAATAATGCGAGCTTGTATATTCATTATCATGTTTCCAGTTTTATGTTGCATTAGACTTCAACACAGCATTTAGTTTGAAATTGCAGGTGGTTTATGCATTGGACTACATAACAGTAAACAATAAAGCACGCAGTATCAGTGATTTGACATCCGCGGATTCAGCAAGTAGTGCACAAGACTCCACTGAATCACTTGAGGATGATACAAGCATCACTGAAGAATTTGTGCCAGTAAATAGCATCGGTATGATCAATGCAAGACTTCCACCCTCGCCTCCCATGCCAAACGTTTCATTGAGAAGATCATCTCCATCTGCAACTTATGAACGCGCCACTTCAAGCCGAGGTCGTACACAAAACAAAAGGATGCATACAACAGTGGATAAAGGTAAATTACTTTACGAGGAGATGATTGATTAAGCACGATGTTCAAAGGCTTGGCTTCTCATCATAATTAGCTATCTCAACTTCAAGGAAAAACTAGTTTCAGTAATGTCAGTCTTCCCCTCCGGTTTATGAAATCAGATGATGGAAAAATAACAAAAACAGTTGTTTTGGCAAGATTGAAGGGTGTGGATGAAATTGCATGCTTTTCGACAGCATAATAAAGATTGAAACTCCGTGTTTGTAATTGGCGGCAAACAACTATATGGTATTATGCTTGTGTTTCATTACTTTGAAACATCTAAGTTCTATTTCATCTTTGTTTATAACAAAAACAACAAACATTCAAATGAAATGAGGATCGAAATCTCATTTTCTGAGGATGTTGTTTATTTTGAAATGGGATTTGAAATTTTTGTTTTAGAACTGGTACGTTGCATGGATGCTGAAGGAAATGGATGGAAGTTTAGGCTATATCTGTCAAATTTTAGATTGTTTTATGGGCATAAAATTTTCTCTTTTGAACGTGGATTAGTTGCTGAACTTTCATTATAATAGTGACATCTAATGCACAACATTTCCCCTCCCAATCACTAGGGAATGAGTCGACTCTTTTTGTCATGTAGTCATTATTTTCTTCCAAAAAACAGTTTATTAGATGTGCAATACATATATTTATATAATTCAAAATTTTTTCTTTTTATTCAATATATGAATCGAATAATAAATAATCTATTCGTAATATAACTCGTCATTATCCCTAACATAACTCGTTCATGACACCTTGCTCTATGAGCAAAATCTGGAGACTTCCGCACTCAAGGTAGGGAATATTAAATGCACACATCTATATTTTTATTTTTATAAAAAGGCATTTACTAGGACTCGAATTCATCTCCGTTCGTAACAAAACTAACAAACGTTCAAATGAAATGAGAATTGAAATCCCATTTTCTGAGTATGTTGTTTATTTTGAAATGGGATTAAAAATTTTTGTTTTAGAATTGGTAACTTGCATGGATGCTAAAGAAAATGGGTGGAAGTTTTTACGCTGTCTCTGTCAAATTTTAGATTATTTTATAGGAATAAAATTTTCTCTTTTGAATGTGGTTTAGTTTTTGAACTTTCATTGCAATAGTGCCATCTAATGCACAACATTTCCCTTCCGAATCAGTAGGGAATGGCCCAAGCCCTTGCTCTATGAGCCAAATCCGGTGACTTCCGTCCTATAGGATCTAGGAAGATTAAATATGCATATCTTTACCTTTATTTTTATAAAAAGGCTTTTTTTACAATTGGAACTTGTGATCTTCAAATTACAATTAAATAATCTTATACTTACACTAAGACTAACCCTTGCTCTCTGAACTGAATATGGCTAAAGTTAAATATATACAATAAATTCTCAAGGACTAGCCGGTGATTCAGTCATCACTACTTTTAAATCCATATCAACATTTACAAGAAAAAAAAAAGTCTAGGAAATACAAATACAAGGTAAAGAAATATCAAAGAAAAACAAAAAGTTGCAAGGGAAACATACGAGGATATACAGTTAGTACCCCTTCTGCATCGCCTGTTTGTTACTTTCCCATCCGTATCTATCTTTATGGTCCACGGCAAGTGAGTTCTAGTTGCAAACATTTTGTCAAACCTTGCAACCTATAGATATACATATCAGGCTTCGCTTGAATAGAAAGTAAGTAAGAGGAGTTGACAAAGAGTTTCAAAGTTCTTATTTCATCCATAAAAACAAAGTAATAATATTTATGGTTTATGATAAGAAGATTGCTGTCATAAAAAATATATATTTAATTAATCATATATTTTATATACTCATATATTTTTTATAAAAATTAATAAATGCAAAATAAAATAAGTTAATAATAACATATTTTTACTTATTTCAATACATGATAAAATAAAAAAGTAATTAAAAAATAAAAGTTAATTTGAAACAAGTAGTGCTTGCTGAAAAAACTGGCTTATTCTATGTTGAATAGAATAGGAATATACACAAGAATAGAATCATAAATTAGAGTGTAATTGTTGGGACTAAATTTTGGATAAAATTAAATTACCACAAATTAGAAAACAAATCAAGTCAAATCTAATTTAATCCTAAATTAAAATATTAATAATCCCACTAATCTCGAAATCTCTTTAATATTTCGTCTCTCTCCTTCAAATTGGTAAGAATATCAGTAAATTAACTCTTTGTAAGAATATAAGACAGATTAATTCCTCCGTGTTTGATTTCCCTCTTTATTAAACTTCGATCACTTCTCATGTGTTTCATTTGATTGTGTTGTATTGGATTGTTGACAATACCAATGGCTGACTTGCTCTCACTGTACAGCCTTGTTTGATGAGACAAGGGCATTTGTAAATCTTACATTAGCCTTTCTAACCAAATTAATTCACAACTCCCTTAAGTTATGGCCTGAAATTCTACTTCCGCACTTCTGCGAGTAACAACCTATCTACTTAGTGGAATAATCTGAAGTTGATCGACTGTCCTCAACAGATCCAACCCAATCTGCATCGACAAACCCCTCAATTTCGTTTCATTTTTTTTCAAAACAAAAGCCCCTCTTCAAGTATTCCCTTTAGATATCTTAGGACATGGATAGTGACTTCCAAATGTCTTTGAGTAGTGAATGGATAAATTGGCTCACTACAGTTAGAGCATAAGTAATATCATGTTGTGTAAGAGATAAGTAAATTAGGCTTCTCACCAAACACTGATGTCTCCCTTTGTCAACAAGAGAGTCTTCCTTGGTTTCTCCAAGTTTCCAATTCTTCTCTAGTGGTATTGTAGCCGGTCTACACCCTAGCATCCTGGTTTCTTTCAAGAGGTCTAGTGTGTTATTTCTTTGGGAGATGAAAATACCTTGTTTACTTTAAGCAACCTTCATTCTAAGGAAATACCTCATTATTTGTAGATCCTTGACCTCAAATTCAACTCTTAACTATTTCTTTAGACATTTTATCTCTTGTATGTCATCACTTGTTATTATGATATCATCCACACATACAATCAAGATTGCTCTTTTTCCACTTGCAGCATGTTTTGTGAACAATGCATGATCTGCCTGCCCCTATTGATACCTTAACCAATTAAGAGTAATATTGAAACTCTTGAACCACGCCCTTGGTGATTGTCTCAATCCATAAAGGGACTTCTTTAATTTATATACTTTTCTAAGCTTTACTTCTTCGAATCTGAGAGGGACCTTCACGTAGATTTCTTCTTTTAACTCTCCATTGAGGAAGGTAATCTTTTATGTCTAGTTGGTGTAGATTTTAATCCCAATTAACAATAGTGGAGAGTAGGATCCTAATAGAATTTAACTTAGCCACAAGAGCAAATATTTCTTCATAGTCAATTCCATAAGTTTATGTAAAACCTCGGGCAACTAATCTAGCCTTATACCTATCAACGCCCCTATCAGAATGGTACTTCATTATGAATACCCATTTGCTTCCAACTACTTTTTATCTTGGGTAACTCCACTATATCCCAAGTATTGTTCTCAACTAGTGCTTTCATTTCCTCCAAAACTGTAAGTTTTTAGTTCAGGTCCTTCAAAGCACTTTGGATATTCTTGGTTACTTCAATGTTATCCATGCTTGTAGTGAAGGCCCTGAAATGTGGAGACAATTTTGAGTATATCAAATGATTAGTAATAGGGTGCTTAGTATATGGCCTTTCACCCTTCCTAAGTGCTATTGGAACATTTAGATATCAACCATTGTAGTGTTTTTCTTTGATGGACTTGGCTCCGAGTCCAAAACTTGGCTTTATTTAGGATTGCTGATCCTTATAGGATATACCATAATTGGTTTTTCAGTTTTTAGTGCTCCCTCTCAATTAGTTACGAGAGAATGGGGTTGTTCATGCATATAGTCTGGTTGTTTTTTTGGTTCCAAAGATGGATAAGTTGGTTAAGAGGGATCAACAGAGGGAACAATGGAATAGGACATGGGAAGAGAAATTGGAAGAGATATGGTGGGGCTCTAACGACTATTTTCACTAAATTCTCACCCTAAAAATAAATATTGGGGTAGAATGGTTGCTCTTCAAGGAAAGTTATGTAATTTGAGACAAAAAAAATTGATGGGAAGAAGGACAATAGCACTTAATATTCTTTTTTGTATCAGGGAATACCCAACAAGTATACATTTAAGTGCTTTGGGCTCGAGTTTGTTTGTTCCGGGAGGGATTGTGGTTGTAAACATACATTGTGCAAATAGAAATCTTAAGTGGAAGAGAATTAATAATTCAAACATGAGGAAAAAAACCAAGGAGTTTGCTTCAGGGGGTTTGGAACTGAAAAACTTTAGATGAGAGACGATTTATTAGGTAAGAGGCTGTAAGGATGACTTCTCTCCAATAAGAATTTGGGACGGAATTTGTGAATATCATGGCACGGGCAACCTTAAGATGGTGTCTGTTTTTTTTTTTTTCAGTCATTCCATTTTGTTGGGGTGTATAAGGACAAGAGTTTTGATGGATTATGCCATTTTCAGTGAGATATTAGGTTAAGTCATTAGATAAATATCCACGACCATTATCGGTGCGAAGGACATGAATGGAGGACTGAAAAACATTTAAGATAAGTTTATGGAATTATTTGAAAATGATGCTAACATCCGATATTTCTCTTCATTAGGTAAATCTAACATACCCTAATATGGTCATCAACGAAGGTTATAAACTAATGAAGGTTTGAATGTCATGTAGAACCCCAACTATCATTATGAATCAAGTGAAAAGGTTTGAATGGTTTATAGGATTGTGGAAGATAAGGAGTTTGAGGTTGTTTAGAAAGGATACAATGTTTCTTCTCCATTTTGTGACTTATTTCGAGCGAAATACCGTCTATTGAAATGAAATAAAGACCATTATTTCTATCAACACTGTCAACCATCTTCTTAAGATAGGTCATGAAAAACACAGTGAGAAGGGAAGAAATTTACAGTACAATTCATGTTCAATGTCAGCTTGCTAACTGATAATAAATTGCAATTTCATCTAGGTACATGAAAAATAGACTTTAACTTCAAATTCAATAGACTAACTATTCCAAAACCCAAGACTGGACGTAAAAAACCATCAACCATCGAGATATTAATATTAGTACAAAAGGTCTTATAATCTAATATAACACTTATAGAACTCATCATGTGATCGGATGCACTTGTATCCACTATCAAAAAATTGTTAGGGAGCTTTCGAGGTGTTGAAGAGTACCAAGAATTACCTCATTATGCAACTGAAGCTGTTGGGTTAAAAGGGGCGGGATCTAAACTTTTTCTACCTTTGGTTTGATTTAGCAATTAGTGATGCTGGTGATAAAAGGAAAAGGGAAAAATGGGTACTTAATAGGGGCATTTCTCCCATCCAATTTGTGTTGGGAGATTTGTAGAGAATAGTTGTCGATAGATGTAGCATAAGTGGCATGCAGTGTGTTTAGGATAAAAGAGCTAGCAGCTATTGTCAGAGTCATCAGAGTCGTTTGACTCTTAACCATCTCTCATAGGTTGAAACTTTCTGTTGCTAACATTTGAGTTATTAAAAAACTTGGCTCTAATACCATGAAACGATTAGTGCTTATTGATAAAAATTGCTTAATTCTATATTGAATAGAATAAGTATATATACAAAAATTGAATCTTAAATTAGAGCCTAATTGTTAGGATTAAATGGTAGATAAAATCAAGCTAACACAAATTAGGAAAGAAATCAAATCAAAACTAATCTAATCCTAAATTAAAGCAATAATAATCTCATTAATTTCAGGACCTCTCTAATTTTTTTTGACATAATTCTTTTAAAAATAACAAGAACTCATCCAACCCCAATCCGTTTCATACCTCTAATTATAATTTTCAATTATGCCTTCCCATATTTTAGGTTCTTCAATTGTGTCATTCGTGGATTGTGAACTTCCACCCTCTATTCTTTCTCTTATTATGATTTTATCATCATTATATGATTCTTTTTACCATCCATTTGTTCTATTTGTGTTAATATAAGGTTAGAGTGCAACAGATTGATTTTTTTTTTTTTTTATGATTTTGTCATTCTTATCAATTTGTTAAATTTCTTTGTAAAAGTGCAAGCCCCTAATGTCTTTCTCTTTGTAGAAATATTTCGTTTAGCTAAAATCTTCATTTAAATAATTTTGCGAGAAAGATCTAGCAATCTAAAAGATCATTTTATACCTTTTTTTTTTTTTTAACTTTTGGCATTAAGTATAATTTAGCTTTTAATATGTTTTTGTTATCATTTTAGTGGCTTTTTTTTATTTTTTTATGTTTAGTCTTATTTTTCTTTTTCACATTTACATCACTAATGTTAAATTTAGGTCTTGTTACTTGTTTATTATTTTCCATATCTATAAATTAATTTCATGAGTATTTTTGAATAAAAAATTATAATGAGTTATTTTTGTTTTTGTAAAATTCAAATTGCTAAAAAGTTTATTGTTCTCATTAATTAAAATCAAAACATATACATATATAGGAATGAATACAATATTTGCTAAATATACACCTAATAAAGAAAAGATTACAAAGATCCTATGTTGTAGGGACTCTCCATTGTATTATTGAATACCATGTATTTCCTTTTAAATGGTAATTATTCTAGAAATCAGAAAGTACTTCTAAAAAAATAGTCTCTTCATCTCATTACATGTAGTGATAAGTCTTAAAGGTAACTAGTATAGTCAATCCTTTGCTAAGTTTGCCAAAAAGAATGGGAAAGTCCTCAATTTGATTTGTTTTTTAGATATCTTAGTAAATTTCATACTTGAACAGACTATATGGAATTCTTTTAGATGCTATATGGATTTTTACCTATAAGACCACGAAAAGTTAGTAAAAGATGAATTAGGCTAAATTTTAACTCAATAACAACATCAACATTAGGATACATTGTATAAAGATGTTGTTGGTTTCAATTAGGACTCACTAACTCCTTTAAGAGTTCAATTATTATTGTTAGCATTTGTAATCATGATTTTTGTCTTAATGTCACTTAATAACCTTGATGATGATGTAAGGTTAGATGTAAGTGTAAGTCCCAATGAAGGTGAAAAAATTGTAAGCTTGTTAGCTTGAATGTAAGCTTTTATTTGACAAAATTTTTGGTCAGACACTTTTTTAGACATACAATCCTACAATACAAGTTATATAAGACTACAATCACAAGAAAACATATTAATTAAATAATCAATCCCTGACAACAACATCAAAATTTGATGTGTAATAAATACATCAAAATTATTTTAAATTACTTAATTCATAAGTTTGTAATTAAAGTAAAGGTCAAATTCACAAATATTGATTTTTGATTAATCAGTTAACTAATAATCTTAATCCTATTAAATTTATGCAAATAAGAGGGTAAAGAGGGAGGAATTCAATATTACTTAAATTAATAAAAATCAAAACAAAAAACTAATTACAAATAAAATTAATAGAGGGATACACCTTCAATAATAAGGATATTTATACCATTGGATTCACACATTGATCATTAATGTTGAAGATCGTTAATTTTTTAATTATTATTATTTTAAATTGAATATTTAATTTAGAATAATAATAAGTTTTATTATTTTAAATTTTTTCTTAGTTTATTGTTAATCGAGATAAGTTCTTCAATTAATCTCTTATCAATTTAACTACTTAGGATAAACTTTCTAGATACAATTTATTGATATCATTAACTAAGAAAGATAATCAAATTTAAACAACAAATTTACAAACTGATTTGTTTAATTTTAAACCATATTTTCCATAGAAATTAGACAAAATCTTGACCATAATTATTAATATTTATTTGCTACTTAGTATTAGAATTATCAAGTAATTACAAATTTGAATTTTAAACTAATATTAGATTATAAAGTATAATTATTTAATATGCATCATAGAAATCAAACAATATAATTATGAAAAATTATAATAGAAGAACATGATAATTTAAAGTAAAGAATCAAATTAGAAATAAAAACCAATAAGTCTCATAAGACTTCCTCTAATGACTTCAATTCTTATAACTAAAAATAAAACACTAACCTTACATATCATAGATGTGGAAGAAAGAAAGAAAAGAGAGTTCTATGTATATATATGTTTTTGGTACCCTAACATGTTTATTTATAGCTCTAGGAATAGATAAAAAAATAACCTAAAAAAAGATAGTCGCTTTTTTTAAAAACCAACTTAGCTTATTTGGAGAACTCTTTATTAGATTAAAAAGACTTTAACCAGCCTATAAGTTATATTGAAAACACCTATTTATGGTCTAATTCTTCTTAGATCTCCATAAATAAGCTTATTTTAGAAGGTTCAAGATGTCTATTTTAATTCTTATGAAGGCTCCAAATCCATCAAGTAATGTTTAGAATGTAAAATTCCCAAAATAACCTTTAATTATCAAATATTCTCAAAACTACATCTTTAAACTTCCAAATTGCTCAAATCCATTTGGTCTTTTTCTAAAATATAAAATCAACTAGAATAAGTACATTTAGAATAAAATACACAAAAAGGTTAAATAAATAAGAATAAATAACTTACTTATTATATTGCTAAGATCCTTAATAAGCAAATACTTATAAAGATATTTCTTGAGTTGTTGAATTTGGATAACATCATTACCAAGTATGACCATATTACCAACATAAAGTAAAAGAATCAAAAAAGAGTTACCTTGGGTGAAGGTAAATAAAGAATGATCATAACAATATTGCATAAAGCCAAAATGTTGCAAGGATGTAGAGAACTTCTCAAACCATTGTTGAGAAGCCTATTTAAATCATATAAAGACTTGTGATATCAACAAACATTATTATCTCTTATAAGAACATAGCCAAAAAGTGGTGACATATAAACTTCCTTATGTAAATCACCATGAAGGAATGCATTATAGACATCTAATTAATAGAGTTGCCAATTATTTGTTATAGCAATAGTTAAGAGGTATCAAACAATATTTAACTTTTGATTGTTGTAAAGGTATCTATATAGTCCAAACCTTCAACATATGTATAGCTTTTTGCCACTAAATGTGTTTTATACCATTCAATAGAACCATTAGTCTTACATTTGATTTTGTAAATCCATCAAGAATCGCTTGTTTTCATTCTAGTAGGTAAGAGCTTTAAGCTCTATGTATTATTCTTTCTTAGCACAAAAAGTTCTTGTTTCATGGCATCACACCACTTAAGGTCCTTAATTGCCTATGAAAAGGACTTAGGCTCACTTTAAGAAGAAATTTTGGCTAAAAATGCCTTATGAGTAGGAACAAAATAAAAGTAGGACAAATGACAAGAAATAGGTTATGACTTGAAGAAATTGTATTAGACATAGGTGATGATGTCTTGTCTACTATAGTGAACTTACAAATATAGTCATTAAGATAACTAAATGGTCTTCGTTCTCGCTACAATTATATGTTAAACATTGGAATAGGCTAACCTTATTGAGTTGTGGGGAAGGTTTAAGCAAACAATTTAAGGTGGTGGAAACATTGACAAAATCATTATAAAGGGTAATAAAATTTTCAATGTTAAGAAGAGAAGATGATGTGAATGGTTTTTGTGATGCTAAAGATTAAGATGGTTTATATTAAGAGTCTAGTATAGGCAACAGAATAACCACATTAGGATTTTTCAAAACGTCAAGTGTTTTAAAGGAAAATTGGTCTTTATAAAAAAAGACATCTCATGATATAAAAACTTTAAGTGACTAAGTCATAGACTTTATAACCCTTCTGTCCCATAAGATAACTAATGAAAACACATAGATAAGAATGAGGAGCAAATTTATACTTGGCCCTATTCTTATAGTGAATATAACAAAGATGTCCAAAAACATATAAATAAGAATATGATAAAGATTTTCATAATAACATTTCATAAGGACACCTTGGAGTATGAGTGTAATTTATAAGATAAGAAACTATTAGCATATATTTACCCCAAAACATGATAGATCAATTTGCTTGAAATATAATAACATGAGCCACTTATAAAAGATAATGGTAATTCCACACGACAACTCTGTTTTGATTTAGGGTATCAGTATAGGATGTTTGGTGAATAATGCCATTCAGCTAAAAGAAAGCTAACATAGGATTAGTAATGAATTCTAAAGCATTGCCACTTTAAACTTGTTTAATATTGTGATCAAATTGTGTCTTGACTATGACATGAAATTAAATGAAATATGTGTGGGCATTTGATTTATGTTTAACAAGGAGAACCCAAATGCACCTTGTGTAATCACCCATAATATTAAGAAAATAATACGTATTAGATAAAGATGAAGTCATATAAGATCCCCAAACATCACAATGCACTAAATCAAAAAGCAACTTAAATTTATTAAAACTTAACAAAAAAATATTGTAAATTGTTTTAACTCAATGACAAACATCATAACACTTATTCAAATTTTTGAAAGAAAAACTAGATAATTGAGGAATCATAAACTAATGATTGAAAGAAGGATGACTCAAATGCTCATGTCATAAGTTTGGTGTGGAAGGGAGCACAACGATAATAAATGGCTTGTGAAACTTAATAAAGTAGTACAAGTTATCATATAATTTACCCATTTTAATTAGTTTCTTTAAGATGAGGTCTTACAAAACACAAAAGGTAGGAAAAAAAAGTTATAAAGTAATAAAGATCTCTTATCAATTTACTAATAGAAGAACATTATTTAAAAGGATGTTGAATATCTTAATTTACCCATATGACAGATCCATCAAGTAATCTAACAAGTGATGAATTATAAGTATGACTAATGTTGAAAAAAGAAGAGTTATCAAATTTTAGATGTTTAAAAGTACCAATATTCAAAATCAATTAAAGAGTTCATGAAATTAAGTGAAATTACTAACATAATTGGCTACATTAGGATTTTTATTAGAAGGCAACAATGATATAAGCTAATCATACTCTTCTTTTGTAAAAGTGAGACCCTCATTCATATGTAAATTAATACCTAGAATTGTAGTGGTATTGTTGATTGAAACAAGAACTATTTGTCCCTTTAAGGATTTCTCTTTAATATGCCAACTTGGTAGAAACCATACAAGCTTAAAGCATTTCTCCTTAATGTGTCCTAGTTTGTCATGATACTCACATCTTGGCTTAGAACCACCTTAATAGGTCCCTTGATAGGCCCAATTTGGTGTTCTTTTGAAAGATTCAAACCTTGAATCATTAGTTTATCTCACAATAAAGGCTATTACCTCCATTAGTGATGCCTATATGTTGGAGAGAGTTTGATGTTTTTCTCTTTTTGTAACAAGAGCAAATGCTTTATTGATTGTTAGAAAAGGCTCTGTGTTCAAGATTTATGATTGAATGATTCTATATTGATCATTTAATCCCATAAGGAATTGATAAACCTTTTTCTTTTTCTTTCTCTACAAAAATTTCTTTTGCAACATTATAAGTGCGAGGAATAGTTGAATAAGTTGATAACTCATCATATAGACCTTTCACTTTTGTGTAGTAAGTTACCACTAATAATTCTTTTTTTCATGTAAGACAAATCCTCCTCTTTAATTCACAAATATAAGGAACATTTCCTTACAAGAAACATCTTACAAATCTATTCATATTTATTAAGTTATGTCAACATAAGCAACACTATTATGCAATTATGGAATTAAAGCATTAAAAATCCTAAAAATCACATGGATTTAAACTTTTCCCAAATCTATACCTTTGGTAAATCCAAAGTTAGTTTTGGTAGTGATCCATTAACAAACAAGAGTTTGTTTTTGGCTCAAGATCATTCATTATGGCTCTCCTCTAAGTGGGATAGTTTTCTCCTTTAATAAGACATGAAACTAAGATGGTTCTTGGATTATCTAAAGAGGTTGTTAGAAAATAAGGAGAAGAAAACTCTTGATAGGACATAGATTTCGATGTTAAAGCTTTAGAGATGATGAAAGAGGTTTCTTTATCTATAACTAAGGAAGACCTACTTTGGTACCACATAAAATTTAGATTGTAGTAAAACTTGTTCTTATTAATTGAAATCAAAATATATACAAATGTAGGAGTGAATACATAATTTGCTAAATATACAATTAATAAAGAAATGATTACAAAGAACTTATATACTGTCAAAGATTAGACAAATAATTGAGATTATCATATCACCAAAATTGTAAGGATGTCAAAGATTAGAAATATCTTAAAAATCACAAAGATTTCATATTGATGTCAATAATTTTCAAGTCTAACAGTTAGAGTTGAATTAATCACCTAAATTTGAAATTAATGATAAGAGTTTAGGACTTTTTTCTTTTTTAAAGGAAGTATTAATATAAGTTATATTAAATGTTAAGGTAGAATATAATTCTTATATTTATTGCAAATAATGTAATAATTATATAACTATATATTCAGAAAGATATTAATCCTACTCTTTTCATTTTTTGCATCACTTTTTTGGAACATTTATTTGATCAATTGTAAGTTCATGCATCCCTTTCTAAGCAAACAAGATTTAATGCATAAAGGAGTATTTAGTAGAACTTAATGATAATATAATAGTTATGATAGAACATGCAATATGATTTAGTGGGTCTATCCTTTAGTGTATGATTTTTATGATAGGTGAAGTTGTTCTCTTAATTATGTCTAAAAGAGTATTGTTGAAGGAGTAAAAGAAAATGCAAAGAGTAATCAATACCTTTAAAGAAATTAACTTCATTAAAAATTAATGAGAAAATATTAGTCATTACCCTAAAAGTGCGTAGCTAGCCTTAGTTTTATTATTGAGTTATAGAGTTTATTTTGAATAATACATAACCTTAAGTTTTACAATATATATATATATATATATATATGAACTTAAAACCTAACGTATCCATTTTACTTATGTTTTAGTTAAAATTTGAAAAATTTTGTGCTAAATGTGAAAATAGAATTAAGAAAGGGCATTCTCTTTGTGATTATAATTACTAGTTAACCAAAAAATACAAATTATGTGACAATTAACAAATGGGGGCAAATGGGCTTCAATTTCTTCAACTATAAAAAACTTGACATGTAATATCCATGCAAAAGTAATGTTATTTTGCCAATAAACTCAATGGAAATTGAATACACTAAAAGTTATATGGGAATAAGTCTTAACTCCTATGGAAGTCAAATTGTACAAACATAACATATTTTTTATTATCCTAAAGTAACTTTTCTTTGAATTATTAGATAAAATTACTAGAAAAATCAATGTCTCAAAGTAAATTTATTTAAGATGAATAATAGATATTAATAATAATAATACTTAAAACCCTCAAAGTATAGTGCAAAAAACAAAAAATTAAAAAAAAAACAAAATAATGCAAGATGATAGAGCATTTTAAAAAGATAAATATGAAGAACTAGGTAAGAAATAAAATGTAAAAAACCATACAAACCTAATGTTGTTACTATTGTGCAAAAGAAAAAGAGAAAGCAATATGTTATCTATAAAAGAAGAAAATGTAATGAATATGAATTCATCAAGGGATGAGATAAAATTATTTAACAAAAAAAGAAAAAGAAAATACTAACCCAAAAAGAAAATTTAAAACTAAACTCAATAACCTTTATCAAATTATTGTTTATATAAAAAGGATACCTCCAAAAGAAAAAGGAAAAATTTAAATTATAAGCATTTCTTCTATTTTTTCCTCTACAAAGAAACAAAAGAACAAATGAAAGAGTTGTTTTTTCCTTTAAAAAGGAAACTTTGGAAATTTTTTTTTTATGAAAAGTGAATTTAAGATAATTTTCTTCCTTCCATTTTATGAAAATAAAAAGAAAAATTCAAAGTAATTTTTATCCCAAAAAAGATAGTTTAGAAGTAATGTTTTTTAAGAAAATAAAAGGAGATTTAAATTATAAATATTTTTTTTCCTTTTGTCCTCTATAAGAAAACAAAAAGGGAGAATTTTATTTTTTCAAAAAAACCAAAAACAAAATTTGAGAATAATTTTTTTATTTTCTTTTTTTGTTTAAAAAAATATAGGTGAATTTAAGAGCAATTCATTTCAAGAAAATAGAAAAGAAAATTTAGGTGTAATGTTTTTTGATAATTTGCAAATTAAAGATAAGCCAATATATAAGCAAAGGTGATATTACGCCTGAATGAGAATAAATTGAGTTTTTTCTAAGGAGATATATGTATATTAGCTTTATACTTTACTTCACACTAATTTAGTATATACTAGCTATAAAAAAATATAAATTTAATTAACTTAAAATCAAAATTTAAAATTAAAAAGAAATTTTCATTTTTTTGATTAAAGAAAAGATTTCCACAAAAGAAAATAAAAAAATTAAATTATAAGTATATATTTTTCTCTTTTTTTAAGAAAATAAAAAGAAAATTTAGGGGGTAATTTTTTTATTTTTAAGAAAACATAAAGAGAAATTTGAGTGTATTTTTTTTTCTTTAAGAAAAAAAAAACATAAACTTAAAACAAGTTCTTTTTTCCTCCTTAAGAAAAAACAAATAGAGAATTTAAAAGTAGTTTTTTATTTTCTTATTTTCCTCTTTTCCTCTTTTATTTCTTTTAATTTGCAAATTAATGAAAACTATCACATATGAAAAGTTATGATTGGTTTAAATGAGAATAAATTGAAATTTCTCTCTACTTTATATATGTTATAGCAAAAGATAAACTTTACCAAATATTTAAAAAAGAGGCTTTCACAAAAGAAAAATAACATCTTAAATTATAAGTATTTTTATATTTATTTCTTGTAAAGAAAATAAAATGGAGAATTTAGAAATAATTTTTTTTGTCTTTTTAAGAAAATAAAAAACAAAAAACAAAATGAAAGTTAAATTATGAGTATTTATCCTTCTTTATAAGAAAACTAAGAAAGAAAACTTGAGAGTTGGTACTTTTTTTCTTTTTAAGAAAGAAAAAAGAAAGAATTTTGAAAGTAAGTTTTTTGTTTTACTTTTTTCCATTTTTAAGAAAAAATTAGGTTAATTTGGGAATTCTTTTTCTTTTTCAACAAAACAAATTAGGGGTTTTTTTTTTTGCTTTTTTCCATTTTTTTAAGGAAAAAAGGTTCATTTTAGAATTTTTTATTTATTTTAAGAAAATAAAAAGAAAAATCTAAGAGTAGTTTTTTTTTTCCTAAAGAGAAAAATTTATGAGTAATTTTTTTTCAACAAATAATAAGAGAAAAATGTTAAAGTCATAAATTATGTTTTTCTTTTCCTTTTTTCTTTTCTAGAAAAACAAAATGGAGAGTTCAAGATTTTTTTTCCCATATTTTGCTTTTAAAAAATAAAAAAAGAGAATTTGAAAGTACTTTCTTTTTCCTTTTTCCTCTTTCAAGAAAAAATAAATGAATTTATAAGATTTATTTTCTTTGTTTCCATTTTATGGAAATGAAAAAGGAGATTCATGAGTTATTTTCTTTTTCTTTTTTATATCCATTTTATTATTTTTTAAAGTTATAAATCAACAAAAAGTCTTTACATAAGTAAAATTGACAATGTAATCAAAAGATAAATTTCCTTTTGATTACAATAATATATATAATGTACATAAGTATATATATTTATACATTAAACTAAGTTTGAATTTTTGTGATATGTCAATTTATCATATTTGTTAAAAAGTATTAAAATTAATTATGTTAAATATTGAAATATACTATAATTATTATTTAATTGCAAATAAACAAAAAAC
Source organism: Bruguiera gymnorhiza (assembly GCA_020883675.1). Lineage (NCBI taxonomy): Eukaryota > Viridiplantae > Streptophyta > Magnoliopsida > Malpighiales > Rhizophoraceae > Bruguiera > Bruguiera gymnorhiza. The sequence continues at coordinate 244,289 of JAIRCJ010000013.1, read as the reverse complement.
ATGAAATTATATATATAAAAAAAATCCATGTATTGAAGTAAATTTTTTTTAATGATCTCTAAGGTTTATAACTAATTTTTTTATTACAAGATACTTTTTCTTGAGAAATTTTTAACATTCCCATTAATGGACTTTCAATTCACCTTTACCCATTAAATAACATGTGACTAATACATCTTCTCTTAGAAACATAAGGTTTTAATGCATAAAACAATTTCATATTACTATATATCTAGAGTCGATAGTTTTGTTTGAAGAATTATAAGTGTGATTTGTTGATTATAGATACAATTTTTCAACTTTTTTGATCTATCATTCATGGTGATTTCAAAATATCATTATGTAAAGACATGTAATTTATCTCTCTCAAAATATAAATATCTTTAAAAAGATTTTTGGTTTTGACTTTTCTATTTATTTAAGAATATTGAGTTGAAACTTAAATTGTAAGTATTTTTTTAAATAAAAAAATTGCAAGCAATTTTTTAAAGAAATAAAGAGAAAAATTAAATAATAATATTTTTATTTTTTCTTTTTTAAGAAAAATAGATAAATTTGGAAGATATTTTATTTTATTTTTAAGAAACAAAAAAATTTAGTAATAATTTTTTTCTTTTAATAAAAATAGAAATTTGAAAACAATTTTTTTATCATTTTAAGAAAAAAAGCAAAAATGAATTTAAATTATGAATTTTTTTATTATTTTCTAAGAAAACAAAAAGGAAAATTTTGGAATAGTTTTTTTTTAAAGAAAATAAAGGGGAGAATTTGGGAATACTTTTTTTTTTTCCATTTTAAGAATAAATAGATGAATTTTTCAAATTATTATTTTTTTTATAAAAACAATAAGAGAATTTAAGAGTAGTTAACTTTTTCCTTGGTATTAATTTTATTTTTCTTGGATTGCAATTTAAGGAAAAATTGTTATATAAAAAAAATGATGACATAATCAAAAGAAATATAATAAATTAATTTTAACTGTGTTGATATATATATAAAAGTAAAAAATAAGATTTCATTCACAATATTTGTTTGCTTTATTAAATACACCAACAGTATACTTTTTTAAATTACACCTATCATGTGTTTTTTGTCAACTTTTTATACCCTTTTGAATTAGTAGTCGATCATCCTTCTTACATAGCAATTCACGTAGCGTCACGTATGCCTAATTTTGTCAAATTAAAGGTTATATCAGCAATTTTGTATTGATGTGACAATAAATTTTTGTAAAAAAATTTTAAAATTAAAAATTAATCTTAAAAAATTGAAAAAAAAAAATTTAAAATTCTAAAAATATAAAAAAATTTATGAAATTAAAAATCAAATTTGATTAATAGAAAAATTCTAAAAACATAAAAAATTCTAAAAATATAAATAAATTTTCAAAAAATTTTAAAAATTAGGAATCTAAATTAGATTATTTAAATAGAAACAAATTTTGAGAAATAAAAATTAATTTTAAAAAATTCTAACTCTATCATTACCAACTCCTAAGTAATACTTAATTTGCAAACACCTTCTAGTCCTCCTCCCACAATGCCTAGGATAAGATCATCACCATGTTTTTTTGCTTTTTGTTTTTGAAAACTAATTTATAATTTATTTCTATTTTTAAAATGAATTTATAATTTTTCAAAATTTTTTGAATTAATTTCTATTTTTAAGGAATTTTTTCTATTTTTAGAAATTAAAGTAATTTTTTTTTTACTTTTCTCAATTAAATTCTAATTTTTCGAGGTTTTTAGAATTTTTTAAAAACTTTTTGAGTGTTTTTATTTTTCAAGTATATGTGGTGTAACATAAACTATTACATGGTAAGAATAATGGAGAATTGATAGCAATGAGTGTAAAAAATTGATAGAAAAAATGTGATGACTATAATGCAAAAGGAAAAAAAAAAGCTTGAGTGTAATTAATAAAATAGACAAATATTATATATATATATATATATATATCAGTTTAGACTTGTCTAAATTTATAATATTTGTTGATAAGTGTGAATGAGAATAATATTAGATATTGAGATATATTCTAATTATTGTGTTATTATAAATAATATAATAAAAATATAAAGTTAATAATAATAAAAAAAAACAATCTATATCTTCTAGTAAGTTTTTACAGAACAAATTATAAGTTTTTTTAAAAAATTTAAAAAAAAAGAATTTAGAATTTTTCCTTTTTTTTAAGAAAATAAAAAATATATATTTAAATTATGATTTTTTTTTTGAGAAAACAAAAAAGTATAATTTGAGAATTTTTTTTTTCATTTTTAAGAAAACAAAGAAGAGAATTTGGAATATATTTTTCTTTTTAAGAAAATAAAAAAATTTACTATTAATTTTTTTTCCTCAAAAAGGGAAAGTTGGAAGTATTTTTTTTTAAAGAAAAACAGAAAGAGAAAAATAAAAAAATTTATATTATGAGTATTTTTTTTCTTTTTTTTTCTCCCTTTTTAAGAAGATAAAAAAGAGAATTGGAGAGTTTTTTTTTCTTTTTTTAATAAGAAAAATAGGTTGGGTTTTTCTTTTTTCATTGTGTACTTTTTAAAGAAAATTTAGTAGTCATTTTTTCCTTTTTTTTTTTCCCTATTTGTTGTGAACTAAAAAACTGTCACATAGAAAAGCAAAATTATTACTAAAAGAAAATGAGTTTGAGTTTTTCTCTCTGGTTGTCAAAATATATATATAGGAAAATGCAGATAAAAACAGATAAAATGCAGTGTAGATTTGTATATTTTTCCCCACATAACAACGAAATAAATGGAGCAACGAAAGCGTATTATCCTATTAACAAATAAAATTTATTATTAATTACAAAACTACCCGAAGAAGCTACCTGAGTGTTAGTGTTTGATGGGACATTGCCAACGTGGGACAGTGCCATCAAGAGAGCCAGGCGCCTTCAGCTCCCGAAACTGAGTCATTGTTCCAATCCCAAATCCTACTGGCTACTTGCGGGGCCATAGCCTAGCCCTAATGAAAATTTTATGTTGGTCAAAGTGATATGACATTGATTGCCGAAGACAAAAAGAGAAATCACAGCTAATGACTTGGAAACAAACTAAAACCGCCCAACAGTTCAGCCAAATGCTGTTGGGTTCAAGTGCATATTTATTCCACAAAGGATAGCGAAAGCCATATAATAAATTTGAGTACGTCCTCAAGTTTGGTATTATATTAGCATACGTGCAATGCACCCTTTTGCAAAGCAGTAGCGAATTGAAGGCCACAAATAAAATAAAATTGACACGACCATGCAATGCCATAGCCTTGCCTAAAGGACCTTTTTCTCAGTCCAGCAGATAACTAGACATGCATCAGACTACTCAATTGAAGAAAGGAAGAGACCATCAACAGGAATGAAGCAACATGCGAAAGCTTCTGCCTTCATAGTTAACAGATATTCAAGGAAGTTCAGGCATTTGACAGATGACAGGCATGTTATTCCATGAGCAACAACCAAACCCCCATCCTTGGTTCGATGCAGAAGAGGTCATCTGCTTATAGTCGTTGCTCAAATCATCACCAAAAAGTGTTGCTATGTCATCAGGCATGATAACCTGGTCTTTAACACAAGCAGAACTCTGCTCAAGCCATTCTGAAGCAAGTAAAGCATCAGGACGAATAGCATCCAAATCCATTGTGATGTCTTTTGCTCTACCTGGAGTCCAAATCCGATCTATGGGTTCTGATTTTACTTGGCATCCTGCATACATGCGAATTCAAGCAGATACTGTAACAAATAACAGTACAAGTTGTGACAGCTATACTAATATTGCTTTTAAACAATTTGCCATTGGCAGAATCGACTTGCAAGGAATGATCCCAAATACCAACAGAATGAAACAAGACTGTATACACAGCATAGATAAAGAAACAATCAAGCTATCTTCTCACAGGAGGATTTTTTGAAATATGAGTTTGCTTTTGCTTGCTAGGATGAAGCATTTCCTAAAATCCAAATGAAACCCATAATCAATGCATATTTCATGACAAGAAGGATAACCCTAACAATGCTTCAAATGCAGAATTTCAGATATCAACCTTTAGACACTGGAATCATTAGAAGCTCACCGGTGGTCTCAGTTGATGGGTGTTCATCCAGAGAACTTCCACTGGCAGTATCAGGAGTGCACTCACTGAAAAGTGAAGTTGAAGCATGACCAAATGGAGAAAGGCGGCCATATTCTTCCCATTTTGTCTTGCAAATATTCCTGGGGGACCTGTCAACATTATCAGCAGGGGTAACACACGATGAATTGTCTGAGGAAAGATCTTTTCTGCTACTTAGAGTTTTTGGCTCGTGAAGCAAAGCATCCAATAAGCCACTGTTGCATGGCGAAGGAAAAGTGGACTGAATTGTGCCATTAGGTGGAGAATGGATGAAGGTATCAACAGATTCAAGTAAGTGTTGTGGGGAAGATGTCCCCCAGCTAACTAAATCCGTTTCTGAATATTGGAGTGAAGGGAGCTCCAACTTCAAAGCCTCAAAAGTGGGCTTAGAAGCAGAGAAATTGCCACTGGAAATGGTATGGCTGTCCTGATTTTCCTCAAATGATTGTGATTCTGTAGTGGGATCAGGATCAAGAGGAAAAGAAGACCTGAAGGATTGAGAGATTTTATCACAGGTGTTATCCTGAAACTGGTCAAACAAGAACTTATTTTTCACACTACCACTGTAACAAGGTAAAAAGGTCATTGATTCTCGAAAACGCTTTTGGCAACGTATTGCTGGCAGCATAAAGCTATCATATTGAGAAGAATTCAGCCCTTTCATATGCATGTTGCTTGCAGTAATGTCAGGAAGTTCAGGGACATAAGGTAAGATGCCTTGGCTAGCCTTTAAGCTATCAAATACAACATCAGGTATTTCACAACTATTTGTCTGCAAGAGATCATGACAACCTTCATCCCCACCATCATCTCCACTACCAATGTTCGGGCCTTGTTGACTCTCTTGCATTGCTTGCAGACAGACTTCAGGAGGATAAAGGGGTAAGCCAGCCCTCTGCCGTCTCTTAATTCGGGTATTCCAGTAATTCTTTATCTCATTGTCTGTCCGACCAGGTAGCTAGGAAGAGCACAAAGGAAAAATTAAATTATCAAAGTAAGATGCTGTAAACAACTGTGTTCCAATATTAAGTGCAGTAAGTACTTTATGTTTGATCAAATGTTACTGCAGTAAGTATATGCATTGCAATGCAACACAACATTTAACATGCTAACATGTCATCATCCCTAAAATTCTACTCCCTTTCATCTTCCACTTTTCATACAATTTTACTTTTCAATGCACTGAAAACCTTCTCAGTTTAAATTAAGTATGAAGATTCATGCTATTATAGTCTTCAGCATATTTTAAGAGATTTTTGTGTGGAAAGTACCATAGCAGGTTTCTCCATAGAAAATAAACAGTTTCCAGAAGTTTCAGATGTCTTGGAATGTGTCATGCATTGAAATTATTATCGGCGATATCCAAATGGATGTTAGCATCATCCTGAATGTCTACTTCCATCTAAAAATCCATGGCCTGGCTTGTATACTTATTGCTCAAATACTCCAATTCAGAAAAAGTCTTGCTCACTCAGGGCTGTACAACTTGCTTAGTGAAGATAAGGCTGGAGTAGGTCACAATCGTGGTTGGCGATTTTCTTGTTCTGTGCCTACTGTACCAGAATAAAAGGTCTTATTGTTTCAGAACATTGTTAGTTTCTTAACAATCCCTGTTTAACCAGGATTCCAAGTTTGGGGCTTTTTGTCCCTTTATACAGAGAGTGAAATAAAATCTATAGATCGGTTGCTTTTCATTATCATTATAAACACATCATGTTCTGGTGAGGTGGGGGGGGGATGCTACAGTTAAAACATCAAGGCTTTGAACTTGATCTTTCCTTATTACAGAGGTAATTATAGAATGCTCTAAGAGATCACACTCTGGCATAACAAATTCCCATTAGGAAATCTGTACAGCAATATAGAATTTACAAAAGTGGGGAATGGATTGAAAAAACATAGAAGCAACAGAAAATGTTAATTTTCATGGTAGTTGAAGAGTGTCAGTTTGGGAATGTTGTCCAGGATGCATTCAACTTAATATCTATAAAGTGAAATCTACATGCAACTCAAAATAAGAAAGGAAGATACAACAAAAGGAAAATGAACTTACGTGTGCAGCCATGCGTGCCCATTTGTTTCCCATCTTGGCATGGAGTTCAATTATTAACTGCTCTTCTTCATGAGTAAATGCTCCTTTCTTTAAGTTAGGCCTCAGGTGATTGGCCCATCGCAGTCTACAGCTTTTGCCACAACGGGACAACCCTGAGTGTCTCTGAACAGCATTCCAATTCCCCTCACCATGTTTCTTCACATAATCTATCAAGATTGCATCTTCAGCAGATGCCCATGGTCCTTTCTTCAAGACAACGCCATTTGCTCTTCCACCAAAATCACCTTCCTCAGTTGATGCCAACTCAGCCTTATCCTTGGAAAACACTGCACCCTTAGTGTCACTAGTCATGCGACTCATCCCCTACTAATCACACAGCCAATTCCTATTTACAAATCAAAAACATTCGATCAGCAGGCTCAGAACCTTAACAAAAGGAAAATGAGAAACAGGCAAATAAACAAAACCCATTGCTTTTTTCCATCCATCTTTTGGGACTTGCACTGCACATCCCATCTGCTTATTGATTTATGAAATATAATTGCTTCATAGAATCGGACAAATTGATAGCAGAAAGAAATAAAAACTTCCCAACCAATTATTATTGAAAGGCAGCCAAAGCATATAGAATCAAGCTCAACAAACAAAGGCAAGCAAACAAGCTGAGGAAAACCATAACCAAAAAGGAGTGCAGAAAACACTAAGACAAATCATAAACTAGTAATAGCGCATGCACAGAATCATATCACACCCCAAATGGTGAACCCCTAAATGGGAGGAAAAAGAAAAGCATGAATCTTTCTGTAAAAAAGGTCTTATAAAAATCCTAAAAGACAAGCCTTTACTCTGTTGTGACCTGAAGGACATAAATTCGGGTTCCAAAAATAGCCTCTTCGTAAAAATAAGATTAAAGTTACGTATATTTGACTCTTTTTTAAACCCCATAGTATACAAGCATCATGCAATGAGATGCCTTTTTTTTTTTTTCTTGGGTAAAGCTCCTACAATAATCCCATTTAAAAGAACTTCTTTTCATGGAACAGGGAAGCCATCAAACCAAAATAGGGTCCCCATGAAACTGAAGCAAGAGGAATTTTGACAAACTTGAAAATTGAAAATGAAGCGAATAAAGAAAGCTCATTTGTATTTGTTAAGATTATGAAAAGGGAAGGCATAATATGCTAATTACCTACAATTCAATTTTCTAACCAAAGACAAATGTATGGCAAGGAAAACCTTCGTTTTATCTGTTAACAATATAAAAAAATAGGCGGTGCACGAGATTCTGAGACATCTGTTAACAATATATTCTAAAATATCGACAGACACAGTACAGAACACTAGCGAGAAATGAAATTACCACAACTTGAAACTTTTGGCTTCATAACACAAATCTAGTCAGAAGAAGAAGGAGAAGAAAGCAAAATATGAAAGTAATTTACAGAAGTGAATATACAAAAGAGAGAAGAACCTGAGTCAGATCAGATATGGTGCCTGTATAAACTAAGAGATGATATAAGAGCAAAAATGGAGTACCTGTGCCAAACACAACAATTTGAAAGAAAAAAAATAAAATAAAATATAAACAACAACGGACTAACACCAAATACTGCAAAGAATTAAGCACCAAAATGTAAAGCATAGTCTAAAATTAAATTAAAGGAAAAACATTCCCAAATAACCTAGCCATCAAACCCCCCAATAGTTAAAATTTAAAGAAAACTCGTTAATGCAGAGAAAAGTTGGAGCTCAAGCATTCAGTAAATCAAATTAGCTAATTGCCTAATTTACTAGTTTTAAATAAAATCAAACACTGAAAAATCACGATAATGGAGAATCACAATAATAATAATAATAATAATAATCATGATATCAGCCAAAAAGCTGGAAGAGGGAAAATTAGAGATCCTGACCATAGATTGTGAAAGAGTGTAAACAAGATCCCACCATAGAATGAGTCAAACATTTGAGAGAGAAAGAGACCCTCTTTCCCTGAAATGAGTGTTCTAGAGAGTGAGAAACAGATGAAAAGCAATCGAATTGATGAATCGAAAGGGAAGATTTGGAGAGAGAGAGAGAGATAAGATGGAGAGATAGAGAGAAAGAGGGACTGAGCCAAGAAATGGCAAAAGGAGAGGGACATAAGGAGAGAGAAAGCAGGAGAAATTTACACAGAATTTTCATCTTATTCATTTATTATTACTATTATGATTTGATCTTATTGTCATTTTCCCTTTTTCCTTTTTTTTTCCTTTTTTTTTTTTAATTTACAGAATCGTGGGACGCGTGTACATACCATTTAGTACGTACGGTTATTATTATTATTATTATTTTTAGGTACATTTGAATACTCATTTTTATATATTGAAATTAAATATATACATATTGCTGTTGTTAACTATTATTATGTCACACGAGAGCATTTATCTGTTTCTAATGTAGAAAATATATAGATGTCAGCAAACAAGCATGTGTATCTAATCTTCGTACTCTTAAAATTTATTGCAATGTTTCTCACAAATTAATGTTAATGTTTGTCTAATATCCCGATAAATTATATTTCAAATACGGACAAATTAAATATCAAATAGAAAAAGTGAATTATAAGTCATATAAATATATTACTATATACTCTAATAGGTTAATTTTTTGGGGAAAATAATAATCTCGTGACAAGTGATATCAAAATCAACTCAACTTCAACTCTAGTATTTTTTGTCAAGTGCTTTACACACAAATAGATAGGGAAACCCTAATTTTCGATGAGAATATCGATAGATTTGGTATGAAAAAATATTACAGGTATGTTATATTTCGAATATAGATGAGTTAATCTCACACCGAATAAAAAGAGAGAGATATTATGTTATATAAGCGTGGGTACTGCATAGAAAAGAGGAGAATTCTGAATTATATAAACATAGATACTGCACAAGGAAAAAAAGAATTATAAGTCATATAAGTGTGGTTACTGTATATTTCAATAAATTATCTTTTGAAGAGAAAATTATGATATCGTAACATTAAACTCACATAAATATATCATTTAACGTTCTTGTATTAATAAGATAACTACTTTCTACAATATATGAGTTTTTTTTTTATTTTTAATAATGTTATTTATAATAAAGGAACTTTAACATAAAAAAAATGATATGAATAATAATATTAGTATTATTAAAAATAAAAAGAAAGATAAACTATCTATTTAGTATGCAAATATAATTTTCTAATTTGCATATGACAATGATAAGAATCAATGACTATCTCACAAAGAAATAATAATTTCATACTAAAATCATTTTACAATATGATATCATGTGCATATATGGATTTAGAGATTATACTTACAATTTGGCATAGTTTTCTTTATTGCAACTTAATAGCAATAATAACAACAATAATGTTTTAATTTCAAATTTAATTGAAATTTTTACATAATTTTTTTATTATCTCACTTGATAATGTACAAGGTCAATTTTAAATTTTAATTATTCTAAATTATTCTTAATTACATTCTTAGATTAACTTAAATCTATTTTTTCATATTCTTACACAATCAACTTGATCTTGATCACTCCTCTTAATATAAGTGTATATGTTAGTTTATATTAGACATATTCAACAAACACTCTTTTTAATTTATAGTTAATAAATACTAGACCTACTTTATTATAACTATTCTAATTTCTAATTCGATCCTTATTAATATGAAAACACATTTATCTAAACATTTAAATTTCTATTGCACTTATTTTCTATGTACGTTACTTTTTCAAAATCCAACACTCACTGCAACTTAACAGGATGGACCAAAAAAGAGTAGCCTTTTGGTAAGTATTTTTACGGCAGTAGTTGATATAAAATCTACCAGAGGATTTGGCTGATATTGAATCTGCCCAAGTAATTGGCTGCCAACCACTCTTGGGTTCAAAGATCTGCAAGTATAGAAAATTCAGTTCAAACATTCAGACACCACCCCCCCCCAAGTGCTTTTATCTATACAACATTACAGTGAAGAATATTTACAGTGTACATGAATCCTACAAATAATAATAGAAGCATATGGTCAACTATTTAAATTGAAAAATCCATAATTTGTGTAGTTGAAGTGGAAATTTTGAACATGCTAATAAACATAATGGTCCAGAGAAAATAATGAGTACGGAAAAGGTATTCTAGAGACATAATGGAGTAAGGATTATAGAAAACCTACAATTCAATGTAGTTTTGTATTTCAAAAAATTAAACTTACATATCTTTGTTGAAATATAAAATGAGCGACTGGATACTTAGTAATTATTTTGAGGATGAAAAACATTTTAGAAAACGTGTAAGAGAGAGAAAGAAGAAAGAGTCTCACGTACTTATGAGGTAAATACTTTATTTTTATCAAAATCTTTTTATTACTCTTCATTATCCTTTTTTTTTTTATTTCGTAGCTCCATGCCTAGAAACTTAATGTCCTCCTACTTCTATGCGTGCTGCGCTAAATTACAAATACCAATTAAAACTAAGATGTCAATAGTTAATAATTATAAATCTATGATTCAATTAACTATTCAAGTAAATGTTGCATAAATAATGGAAATCTATTGTTACATACGGGTTATCTTATGAATTACGATAAATTATATTACAAATGGATTAGATACAATTTAATTTCTACATCTAATAAGAAGAGGAAGATTTTAAATTATATAAATATGAGTACTGTATATTTTAACAGATTATATTTTAAAAAGAAAGTAATAATTTTATAACAGATAGTATTAGAGTCGACCCAACTCTGATTTCGGCGTCACCTGCAAAGTACTTCACATGGAAGAAATAAGTAGGAGAGCCCTAATTCTCAACAAAAATATCAATAAATTCGGTAGAAAAAAATATCACAAATGATGACAAATTATGTAACAAATGGATTAGGTACGACCCAATTTTCATATCATATAGGAAAAAAAAAATTGAATCATATAAGTGTAAGTGATATATACCCTAACATGTTATTTTTAGGGAAAAAAATAATAATTTCATGACATTAAGCTCACATTAAAAGAATCAGTAACTTACTTGAAATTAGAAAAATGTCATTAATTAGCTAATTAATTAGTTGAACCAATTGCTCGTTGATCCAATGCCAACACGGTTTTCAAAAAAAAATTTTGCACACCTTTATCTTGAATAGTTTTAATAGTAAGCATTGGATCATTCTCATGATTGAAAAAAAAAAATGAAAAACCAAAAGTTAGAAACTATTTAATTTCATATGAAACAAAACAACGAAGCTCAAATACTAATGAAATAATTAAAGTTTCATTTATCGAAGAAAATAACTTAGATCTAAAATCAAATGATGTGAACACTACCTCCATGGTCTAGAAATATTTTCAATATAGCATCTGATGCCTTCAGCCCCTTTTTATATTGTTTCATCTTATATGATATCTGCAATGATTGAAAACAATATAAATGTTAAGCTCCAATAAATATTAATATTTAACGTCCCTGAAGATCACCAATAACAAAAATTTTGGTGACCCAAAAAAAAAAAAAAGCAAAAAACTTCCCAACAAACAGGACGATTAACCAACAATTTAGTTACGCCAGCAAATTAACAACAAGAATACCATGCCTTAGAATAAATTTAATGTAAACAAAATATATAGAATAAATTTATAGTGACCTTTTACCTCATAAATTTCAATCGGAAAGACCCCAAACTTTTTAGAACAAAATTATTTAATAATACTTAGAGAATAATATAATAATAATAATAAAAATTTGAAAATAATATGAACTAATTGTATTTTACTTGATATTATAAATAAATAAAATTGAATGTAAAAAAATTATACCCTCTTGTTACTTCTATATTGCTGTTTATGTACTACTACATAGTGGTGCTCAACATTTTAATATTCAAATATTACATTATATATAGATAAATTTTACAATTCTTGTATTCTTTTTAAAAAATAAATTGAATTTTTTTCAGTTTAATGAGAGGCTCTTTGAATTATCAATTAATTATCTAAAACTATGAAAATTTAAGAAAAAATAAATGACTCTAATTTAATATAGGAAAATTCATAATCTTTAGAGACAATAATATGAATCAAAATTTAGAAGAAAGCAATTAGCCTAAAACAAAAAACAATTGTACTAAAAAACTTTAAAAGAATTTTATAATGAAATATAGTAAATTATATGTACCTAGTGGTGATATATATATATATATATATATTTTGCTTAATTTATTTAATTTTTTTATATAAAAGATTTATATATCTTTTATTTGAATTTAACTCTCGAAGCTCTCTAATTCTAATCACTTTGTAAAGAGATAGGAAATTTATAAGAAACCCAAGTTGTTTTCTATTGTTTAATAATTCATAACTATATTGTCACATCCCCAATTCTGGTCTTGTGATCGAGCAACTACTCCTAGTGAAAAATCTATCCCCAGACACGTGTAAGTCATAGAGTGAAAACTAGTAGTACAGATTGATGAGAATTACAGCTAAAACATTCGAAAGATGACAAAAAATAATGATAGTTTCAGAATTAAAAAAAAAAATCTCTAGCAGAGAACACTATATAACAGAAAAATATTAGAGATGAAGAAGAATTTAGGTGGACAACATGATTAATTTTTATACATGTTTTATATTATACTGTATTTGTATATATAATATAAATATTTTGTATTTAATATAAAGATTAATTTTATTTATTTAAATTTATTATTTTAAAGTCTATTTAGTCGGACGCTCTATACTGGTATCTTTATCAGTAAAATGAACATAACTAAAGCGGGAGATGTCTATATCAATCACACAAATCACACTGTGTTTGTTTTTTTTTTTTTTATAATAAACAAAAGCTTTGATTAATACTGTTAATCAATCTCTAGCATATATAATAACAAGAGTATTAAAAACGGTTGATATACCTTTTTTATTAATCCAAACTATTTTCCCGATTTCCATTCACTCACCCTATAACTGGTTTGCCTCACACCTACCCCCGCCCAGCGTTTTTCCTCTTATTCACTCCTACCGTGTAGATTTTACATGGTGTCTTGTCTAGTTATTGGTTTAATAGGTAATGAAAACCGAACCTATTTTTTTTTGGCTTATGTGGGATTCTAAATTTGTGATTGTGTGAGTCATTGTTTGCTTAAACAAGAGTTTGATGGTTTTTCTCTATTTTTAGCTACAAAGTAGTGTTCTTTTAAAAATATGAGTGTTACTCACATTGTGTTTTCATTGACTTAGCCATAAATATACTTACACCATACAAACCAAGTTATAGAAAAAAAATTATTGTAATAAAGGATAGTAATTACTTAAAAACATGTGCTTGGCACAAAAAGTTAGGGGGGAAAAAAATGGGAGGAAAGAAAGTTAGAAGAGAATGAGAGTGTGATTTAAGAAAAGGAAATTAAAAATTCTTAGTTTAAGAAGAAGTGAAAAGTAAAAGAAAAGAAAATAATATGTGTTAGATAACTAATTTTATCCTTTATATCAAATAAAACTATATATATATATATATATATATATATATATTTAAATATAACTAAATCTACTTATCATAATACTCCCAATTATAATTTTATGCCATTTTAGAGATTTTATAAGATGTTCTTAAAAAATTATATGACACATTTTGTATGCAAAGTATGACAACAAGTGTCTTGTTATCAAAAATTGCAGATCGTAGTTGTTACCGACTCTTAACGTTCAACCAAAGTATGACAGTAAAAGAAAAGAGGTGCAGTAATCTGATTGGTTATGATAGGGTTTTGACATTTTGTTCATGGTATAATTATAATTATGATAATTCTTTACATGATTCCTAAAGGAGATAGGGTATTTTCCTTTCTTTATTTGAGGAATCAAGAAATGTGGGCCACAGTGGAAAATGGGACCAATTTCCTTCCCTTCATTTAACACTCCTTTCTCTTCCCAAACCAATATTTTAAGAATTGGATCGAACTGATTAGTTTAATCCGAATTGATATATGATTTGATCCTTTTTTTTTTTTAAATCAATCATATAAACATCAGTATAAAAATTGGTGAATCAAGTTGTTCATCTAAAAATTGATAAATCAGACCTAATTCAAGGTAAAGCCATTAAAAATAAAGGCCAAAATTTTGTTTAAAATAATTACACTTCTTGTAAAGTTAGAAAATCTCTTAAAACCTATGTAAGAGAGAGTAAAGTTTCTATAGAGTTCCATAATAATCAATTAGGAAAACTAGAAGTCATGTTTGAGGAAAGCAACAATGACTATAAAGAATACCAGATAGGTTGAAAACCAAGATAAGGGATTACACAAATTGAATATAATATTGAAATCAACTAAATCTTTGTGGCATATCAATTGCATGTGTTAAAGCAAAGGTGCCAATATATCACTGATTAATAGTTGAAATCTAGCAAAACATGGAGTAAATGAAGTAGTTAGCTATGAAGAGTCAATTAAAGAGCTAACTAATTATTCATATAAGGCATTGACTAGTCTTTTTAATGTGCATTAACACTAGCATAAGCTAGGTCATTAAATATGTGTAGGAAATTGTAACAATAGACATTTTAGCTAAGGTAATTATGGTTGAAGTAGTCATGACAAATAATAAGAACTGAGCAACATGTGTCCTAAGTAATAAAGCAAAGAAAAGAATATCTGAAAAATCCAAAAATGAAGTTGGGTTATTAATACTCCATACTCAATTAAAAAAAAAAAGGACCTACTCCATCATACCCTCATTGGCCACTCAAATTTTCTTCAACTTTTTCTTGTATTTTTCTCAGATATAACTTTAGATTTAGTTATAGCTTTATACCTCGGAGGCTTGAAAACTTCACTTGTAGGTATCTCTATTAGTTATTTTTCTTGTTCACCCTTACAAGTTTGTGAGTCTTAACCTTTATACAAGCATTGTTCTCCTTCCCTCTATATTCTCATGGCTTCTTTGGATAAGACTTCTTGTAAGGTACTGATATAAGCTCTCTAATGTTGGTAAATAGCTTGTAATAACCTAGTATCTTGCATTGTCTTGAGTGTTGTACTAATAAGGAGAAAAACTTTTCTATAACTTCTACTTTGGTGCTCATCTTTGTTGATACTTAGGCCAATCACCCATTCCTATGCCTTGATAAGAAAATGAGTTAAGTGCTTTACATACTTGTGAATCCTTATCATATTAAGTTTTCCTTTATATGGCTAAGACCTATACTTAGGCTCACGTTAGGTTTCTTCTTTAAGATGAATATGAGTTTACCTCCCGAGTATGTAGCTTCACAAATTGGCTTTTTCCACAACATGTAAGGCCATTATCTAAATTAACCTTGCAATCTAGCTTCTGTAAGTACGCAAGGATTCTTTGTGGTTGACCTTACATTAATTAACTTGCGTAAGCTCTTTTGTTGATCAACCTTTCCCAACAACTGTGACATCATATGGAAACATCCAAATTCGTAGTAGTGACCTTTTGGACAAAATGGATAATGGCTTTTGGTCTCTAAGGCAATCATTATTATATGCCCTAATTTCCATGAATGCAAATCACATATTATTCCCACCTCTTCATTGAAAGACATGAATGGTGGCTTTATTGGGATCGATATGCCAACATATGGAATGTGGAGGAATAGACTAATCTATTTTTCTTTCAAATGCATTATGTTTAACTCTTAGTGGTATCTTATGTTAGGTGGTGCCATAATGAACTTGAAGGTTAGTTGTCTTTAATGGTAAATACTTTGTTGGCCTTGGTTAGCACCTACGACTCCATTTTTGCATATAACTCTATTACATTGTCCATCACAATATTAATGTAGAATCCATAAATGCAATGTTGCAATCATCAATACGAAACTCAAATTAGGGATTGAACAATAGATGCTCCATTACAAGGTAAGTGTAACCATATAACTTATAAAGTTAGTGTTGGCTCACCTGTTGTCAAGATATTGTCCTTTACTCATCTAGCATTTAAGACAAAACTCTATAATAAGGAAGGTAAACCAATTATAAATTACATAAAATGTAGGGATCAAATAGTAATTTTTGGTATTTTAAAGTTAAAATCAATATAATTAAAAGTCAGACTAATTTTTTGATTTTTATTTGATTTTCGCAATTTAACTTGGATTTTATCAAATTTGTTTCCAATTTTATGCATGAACAAATTGATTATTTATTGTTATCATAAGTCCAAAAGTTATTAATTGTATAACTTATTAAATAATTGAGATCTTGATCATGATAGTTACCAAGGCTTGTTCTTGATAAAGTCTACTATAAGACTTAAAGTTGAGGCAAGTTGGATTGCTTTTTACTTGTAATCAATTGCTCTCCTCAACTCTTGGCCTACCTTATAAATTGGTGCTGGTGATAACATAAGGAATCTTTTCCTAACTGACACTCTACCAACTGATTAGTGTTGGTCCCCGCATTGGTTAGCCTTCCCCTTCAACATCATCATGTTAAGCTGAACTTAAATTCATAATTTCAACCTCTTAAATAGTAAGGGTCAAAACTTCTAGTCTCTCACACAAATGCTATTACATGTCTTAGTCTTTGTGAATACAAATAGCTTATTGTTTTCTTCTCTCTAGATGAGAGCAATTACATATATAGAGTCAATACCAGTAACTAATCTTCTTTTCTCACGTTATTAGGTAATTTTTCATAACCCTTAAGGCTTATTCATTCTGGTTAGTGTTTCTTATTTTTGACTATTTTTTAATTAAAAAAATCAGAAATCATGTTTGCCTTTTGTCTAAAATTTCATTTTTCACTTAAAATCTATAAACATTTTCTCTTATAAACAATAAGAATAAAAAACAATATTTTGAAGTTTTGCACTATCCCTTATATTTGTGGGAGAGGAGCATTAGATCTATAAAGCTCTATAGATACACTCTCCTATTACTCTCCTATCTTTTCTCCATCTCTGTCATTTAACTCTTTTTCTCTTAAATCCAAATTCAAAACTTTATTTCTTTTTCTCCTTAAAACTTCATTTATAAAGCGTATTTTTAGCTTTTTCTCTCAAACCAAACCTCATCTCATTGAGTCCTTTTTCCTTTTAACATCTCTCTCTCTCTTTTTGTGTGTGTGTGTATTTACATTCCCCCATTACCTATCATCTTCTTTATATGTTAAAAAAAATGAATTCAAGAGTTAAGGTTTGTAATTTCTTTATATTTTAACCAAATTTTTAGTTTGATTTCAAATGTAAATTAATAGTCCTTAATTGAAATTGAATTGTAAGCAAACAAATTGGCAATCAAAAGACTATTACATCTTTATTAGTTGTAATGACATTGATAACTAAGAATGGGTTGCTGATTTTACACAATGCATAAGTTTTAAGGATTTAAACTAATTCTCATACTTTCTTTAATTTTTATTTGTTACAGGAATATGGGTCTTTGCCCATTTCCTCCATTTTATCTTTGATGTAAACTAGCCAAAATACTATTTTTTTACTATATGTTTATGTTATAGCCCTTCATTTTTGTTGAATGTTTTTAGGAATATTTTGCTTTGCCCTTTAGCTTTTCCTTATTAGCTTAAGCATTAAACTTTACACTTAATTATAAGTTTACCTTGTAACTAATTGAAGTTGACTTGAAATTTTGGAGCCAATTAGATGATAACTTAAGCTTTTTAGAAAGGTAAAATATTACTTTGGAAAATCATTCTTTAAAGTCTTTGCCTTTGATATAATAACTAATAAACATTCACAAAAGATATTAGGATAGGAATAACACATACATATTGAATATAAATGCATTATAGGAATTTTTACAATATGTTGATGAGAACGTGAAGTTAGAGAAAATGATAAAAATAATACTTTAAAGGCTTGATAACATAATTAAACAGGTTGTTAATATTACTTAGCATCAACTACTTTAAATAAGTTGAGTTCAAAATGAAATTACACAAATCTTCTGACAATAATATAATGATATTAATATTAATGTTAAAGCCATTATTACTATGATTTGTAATAACTATGAACTTTTTCTATTAAAGTATAATTTTCTTACTTTCATTTTATTTCAAAATATAATGTAACATATGCAATTTATTAGTAATAAATTTTATATTTTTCTTGCAAAAAATAATAAAATAGTTTTGTGATAATAATATAATAGTCAGTATTAATATTAATGTTAAAACCATTACTACTATAACTTGTAATAACTATAAACTTTTTTTTTATTAAAGTATAATTTTCTTACTTTTATTTTATTTTGAAATATAATGTAACATATGCAATTTATTATTAATCAATTTTATATTTTTCTTGCAAAAAATAATAAAATACTTCTTAGTGATAAAAAAACAAAAATAGACAATAAATAAGACTAAATTGATGACAAGTAGCAAAATAACAACAATAAATAGCAAAAAACAATAGTAAAAAATTGATAACATAATTGAACAGGTCCTTACTAGTTACTAACTTTACTAATAAGAGTTTTGAAAAACTTGCTAATAACATGAGTTTAAAAGATTGGTTACTGTATAAATTCTATATATTGTTATCATTTAAGGAGAAAAAAACAATAAGCAATTTATGCTTACAAAGATTAAGACATGTGACTAAAATATATTTTAGGAAAGATAAAATCTCTATCATATAGTAGACAAGCATAATATAATATGCAAATAATATGATAAGATAGTAAGTTATACTTATTGTTATTCCTATGATATGACAACTAATGAGACTTAGTATTGGTAGGATTATTTGGGATATTGTGTTAAGGTTTAGTAAGGTTAATACAATTTCACTAATAATCCAAAGGTCAATATAGTAAAATTTAGGGTGCAGTTAATGGTAGGTATCTGTCATAAGTTATCATCATATGACAATAATTAGACAGTAATGAAAATCAACAGGGATATTTAAAAAATTGAGTAAGGCAAGTATCTTAAGAATAAGTCATTTTCATGTAATGATGCCTAACATGTAACTAAAATGACAAGATTTTTAAAGGCATTGAAATATGGAATGAGAGTATAGCTAATGAGGGTGATTTAATAATATAATGTTCATTGAATCATAAGGGTCTATTAAAATAGTGGTTAACAAGCAAATACTATTAACTTGAGATGACAACTTAAGGTTAAGAGGATAAAAGAGTTAGTGAGAAAAGGTAAGTGTTATGGACCAATGGGACTAGTCACCTACTAACTCATAGGTCCTCTTAATTAGAAACAACATTAAATCACAGGCAATAGGTGTAATTGAAGAAGAATAACAAATTCAAGTCACAATAATAATGGTTACTCTAACTAGTTTATTGGAAATTAGTCATGGATAACAAGCACTTCCTTTGTAAGAAAGTAATATTAAGTCATGAGTTATATCTTAAAGCTGCTTAGCTTGAGATACAATTTCTTTAAAAATTCGATACATAGTACAACGTTCATTTACACCAATTGATAAAAATAAGACTTAGATATAGGTATAGGCTTTATAATGTCTCACTAAGGTCTATTAACACATAAGTGAGCAAGATTAAGTTTACAAGCAATAGATATCATCTTGGGATACCTTCACCCAAGTCTACTATAGGAAAAACTTATGGCTTTTTGCCCATAGTGTTCACTTTAGCGGGTTAATAATGGTTAAGTCATATGGAATGAGATATCTTAGGCTAGTTAACAAGGGTTACAAACTTAATTTGAGTTATTTCACTATAGATTCACTAAAACTTTGGTTCCCAAATTGAAGCCTTATGTTACGGATGACATTTAACACATTAATAAGGAAAAATCATAAGAATTATATATGACTCTAGGAACTTACTCCATAAATCCCATAACCAAATTAAGAAACAATGTCAAGTCATAAATTACAAGGCTAGATCTTGGGCAACTCAAGTAACTTCTACTTAGAATCCTTTAACTTTTAGGTTGACAAAGGCATGATTGCTAAAGTCACCTTTGAATTCTCTCATTAAAGATATCGTGGCCTTAGTTAATGGGCTAAAAGAATAGTATCAAGTTGTCATTATAGTAAGACAACTTGTTAATCATCTATGCTCTAGTCTTGTATTTTTCATATCTTAGGGTGTCTCTTTAGGGATGTTTGGATATAGGGTGCTTATTATAGTCATACTTATCATAAAATCACAAATAATACAAAAATGCATTTAACCCTATTATTTTAAATATATATATAAGAGCTTAATTATTATAAATATAGTTTACATCCTGGCTTGGGTATACCATATGACCTATGTCCTAAGCTTGTTTAGCTTGTTAGACAAATATGAATGAAAGAAGTAAGTAAAGAATTTGAAGTAGGCATCACTTATAAAAGTAAGCTAGCCCATTTTATGTTAACAAGATATAATGGGCTTTTTGCTACTTTCCAAGAAACCATAAAATGCATGTTCTTTGTAGAGTATAATAATATGATGAAGGAAATAAAGTTAGAGTTAGGCAATACAATTTATGAGCCAAATTCTATAAACTAAGGCTAAAACCTAAATTTGATACTACCTTATCACATCCTTAAGTCTAGGTTATAACTAATGCGACTATCATAGATAAAGGACTTATCCTAAGCACTTACAAGTCTTAAGATAGGACTTGATAATCTAAATCGATAAGGATTTAAAATCAAGAAAAATTACATTTCACACCTATGTTTAAGGGGTAGTTACACTTCACATTATGTATTTTCAAAAAATTATAAAAAAAGAACTTATAGTATAAAAAGTGATAACAATAAGTACCAATTGTTAATCTATGATTAATAAAGTTGAAAAGTATTACAAAAGTGCTATGGAAAATAACCTAAAGTCACCAAAATACCCTTAATTAGTACCTTAACAAAAAATGCCCATTGATTATCTAAAAAGCATAGTAAATAACATCCAAAAAAGCATATTGCATCCAATGGCTAGAAATGCCCATTTAATATAAAAAGACAACAAAAGTAACAAAAGTTCAATATTAAACAAAGTCTAAAATCTTAGTTTTTCTTGTTATCTTAGGGAAATAGTTTGGCAAACCTTTCACCCCTTACAATCTTTACTCTTCAGCTTTAGCCATCTCTTGAAAATCACTATCCATGTCTCGAGCAAGCGGAAGCTTCAATAACTATAAAGGGACAAAATTCATAAATTTCCAATGTATTACATATAACAAAAGAGTATCAGTCAGATTTTCCAAATCCAAAAGGAACAAGCATACATTATATTATTTATGTGAGGATAGGAATTGCCCTTTAAGCTTTTTAAGGTGGTGCTTACCATTGAATTATGAGGGTGAAGAGCATACAACAAGTAAAGTTCAACATGTAGTAAGAAGTAAAGAAACTAACATCTTAAAAAGGGAGCATGCAAGAGGCATAATGATAGTAAAAATTTGAAGATAAGTGGTTAAGCTACATACCATAAAAATTATTACTAACTTAGCGAAGATGATAGGAATGTTGTTGCTATATGGCATAATGATAATGTATGTGTTAGCATTAAAGCTATTTTTAGTAAAAGAAGGGAATATGTATTACTATATACCTAAGGATTAGTTAGAAATCTATAAAGTTTGAGGTTAAGATTGTTGAACATATGTTTCTTAAATGTATGTTACCTATGATGATTCATGATTGACTTTCTCATTTTCTTTTCATCCTTATATGAATTCAAACAAACCAAAACCAATATCATAGTTGTCAAACTAAAAATTTAAACCTTAACTCAAAGTTGTTTAAATAACAATAACCTTTTTATTGGTATTGGTGTTTACATTTGAATTGACTTGCTTTTCCTTTTTTGCTTAAATGAATTCAAAATAGGCAAAAAAATATTTAAGATGACTAATATAAAGTAGTGGGCCAAATTATCAAATTATAATAAATAAATAAATAAATAAATAAATAAAAATATATATATATATATATATATATATATATTTAGCTTGTTGTTGCTGCAAAACTACCTTTTTGATTGGTACTCCATTTGGTTGATAAAAGATTTTCCACTCTTGTCAGTTTTCTACATAAAAAAAGAACATTAATGAGACAATAATACTATATATGGCTAAATATTGATAGTGAAACACTAGGAAGGATTTTATTGAAATTACCTCATTGTATGTTCTTAAACTTGGCTAAACTTATCACATTTGCCACATTTAACAGTGGCAATCTCTTTCTATCAAGCTTATCCTTTCCTTTCTCTCTTGTTTTGGTCTTATTTGATCTACTAGCACTCATTTTCATTTGTTGAGGCGAGAGGACTTCATGCCCTTTTGTTGGATCGAGGTTGGTTTCATACAAGGAATAGATAATCTATTTATAGGCAACTATATAGTTTTTAATAATGAAATAATCATTACAATAATCCTCTAAACAAAACATACCACATGCATATAATGGATGCTAGAAATCATCCATGCTCTTTAACTATAGGTCTTTATCTTAAGATTCACAAAAAAATTTTTAGAATCATTTAACACTTAGTACTCATCAATGCTAGTAGGTATTAACCTTAAGTGCCTAGTAACATTTGACACATTCTATAACTTTTTCTTCACTTTTACTATGATCTTGCCTTCCCAAGTGAATGATTTAGCAAACCTTTTATATATGCTAGTGATCAGTTTGACCTTGATATTTTATAATATGGTTTGAATTGGCAGCATATCTTTTGTCTGTCTGACATAAAAGTTAAAGATTTCTTTTCCATGGTAGTTTTATGCATTAATAAAGTATGTCCATAAACTAGTCCCAAATTTTATTAGTTTCTTTCTTAACTACAACATAGTTAATAAGGAATATTTGGGTTTGTTTTGATTTCATACTTGAATTTGACAACAAATCCAAGATTAGTTGACTTGAGAAGCTTAACATACTTAGGTAACTTTTTGAAAGAGTCAGTGTGCAACCTTTCAATCCATTATAGTGCCTTCTTTCTTCTTTCCATAACTTCATAAAAGGTGGTTCCACCTTATAAGGATCATTCAACACTTTATACATTAAAATTATACTCATTTTACAAACTACTCTAAGGTATAGTAATAAGACCTAAGAATTGACTTTGATGTGACTCCTTTAACCTTTTATACTCTCACATAAGTATGTGGACTTTGTAAATTTTTAATCATAAAAGTGTTTCTCCAAACAATTTGGAAGCTTATACGTAAAACTTACAAGCATATCCTTGGCACAAAGCACCCATACACTCCTTTTAATTTTTTTATGCATTGTAGGTTCACTCCTTCCCACATTGCATATTCTTTTAATACATCCCTAAACATGTACAAGTTCTTGAAAATTATTTCTCACTCAATTTCACTCCACCCCCTCCTCATACTTACAGGATATCTTTTGTATCTGATAAGTTAAGTCCAATCTTTTATGATTTAACTTCTTATACTCTTTATCTTCATCCATATAAACTTCCCTATAATAAGCACCTAAATTTGATTTTGAATTGCTTATGTTATCTACAATAATGTCAGTGTTATTGTCACTCGCCCCCATCACTAACAAACCTATTTATCTCTTCATCTAACATTTGATCTTGTAATTTCTCTAATTAATAGCAAACTTAAGCCAATTATCATCATCAAATTTAGTGAATTCATATTTCTTACAAGTTACTTTAAAGTCTAGGTCATCACCTTTAACTTTACTATCATTGTTTATATCATCCTTTACATATGTTTTTTGCATTAGCTTTTTCCTCTTACTCTTTACATGTTTTGTCTCCTCACTACTAGCTTTTTAGTAGTCCTCTTTGTTTTTGGACTCTTGCTAGGGTAGAAGTAGGAATAAGAGTAAGAATTAAGCTACTCACACAAATTTTAGTAGTTTTATGTGTATGTTTCTATCTTGCACTAGTCCTACTATCAACTTTCTTAACTTTTAACTTCTTTTGCACACTTATATTTCTACAATTACACCATCCTTTCTTTTTAGTCTAATACTTCTCTTAAGAGTATTAGTAACAACAGTAGTAAAAACATGCAAAACATCTTTCAATTTACTTAAACAATGTAAAGGGGATTCAAGAATGGTATTACCATCAACATTCTCAACATTTAACCTATTTTGAACATTTTCATTTTCTATAGTTACACCATCCATCCTTTTTAACCTAGAATACCTCCTAGGAATATTAACACTAATAGTAATAAAAACATATGAAACATCTTTTGATTGACTCAAACAACAAAAAGGTGATCCAATAGTGGTATTACCATAAATCATGTCTAAGGGTTTAGAAATATTACCAACACCTTATTAAAAATCTCTTGTGGACTCTTCAGGTGGAGAATATGGATATGGAATCTTGTATGATAAAGACTTTGATTTTGAATCTGAGGTGAGGTTAAAATGGATTGTCTCACATTTGTCATCATTAATGACTAAATA
This sequence comes from Bruguiera gymnorhiza, assembly GCA_020883675.1. NCBI lineage: Eukaryota > Viridiplantae > Streptophyta > Magnoliopsida > Malpighiales > Rhizophoraceae > Bruguiera > Bruguiera gymnorhiza. Next base: position 219,693 of record JAIRCJ010000013.1, on the reverse strand, counting down.
GCTTATGTTAGTAGCCTAAAGGCTTTGTTATCAATGCCAAACAAACTCTTACACATTCTTATCACATTTATGAAGGTTTGTGTAGTCCTTATCCAAAATCTCATTTGTCTCTTCTTTATCTCTAAATTGCACAACAAATGTCAACATTGGTTTTTTGTTAACGAAACAACCACAAAAATTCATCAATAAGAAAAAATAATTGAAAACCCTTTCACTAATAAAAAAAGAAAAGTAACAACCCTAAAAATTTTAATTTAATAAACCTTAAAAAATTACATTGGAAAACCTATATAAAATCTTAACTTATTGATTTAAATAGTACATAATTCCTTAAAAATTCCAAAGAAATTAAAAAAATGCAAACACTATAATTTTTAATTGAAAAAAACTAAAAGCAATTGAATCTAATATAATACCTAACTAAAATGTGTAATACTTTAGTAATTAATAAAATTAACACTAAAAAAAATATGCTCAAACCTTAGATTTTGAAGAATCGTGCATTTTTAAAACAAACCAAACCAAACCAAAGACAAAACCATAATGATCCACAATGGTCCTAAATAACTCAAACATATAAAATTTGTGTGCATAAAAGGGAGATAAAGCTTAATAACTTAAGAAATCTACGTGATTTTGCAAGAAATCAATGAAATAAAGGAATTTGAGATGTTTAGAGCATATTGCTTTTACATATGGGTCAGAGAGATCGAGAGAGAGTTGCAAAATGTAATTAAGTTTTTGGTTTCTTATATATATATATATATATGAACATTTTCATCTTTTTTCCATTTTTTTTAACTTTGACTAACCCCTTTAGTTAGAGGTTATTTTTGTAATTTCTAAAAATGCATAGTGTGAAATGTAATTATCCCCTAAAAGATAGGGTGTAAAATATAATTTGCCCTTTCAAATCAAGTAGAGGAAAGATGATTAGAACAATTATAGTTTCAAAATAAATGACATCAATCTTTAACAAGAATCTAAATACTACAAATAAATTATGTTTAATAATGGTAACTTAAAGCTCAACTTTAACTAATGTAAGAATCTTTCAAAACTAAAAAATGTTGGATATAGGAGTTAGATACAAATATCTCAATAAATGCATAAAGCAAGTGTTATTATATCAAATAATGTATCAAGTTAGATTCCAAATTTTGTGTGTGCAAGCATATCCAAAAATAAATATAATTTAGAAAATAACTTAGTTATATATCATGCATAGCAACTTTTAAAACATTAGATGTATGAGAAGAATAAGGTATAAGCATATTAAAATATCAAGATTTAACAATAGAAAGCAAATATACTAACACATCTCTCCTTTAACATACTACTTATGTTGACACTTACTACTAGGTAAACTAAGATTAACTAAGACCACATAGGCTACCATGACCTCTAATAGTTGAGCACTTAATAGCTAGTCTCAATCTAATTATATTGATTTTAAGAACATATGAATCATATACAAGGTTATAGCAAGTTTTATTATTTATATTTCTAAAAGATTCATTTGCAATTATGTAACTATTAAGTAGGTAATCAAGGTAATAATACTTGTAAATCAAAATACTTGAAAATTGGAGCAATTAAGGTGTTTGAAAGTGAAGATTCAAGATATTAAGATAATGTGATAGTTAAAAGGCCAAAATCTAAAAAAACCAATTATATAAGGCAACATAAGGACTGAAAGGCTATAAACATAACTATATGGGTTAAAAACTATGGTAGAAATCACACAGGTAAAATATAACACACACTTAATGCTATTAGTAAGAACCAATCCCCTTTACTTCAAGTAATTCACTAGTTTCATATAATTTCTTATTAATAAAGTTAGATCCCTTAATATATATTTAGGAAAATTGGGGTTCAAATCATATTGTAGACATGCATCCCATAATATATTGTGTGTGTGTGTGTGTGTGTGTGTGTACACACGTATAAAGTAACAAAATAAATTTGCAACTGATATATGTTTGAATTACTCACAATTTATAAGTTGAAGAATGAATTAATCAACAATGCTATTAATGATTGTGCACCATCTTGACATTTTCCTTATGATCAAAACCTCAAAATTTATTTAAGATAAACTCTTCCGCATCTAACAAGCTCAAATTTGATCTTCTTGCAGTTACTTCTAGATGTTCTAAGGTGTTTATGTGTTTTTTTTTCATGTGGAGGATAGGATACTAGAGAAAGTAAATAGAGAGTGAGAAAATGAAAGAGAGATGGGAATTAGACATACTAAGAGGTTAAGTTGATAAGTTAGTAGAGGAAAAGTGAGGAGGGATGAAGAATATTTATTATTTAGGAATTTATTAATATTATATGATTATAATAATTGAGCATATTATTATTGGCTAGATATTTTATTTTATTAAAATTTTATTAAGATTAGATATTCTTTTATTAAGAAATTTAGCTATTTTTTTTAGTTTGTTTTAAATTTATATTCAAAATTATAATCCTATCTAGTTTTAGTTTTTTAGCACAATAAATAAGGTTACGTTATGTTATTTTTGTGAGACACTATTTATGATTATTGACAATTAATATTAATATTAATATTGAGTTTTTTAACAAGTGTTGGCTTTGTTCCTTTTGAATGCAAATTTCTGTATTTTCATATTTTTGGTGCTTATTTATGGAGGTGCAATGGGAAAAACATAACCTGGAAGTTTTGGTGTCATAATTGTTGGATTGAGATTAGTGATAGAGTGATGTGTGGTAAAAAGTTGCCATGTGTTAGAATAATAAGAGTATTAGGTGGCACAATTGTAACATGTCATGCGTGGAAGTGTGACATATCTAGAAAGAATGTCACGTGTCATCGCAGATACGTGACATGCAATAAAGAATGCCACATTTCCCGAATAGGGGAGGAATCGATAACAGTTGTATGTCACAGAGAAAGACAAGCCTTGTGTCACGTGTCGAGAAAGGATCATGGCAACTCTATGTCATGCAGAGAGGCATTTCATGTGTCACATAGACAAAATCAGCGATGACTATGTATTGTGTAGAAAAACATCATATCGTCACATGGATAGAAGGATTTGTATTGACCACGTGTAGCATGTGCAAAAGAAAATTGATGACATGTATTGTAAAACAAGTTTGCCATGTGTTAAATGTAGTGAAAGAATGATGATATGTCTCTTATTAGGATATTTTATGGTATGCCTCAATGTATCATACACAAAAATTTTGAACAATCACATCTATTTCTTGGTCATACCGACACAATTTGTCTACTTAATACACCACAAGTAAGTGAAACCTAAAATCACACATTGTCTTTTTTTTTTTTTTTTCTGACAAGTGAAATGGAAAAGTAAGTACCGAATTCGGAGAACGTACATTTAGTCCCACTAAACGCTTTGGTAGAGAGTGGAACCTAAGACTTTTGGTTTGAAAATGAAAAAACTCATTTATTATTATACCATAATGTTTGGTGGTATATGCTGTCTAACTTATTGAAGGGTTTAGACATTATGTATGACATTTATTTACCTTTAATCATTCGTAAACTCCATTTCCAATGTCTAATTTCTTGCCACGTCTAATTATGCCACATGTGTTTGCTTAGTGTAAGATTCTATTGCATTTTACTTTTATTCTTCAAACAATCCTTGTCTAATCTTGTTAATACCTGTATAAAGGTTCTTCTGAGCCTTTATTGGTAGCTTGACATCTCGTATGTCTCCAACCTTTAGCTTATGGTCAAAAGCTTTCAGGTCATCACAAAAACCTCCTAATGAGACAAAGCAAATCACCTTAACCTCATTTTGTAAGTCCAAGATTACAAGTGATTCAAATAAATACCTTTAATAAGAAATTCAATTAATACAATTAACTTCATCATTGTTCTCCCACGATTTCTCTTTTTTAGTTTCAATTCAAATGTTTCTAAGCATGTAAAATGATAACATTTAGTCAAACAATATATCATGTGCATGTTCTTTACAATGTACTAACTTTGACCATCAATATAACATCTTCTATGCACTTTATAGCTCAAAATCAAATATTTAATCCCTAAAATTTGTCCCTTTTTTCTAATTAATTATGATAGCTATTATTAAAGTTGAGACCTAGATATTTCTCCATAATTGGACATAAGAGACAATATTAAATTAAAATTTGAGCTTGAATATCTAAGGTAGATGCAAAATCAATCAACTTACTTAATCATAATGATAAGCCAGGGCTAGAGACAATAATGAGCTAGAAAGTAAGTCAGAAGGTCTACAAAACAAACAACTAAGGTAAGAAGTAGTATACGATATTATTACTCTAGCAATTAAGTTAGTATGTAGGCCAAAAAAGTGTAGAGAAAAGGTTAGAACTTAAAGGGTTTTATATAGGTCTTGGAAAGGAACAATGAGTGGTTTTAAACAATGACACAAGTGAATGGAACAGGTGTGTTGGATGACCTTTACAGGCAGCAACAACTCCAAGGTTGTTGAAGCCATCCTAAGGAGGTCCATCCATAGCTCAATAACGAAGAGTTTAGCACTTTATACCACGGTGAAGAAATTGAAGTGCTATTTAAAGAAGAAGTAAAAGTAGACCACTAGCAATGTGGCTAAGCAGGATTTGTGGGGAAGACCTGCAAATGTTGTAAAGGGTATGGAAAACATGGAGGAGGAAGAAGAAGAAGAAGAGGAGCAAGAGGTAAATGGGGAGAGAGAGGAAAGGGAAGAAGAGGAAGAAGAAGGAAAGTGTTTGATTCGTGATAACAGTCAAAAAATGACTTAGATCAATCATTACATCATTAGAGGACTTGTATGACAATATTCCTCTCGAGGATGAGTTTAGTCATTCTTTTCCTTAAAGGTGATTGGAGGAATATCATGAGGAGGCTCTTCGTTACCCAAAAGAAAAAAAGGCCAAGGCTCCTTTGACACAAAGCAACCCAAATGCTTGATCAAAAAATTCAATGAATGTCTCTTCTTAAGTGCTTTAATCTAAGCTCTCTCACAACGGGAGGGAGAAAGCCCCCTTGAGAACTCTTATGCATTGGGTCCTATTTTAAGAGATTTTGGTTATGCACTCCCTCTTATATGGTCGCTTTACGAGAGAGTCCTTAGAGGATGTTTTAGTTAATGATCCTTACTTCCAAGTTTTAGAGAATGCCAAGCTGGATGTCAGCCTCTCGTTGAACCTGGCTAGCAAGATTTGCCTTTATTGTCTTCGCAACAATTGCTAAGATTTTTGAATGATGCCATTTTGGCATTCATTTGACTTATAAATTTAATGTGCAATATGGACGAGAAAAATAGGGGCTTATCCAAAGAATAGTGGGCCTTGATTACTAGAACATGATGCCTATCTAAGAAAATAACGAGCTCTTAAGCATAGTGGCCAACTTGACACCCAAATTAAGCAAACCCTGATGGCTTTTAAAACTATAAACTTATATGGTTTTTGGGCAATGAGGCAAAGACCAATAAAAGCAAAAGATGTAACACAACATTAGTAGATATAAAGATAAATAATTCTGCAAAAAAAAAAAAAAACAACAAAGGAAAGGAGATCATATAAAGTACAAATTTTCTTCTCTCTCATCTTTTATTGATCATCACACCTCATTATATAGAGGTGATTTGCATTCAATATTCAAATATAAATTTTGAAATTTAAATTTAAAGTGCTAACGAGTCTATTACAACATTAAAAATGTTTTAAATTTAAACACAAAAGTATATAATAAGCTAATCAATTAGTTGTAAAGCCTCTCCAACAAGGATCCTTAATTGGCATAATAAGAACTTAATTTCTAGAAGAAAAAACTTGAAGCTAAAGTTGGAACTTTAGCTTAGTTGTGAAACTATAGTCTAATGGTTTTCCACCACTCTTCCTTGGTGTCAATATTTTGCATGTCATAAGCATAACATATCAAATTTTGTAGGAAGAATCTAATCTTAAACTTTATTTTTTTTTTCTCTTGTTTATAAAACCAGTCTTTAAATGAGTTTGATTTATCTAAAGTCTTCAATCTTACTAGTTTTTGAAATTAGGCTCCAAATGTTTTTGGCTTTTTCAAAACCTTCAAGTTTTTCGATTTTAAAACTATTTTTTAATAAAGGTTTAGCTTCTTTATTTTTTCTCATAAAGCTATAGAGGATATTGGATGACTTATGTATTTTTGCTCCTTTTGAATTCAAAAAGGGTCTTTAAAGTTGAGTTCATTGTTTTTTCTTTTGTTGAACTCATAATAGAGGGTTTCAATTGCTATAAATAGGTCATAACATTATTGGAAAACAACAAGAGAGAGAAAAGAGGTTTTAGTTATTGAAAAATGGTTCAAAAGCCATGTAGTTTGTTTTTGGTTAATGTGGGATAACTCTCTTATTCTCCACTCTCTTACAAGTGTTTACTCTTTCTCCCTCTCACTCAACAAGTCATTAAAGTGATCTTATTGCTCTGATGCCACTAATGATTTTTAAAACTAAGAAATTATCTAGTTTTTTGGCAATGATGTAAAGACCAACAAAACTAGAAGATGGAGCACAGTAATAATAAATCGAAAGATGGATAATTTTGCCAAAAAAAAGTAGCCAAAAAGAGGAGATCATATGAGGTACAAATTAGCCTTTCTCTCATCTTTTATTGATTTTTACACCTCTTTATATAAAGATGATTTACATTTAAAATTCAAATTCAAATTTTGAAATTAAAATTTAAAAAGCTAACAACTTTATTACAATATTCAAAATATTTTAAACTTAAACATAAGAGTACAAAATAAGCCAATCAATTGGTGCAGAGCCTCTTTAGTAAGGATCCTTAATTGCTATAATAGGAACTTAATTTCTAGAGGGAAAAACTTAAACATAAAGTTGAAAATTTAACTTAGCTACAAAATTGCAACACCATAGTTTTCCATTAGGTTTAACCTTTTCATGAGACGTACAAAAGGCCTTGAAAAGAGCTAATATGCTTAAGAAGGAGAATGTTAAGATGGGTTTAAAGGTCATGCTATGGGAATTCAATGACATTATAAGCAAACTCACGCAAATAAAATAAAGCTAAGATGACCATGATAATTTAGACTCATAATTGTTAGAGCTTGGTCACCTTTGGGTAGAGAATGCTAAGTTGAGGAAAATTCAAAGAGCCATTCTCTTAAAGGTTATTAACAAAGTATGTTAGGTCTTTCCTATAACAATCTTAAAGCACTTTATAGGGAGAATGCTAAATTGGTCACTAACTTCAAAGTTACATTGGCAAATTTAAAGGTTGTATGCAAAAGAGCTGCTTATGTGGCATAATATACCTTTAAGGTTTATCTTTTCCTCTATATTGGTTAAAATTGGTGGGTGATGTACAGTTATATCAATCATGATGAAACATGACTACCCCTCTAAAATAATGCCCGCCCTTTTAAAGAGAATGACGACAATTCAAAATCTATGAAGCATTCACCTCAAATTTAATTATAAAAACCCTTCAACTATATTGTTAAAGAGCTTGTTGCCATTTTGATTTCTTTAGCACAAAGCATTTCTTCACAATTTACCTAATATTCATTGTGACTTACATAAAAGCCTTAAACAATTTGTATGACAAGGGGCATTTCTTTTCTTTTACAATCACGTGGTCAGTGTGCCCTATAGGAGTATAACTATAGGCAACACATGTCTACCCCTTAGTCTAGATTTGGTCATGGTCCTATAACTATGGATTTTCTTATAAAAGCAGTCTTTAGGTTAGGTCTAGTCTAGAGGATCTAGTTGTAGAATCCCATAATTACATCTCTTGCTCCTTCAAGCTTTAACTTTAGAGGATACAAGCACATCTGCCTTCTTATTCTCTTTGTACACACAAAAATTGTAGTAATGAAACTTATGCTTCTTGGGGTAAGTAAGGATATTAAGTTTTGTAAGGACTATCACATCCCTAAAAGGTATAAGACTACAAACTATAAATTTTGCTTAGTTAAGAAAATGTGTGTTCTTCTCTTTATGTCATGTGGTTTTCTTTTGCGAACAATCTATAGCCTAGTGAAATTTTCCAAAGTTATCATTTTTTTATCTTTTGAACCAATTGGAAGGAAGTTTACTCTTTAACTTCTAAACTTTTTGTTAGACATGTTTGTAATATGTTAAAAAAAGACAACATTTAAAACACAGCTCTTACATTTATGTAATTTTGAAACATCATTATTATTTTATCAATTGTGTATGATATGTACAAGAAGGAGTGAATTCATATAATATCTCCTAAAATTTTATTAGGTTTAAATGAGTTTATAAAATTTGTATTTAAAAAGAATTTCCCTGACCTAACATAATTCATATGTATAAAATAGCTAAGAGATAAGATTGGTTGCTTTCTATGTAATACACACAAAGTTCTATTAATAAATCATCTCACCTAAAATGTTAAGCAATGATTGTCCATGATGCAAACAATCATACCTTTTAAAACAAGTAAAAGCAAAATTTTTATATTTAGAGCTTGAAATAAGCTTATTTTTGACATATTATAAGGAGAAATGTTTTTCTTTTTGTCATTAATAGTAATTTATGAGTATATCTATATACAATATAATATTTGCCCAAATAGGAAAAAATTGTTAGTTTATTCTTTTTAATTTTAGAGATTATTTTGTTAATGTGGCAAAATTATAAAATATAATAATATTTATTTTTTGTTTTTTCATTTTTTTAAAAAAGACCATTAAAAAGTTAAAAGAATTTTTATCAAACTTAAATTCCTCATCCTAAAAGTTAAGTTTTTTTTTTTGGTTTTTTTAATATTTTATGATAATTAAAGAGTTCTTGTTAAGTAACCACTTAATTTAATTTAATTACTATTCTTTAAATTTACTTGAACTCCTCAATATATCATAAGATTGTTGTTGCAGTTCAATATCATCTACTAAATAATATTTGTTTTAGATTGCAACTTAAGTTAGTTGCATACACATATATGAAATCTATAGAGATTAAGAGAGTCTATTGCACTCTATTACAACATTGAAGTCACTCTTTTTTCCAATGTGTTTTGTTTTGACATCATTACCTTTTATTTTATGTCTAGAGTTATTATTATTATTTTTTCATTTGTAATTCTCTCTTTATGTCCATGCCAAATTGTGGAAGGCTTATTATTTGAACAAAATGCTTAACAATTCCACCCTCTAGGCAACAACAACGACAAATGAAGCTTTGGTTTATTCAATTGATAAATTTGTGGTCTTTAATCCCATTGATCTTGACATAAATGCTACACTAGAGTTATTTTCATTTTCTTTCATGTTTGACTCAAACAATGCTATTGCTTCAATTTATATCTTTCATATTAAAGCTTAATAGTTTTAATACCATGGTTAAATATTTATATGAATATTTTGTAATTTTATGAATCTAATAAAATGTCATACACTAATAAGAGAAATATACACATAAATAATATAGACATGAAGTGCTACTCACCAACTACACTTACTAGTCATATAATAAACTCTGACACTTGAGTTCTTATATATTAAACCATATTTATTTTTAATTTAATATAAAAATCATAACAAATAAAATTTAACTATTTAAATATTAATTTTTAATCTATAACAAATTTAAATTAATTTTAACACTTTTTTTTTATTTTGATTTGGTATTGCAGCAATTCACAACATTTGCTTAAAATTGACATGATCTTCAAATTTTAATAAATTAGATTTCAAATCATCATCAACAAGATTATTAGAAGTTTCATTGAATAGTTTTAACTAATTTCTACTTGGCCTTTGAATCTTCAAAGAACTTGTGGCATACAACCTTGAATAGTAAAGCATGAGACTCTCTTCTCCATAACACTTTATAATAAGTGGTCTTTATAGAGTAGTGTCATATGAATACTTTACCTCTTTATTTTCTATCTTACATGAAAAATTCAATTGAACTATCTTTAACTTTCAACTTGACAAGTTCCTAATTTTGAGCTCTCTTTAGCTCTAAACTTCACAAGTACTTAAATACAAACCTTATAAGTTTTACTATTCAACATAACTTTTATATGTTTTACTAAATCAACACTTTTTATATCAAAACCTTTTATTTGAATTGCTTATATCAACTAAGTTACTTATAACTTTATATCTCAATTCAACTTTTGAATTCTTCTTCAAATCCAAAATCTTCCTTCTTTTCTTGACTATTTCATTGTTGTCCATTGTAAATTAGATTATTTTACTTCTTTCTTCTTCTTCTTCTTCTTTTTTCAATCTGGCCCTTTTTTTTTTTTTCCTCTCCTCTTCATTGCTCGCATTCATAACAACAACTGACGATGGGAGATGGCGTCTACAATGAAGGGACCTAATGAACGTGCAATTGATAATGGTGAGCTCACTGGATGGAGAGATCGATAAGCGGCGAGTCGACATTATTGGCAGGCGTTGGCGAGTTTGACCCTTTTCTAGCAAGATTGTCAACGCATCATTGGGAGGAGGAAAACGGCAATTAGGTAGTTGGAAGATAGGGATTTTGTGCGTTAGCAGTGGTTGGCAAGGGTGCATCTGGCAATGGAAGACAACGGTGAAACCCTTAGATTTTGGTAGACTTATAGCTTTTCGGACAGTTTCAGGGTGCATGGTAGCTAGATTTGGGCTTATTGGCATTCGACGGTGTGGAGAATGGCTTCTTGCAAGGCCGGCGGCAACTTTTGGGGATGTGTGCAGCAATGCATGGTGGTTGACAACAGGCCTCCAGTGATAACAAACGACAATTTGACGATGACATGCGATGGTTCTGGTGAATTTTGTAACTCCAATGACTTCTGTGGAGATTCCGATGACTCATGTGGTCACTCCAGTAAGACTTATATGCTTCTTTTCTATCCAAGTCAAAATACTCACCCTAATATAATTATTGAATAAGCTATTGTTTCTGAAAAATTCTCTGGTAGTGGTTGGTGGTACTTGGTGGCAATTGGTGTCAGCTTCCAACTTGCTCTTATATGATTCTTGATTCTAGTGGTGGCTCCTTGATAGAATCAGCTTTTATACAACTATTAAAGTTTAATAACTCTAATATATCTATTAAATTATTATAAGAATACTTTATAATTTTATTAATCTAATTCAATATTATATATTAATAAAAAAATACACACACAAATAATATAAATATAAAATCATCTTTACTCACTACATAATAAATTTAAATATTTAAATTCTTGTATATTAGACTATATTCATACATAGATATGAAGTCCTTATGTTTGAAGTTTACACTTCATTGATGTCAAGTAATTTCATATATCCTTAATTTTGTATTATTAGAATCTTTCAGTGGTTAGATCTAATTCATTTAACATCATCTACTTCTTTTTTGTTCCATCACAGGAGCTTTGCAAAAGCTCACAACAACTCTATTTAACAAAATTCCAGAAATCTTCTTCTTGATTTAAAATCCTTACATAAGGCGATTACATTGTTGAGAAAACTCTGCAAGTGATAAGAACTATGAAGATGATGGGTGGAAGGTTTCAATAGATGCAAGAAGTTCATTGCACAGTCCAGAAGGCCCAATAACGCAAGTTAGAGTTTCAATGAATGCAAGATGTCCATTGCACATTCTAGAAGGCCTAATAACACGAACTAGAGTTTCAATGGACGCAAGAAGTCCATTTTCAAATGGTGTGAATTTAAGTTTTAAAGAGAGTCCAAACCTAATTAATATAATTAGAATACTTAATGGGTCAAACTAAGTAATAACATTCACTCCTAAATATGAGTTCATTGTATGTGCTAGAATTTGTCCGAAATTCCTTTCTCTTAAGTAGGAATTTTGCCTCTTTAGGATTTCTATCTTAACTTATAAATAAACACCCCTTATAAGTTCTAGAAATCAGACAACTTTGAATGAAATAGAAAGTAAGGGTTTTTCTCCCTCAGTTCTTTTGAGAACTAAAGAACTTATTAAAAGGTACTTCTTCTTGTGGCATTCAAATCGACTTATCACTCACAATTCCTTTCTTTTCTAAAGTGTGGCATCCATATCCTTCTTAAATACTCTAAGTTCATGTTCCTTGGAATATTGGGTCTAGGGTTTCTGTTATTAAACTTTGATTTGGCTTTCTTGGTTGTTTTTTAATTCCTTATGTACATTGGGTCCCTAAGTTACATCTTTTTAGGGTTTTCCGCATCAATTGGTATCAGAGCCTAGTTCTAAATCAAGTTGAATCCAGTGCTTTATCGTCCAAATGTACTAATATGTTTGTTTGCAATCCTTTTGTTTACTTGTTTGTTTGAGATTAGAACTATCAAAATGTGCTAATTCTAATTCCAATTGTTGTGTTTAAGTATTCTACTGTTGTTTTGTGTTGTGCAAAAGAAAAGAAATTAAAAAAAAAAACAATGAAAAAAAAAGGGAGAAAAAGAAGAAGAAGACATCAATTTAAGTTGTTGATAAAGTTAATAGTTTGGTTGCTCAACTCCAATTATACCATCTATTTTCCTGTTTTGTTATCCAAGTTTGTCCTCTCGGTTTAACTACCCCTTTCCTGATTTTTGTGAGTTTAGTTCATTAAATCCATTTGTGTTGATATCCTTTTTCAACTCCTTGTTCTCCAATTTGTTTACTCCTACGCCATTTATCTTATTCTGTTCAAAATCAATCATCTTGATTTAATTTGCTTAGTTCTTTACAAAGCTGAAAGGGGAAAATCTGAGTGGTAAAAGGCAAGGGAGAAAGTTCATTTAAAGAAAAAACCATAAAAAGTGTAAATACAAGAAAGTGTGACACCTTCTTTTGAGTGAAACACGTGAGGGAGTGCTCTATGAGGTATCTTATTATTTTATGTAGAAGTAATATTATGACATCCGAAGACAAAAGTGCAACTTAGGAGGAAGCTAGTGATGTGTCCTTCATGATCAAAGATATGCAACAACAATTTAAGTGTATAAATACCAGATTTGATGATATGAGGGAAATGATGAAGGATCAATCTAATACTATAGCAAAGTTGCAAATGAGACATAGGGAATATGAGGCTCCTAAAGCAAGAAGGTAGTTGAGATGTGTCTATGACCATGAAGATGATTAAACTATTGTGGTCAGAACTACTAACAATAGAAGAGATCAAAGATAATTTAGGAAGCAAGGCACCTATGACCATAATTTAGGCAGTATTAAAATGACAATTCCTCCATTCCAAGGTAAGAATGATCCTTATGCATGCATAAGGATCATTCTTACCTTGGAATGAGAGAAGAAGGTTGAATTGGTTTTTGATTGCTACAACTATTCTGAGGAGAAAAAGGCAAAGCTTGCTGCAGTTGAATTCATTAATTATGCTATTATTTGGTGGGATTAACTTGTTTTGATTAGAAGAAGGAATTGTGAATGGCTTATTAATACATAGGAGGAGATGAAGGCTATTATGAGGAGGAGGTTTGTCCCTAATCACTATTACAAGGAGTTGTACCAAAAGCTGCAAGGGCTCACTCAAGGTACAAAAAGTGTGGAGGACTACCACAAAGAGATAGAGATTACCATGATTAGGGTGAATGTAGAAGAAGATGGAGAAGTAACCATGACTCGATTTTTACAAGGGCTAAATAGGGACATAACAAACATGGTTGAATTGCAACACTTTATGGAATTAGAATACATGGTGCACATAACCAAGAAAGTTGAAAGACAACTCAAACGAAAGGATTCCACATAATTTGGGTAGAACTCAGGATCTACCTCATCTTGGAAGTCAAATTGGAGTAAAAGGGACAAGATGGCCAATTATAAGTCCAAAGTCGAGCTACCCAAGTACAAGAATATGGGTTCTAGCAAGAAGGCAGGTAATTCTGACCCCCAACCAAGTAGAAATAGAGATTTTAAATGTTTTAAGTGTTTGGGCAAGGGTCACGTTGCATCTTAATGTTCAAATAAGCGTGCAATGATCTTGAGAAGTAATGGTGATGTTGAAACTGAAAGTGAATCAGATGATAATTCTATGCCATCATCAGAGGATGAAAGTGATGGAGAGGAGTATCCGGTTAATGGAGTATCTCTCATTACAAGGCAAGCATTGAATATGCAAGTAAAGGAAGAAAATGAGGTGCAACGAGATAATATCTTTCAGATGAGGTGTCTCATCAGAGATAAGGTATGTAGTATGATTATTGATGGTGGGAGTTGCACTAATATTGCTAGCACAACTATGGTTAAGAAGCTAGATTTACCTACTATAAAGCATCTTAGGCCATATAAACTTCAATGGTCGAATAAGAGTAGTGAAGTTAAGGTAAATAAGTAAGTGCTTATATCATTTTCTATCGGAAGGTATCATGATGAAGTTTTATGTGATGTTGTACCTATGCATGTGGGCCATATTCTATTAGGAAGACCATGGCAATTTGACAAGTGAGTTATGCATGATGACTTTAAGAATCGATATTCCTTTGTAATGAATGAAAAACTCATCACTCTTGTACCATTATCACCTTAACAAGTTTATGAGGATCAATTAAAGATTAAAAATGAGAGTGAACAGAAAAGAAAGATTGATAAAAGAGAAAAGAAAGGAGAAAACGTGATGACACAAGAGAAAAAGAAGAAATGAGAAAGTTTCTATGCAAAAGAGAGTGATGTCAAAAGAGCATTCTATGTCAAACAACCTATAATCGTACTTCTATACAAGGAGGTTTATTTTAACACTAACAAGTTTGACCCATCTTTGCCTAGTGTTGTTGCTCTATTGTAGGAATTTGAAGATGTATTCCTGGACGATGTTCCAAGTGGATTGCCACATAATAGAGGAATTAAGCATCAAATTGATTTCATCCTAGGTGCATCCATCCTTAATCAGCCAACATATAAGAGTAATCCTAAGGAGACAAAGGAGCTTTAAAGGTAGGTTAATGAGCTTATTTCCAAAGGATATGTGTGGGAAAGCATGAGTCTGTGTTGTTCCTGTCTTACTTGTATCCAAGAAAGATGAGACTTGGAGGATGTGCGTTGATTGTCGAGCAATCAACAAAATCACTATAAAGTATCATCACCCCACACCTATATTAGATTATATGTTAGATGAATTGCATGGTTCCTGTGTCTTTTCTAAGATTGATTTGAAAAGTGGATATCATCAAATTAGGATAAGAGAGGGAAATGAGTGGAAAATAACTTTTAAAACTAAATACGGTTTGTATGAATGACTTGTTATGCCATTTGGTCTTATTAATACACCAAGTACTTTTATACGACTAATGAATCATGTTTTGCATCCATTCATTGGTAAATTTGTAGTTGTATATTTTGATGATATTTTAGTTTATAGTAAAACCCTAGAAGAGCATCTTGATCATTTATGTTCTATTGTAAGTGTTTTACATTTTGAGAAATTGTGTGCTAACTTAAAGAAATGTTCCTTTGTATTAATCATATCACATTTCTTAGCTATATTTTGAGTTCTAAAGGTGTCGAGGTTGACGAGGAAAAAGTTAAGGTAATTCGTGATTGACCTACACCTAAGTCAATTAGTGATATGCATAACTTTCATGGTCTAGCTACTTTCTATATACGCTTTGTTAGAGACTTTAGCACCATTGCTGCACCACTCACTGAGTTTATCAAAAGAAACACGAGTTTTAGTTGGGGTAGTGACCAAGACAAGACTTTTAATTGCATCAAGGAAAAATTAAGTTTTGCACCCCTACTTGCTTTACCTAACTTTGCAAAAGCTTTTGAGATTAAGTCTTATCGACATTGGAGTTGTTTTGATGTAGGAAAGACGCCCAATTGCTTACTTTAGTGAAAAGCTAAGTGGAGTAAGTCTTAATTATCCTACTTATGATAAAGAAATGTATGCATTGGTACGGACTTTTGAGATATGGTAATATTACCTTTGGCCCAAGAAGTTTGTCATCCATATTGACCATGAATCATTGAAGCACTTAAAGGGACAAAGAAAGTTAAACAAAAGACATGCCAAGTGGATTAAATTCATTGAGACCTTTCCCTATATTATCAAATATAAACAAGGTAAGGAAAATGTAATAGCTGATGCATTATCTCGTAGGTATGCCCTTATCTCTACACTTACTGCAAACTTATTAGGATTTGAATATATTAAAGATTTATATGTGAATGATCCAGACTTTACTAATGTGTATAGAGTATGTGAGAAGTCAGCCTTTGAGAAGTTTTATAGGCATAAGGGTTTCTTATTTAGAGAAAATCGTTTATGCATGCCTATGAGTTCTTTAAGAGAGTTGGTTGTAAAAGAAGCTCATAAGGGTGGTCTAATGGGTCATTGCAGAGTTAGGAAAACCCTATATGTCCTAAATGAACACTTCTTTTGGCCATACATAAAGCGAGATGTTTAGAGGATATGTGAGAAATGCATAACATGCAAACAGGCTAAATTTAAAGTTTTACCCTATAGATTGTATACCCCTTTACTCATACCTAACTATCCTTGGGTTGATTTATCCATGAACTTTGTACTAGGATTGCCATGAGCAAAAAGGGGTAAGGATTTTTGTATTTGTTGTTGTTGATAGATTTTCAAAGATGACACACTTCATCCCATGCCATAAAATTAACGATGCAAACAATGTGGCTGACTTATTCTTTAAAGAAGTAGTATGTTTGCATGGCAAGCTACGAAGTATTGTTTCAGACTGAGATACAAAGTTCTTAAGTTACTTTTGGAAGACTTTATGGGGTAAGTTAGATACTAAGTTATTGTTTTTAACTATTTATCATCTACAAATTGATGGGCAGACTGAAGTGGTTAATTGAACTCTTTCTACTCTTTTGCGTGCTATTATTCAAATAAATTTGAAAATATGGAAAGATTGTTTACCACATGTCGAGTTTGCATATAATAGGAGTGTTCATTCTACTATTAGATACTTTTTATTTGAAATTATATATGGTTTTAATCTGTTAACTCATTTGGATTTGGTACCTATACTTATCAATAAGTATGCCAACATTAATGGTGAACGCAAAGCTGACATGATAAAAAAATTGCATGAGAAGGTGCGGCAATATATTGAAAAATGAACTGATCAATACGCATCCTATGTCAACAAGGGACGAAAAAAGGTGGTGTTTGAACCTGGTGATTGGGTTTGGGTTCATATACGCAAGGAACGATTCCTAGCTCAGAGGCATTCAAAGCTACAACCTAGAGGAGATGGTCCCTTCCAATTTGTAGCACGAATTAATAACAATACTTATAAGTTGGACCTTTCTAATGAGTAAAATATAAGTGCAACATTTAATATTTCTGATCTTTTCCCTTTTGATGTAGGTGATGATTCAAGGACAAATCCTTTTGAGGAAGGGGGGAATGATGAGAACTATGAAGATGATGGGTGGAAGGTTTCAATAGATGCAAGAGGTCCATTGCACATTTCAGAAGATCTAATAACACAAGTTAGAACTTTAATGGATGCAAGAGGTCCATTGCACATTCCAAAAGACCCAATAATACAAGCTAAAACTTCAATTGATACAAGAGATCCATAGTACATTCCAAAATGCCTAATAACACGAGTTATAACCAAAAAGATTAAAGAAATACTAAATGGGCTGATTTAGGATATTTAAGCCAACCAAATTTCAAATGGTGCAAATTTAAGTTTTAAAGAGAATCCAAACTTAATTAATATAATTGGAATACTTAATGGGTCAAATTAAGTAATAGCATTCACTCCTACATATGAGTTTATTGTATGTGCTAAAATTTGTCTGAAATTCCTTTAAAATAAGAATTTCTCCTAAGTAGGAATTTCGCCTTTTTAAGATTGCTATCTTAACTTATAAATAGACACCCCTTATAACCTCTAGAAATCAGACAATTTTTAATGAAATAGAAAATAAGGGTTTTTTCCTTTGATTATTTTGAGAACTAAAGAACTTATTAAGTTCAAATCGACTTATCACTCCTAATTTCTTTCTTATCTAAAGTGTGACATTCATATCCTTTTTGAATACTTTAAGTTTGTATTCTTTCGAATATTGGGTTTAAGGTTTCTGTTATTAAACTCTGATTTAGTTTTCCTGATTGTTCTTTAATTTCTTATGTGCGTTGGGTCCTTAAACCCTATCTTTTTGGGATTTTCCACATCAACAAGAAGGTTTCTGGATTGAACTTTTAAGGTTTTCTATGCTACTACGAAATTAGAACTTCATCGCATAATCTTAGGCAATGTGACCATGGAATAAATGTTGGGCACTTGGATTCTCCTCATCTAATTATTGCAGCATCAAATCTCACATTCTAATTTGTTATTAATTAGGGCCAAGTGAGAACTTTAATATATTTATGTACATATTAGTATTATACTTGCTTCTCCTTGAGTTTAGGAAGAATTATTTTATTAAAAAAAAAGAGACTAATAGAAGGTAACTCTCAAACAAAAAGTCGTTTCAATTAAAAAACAAGTATCTACAAGGACTTTTTTTTTTCTTAACAAATTTTTTTTCTTTGAAAAAAAGTTTGATGAATAGAGGAGTGAATATAGTTAAAGATAAATGACATTAAATTAGTTTATAAATTTTCTTGTATAAAAAGAGCTTTAGATACTATAATAGACAAAGTCTAAAACACAAGAATAAAAATTATTAAAATAAAATTATGTTGTGGAATTTATACATTAGATCACATAAATTTAATTAAGATTAAGGGAAATTTGGTCATAATCTAAGCCTTCTTTTGTTTTCTTAAAACGGAAAAGAAAACCCATAATTTAAGTGAAATTAACGGAAAAAAGGTAAAAACAATTACCCCAAAATTTCCCTTTTATTTTCTTAAGAATTTGTTTTTCCTAAATTCACCTATTTTACTTAAAAAAAGAAAATTACTCCTAAATTTGTCATTTTATTTTTTTTAAAAAAGCAAAAAGAAAAGAAAACTTGTGGTTAATATATAAATTTATTCTCACCTTTTCACATTTTAACAAATTTAGTCTCACTTTTAAAAATTGACAGATTATACCTCAAAAATAATTTTCTAAATCTAGAATTAAAAGCAACGTAAAATAAACCCTAAAAACAAAATTATGCCTTAAATCCATGGGAGGTCCTACCGCATAGCGAGTGGTGAGCATCGCCATGAACTCTCTGCTACCAACAAGCTTGCAGGCGGCGAGGTAGGGGACAGCTTAGACCCGCTTGTCGTAGGTGAGGAGGGAGTAGCGTATAGACTTGTGTGTATTTCAGCGTATTCACATAGGGAAAGAGCAACACCAAAGGCTGGTCTCACAAAATTGGCCTTCTGAAGCATATAATCTTTAAAATCGAATGTGGGTTTTGGACTATTCAGTTCTTCTTGAAGAGCTGCAGCTTCTTCTTTGGCGAGAATTGCAAGAATGGAGGAGACGGATCGGTTTTGTTTGCAATAGAGGAGAGGCCTTGACAAGTTCCAGAGGGGATTGAAAGGTGGAGACATGAATTTGGATCTGGATCTGATTGCCTGGTTGGGGATGGATGATGTGTGAACCTACAAGCTTAAATTCAAAACTGTTTTCTTTTTTTCTTTTCACAGGTGAGATGCAGCTTGACTTTGGGAAAAATTGAGAATGGATAAATTAAGAACATGATATTATTATTTTTCTATCCTAATTTTATTATTTAAATTATGTTTGCCATTGAATTATAAAGCTCAATTGACCCAAATGTGTATGCGACTAAACTCAAATGCCACATCAACTTTTATCTTTTATACCCTGACATTTTTTAACGTTTTGCGTTTTTCTCACAGTAGATTGATTAGATTTGTGAAAACAAAAATTAAAAAAAAAAAAATATATATATATATATATATATATATATATATATATATAATGAAAACTAATGATTTATAATTCTTCCCTATCTACCAAAAAATTAAAAAAATCCATAAATGCTGGTCATTGACCTAACCAAACGATATAACTATCCAAGAGACACCTTTCCAGTTAAGAAAGAGTTATTCCACTATTATATGACTCGTGATGCCATATCTATACAACAACTTCGGAAAAATGACACCTTTTAGAGAAAAAAATCATCATCATCATACCCTTACACTTCCACTTACATGTCTATTTGAGCATTAATCAGCAATTCCTTATTTGACAAATGCCCGCATCCTTATGCAGGTCAAAAGTTTCTACAAATGATTCTCAGTGCGTACTGAAAATGAAACTATCCACTGGACTAAAGGCAAAAAGTGTTTCATTCAAGCGTGTCCATCCAGTTTTCTTGCACTCCATATCCCAGCTGAACTCTGACCAACCTAAAGCCTAGACCTCACAGTACCTTCGTCATCCAAGACAAGCATTACCTTCCCAATTACTTTCCTATCTTTAATAGCAGAAAAGGCAAGGCTGGCCTGCCAAGGACATAAAATCAAGTCGATCAGATGATAACTTCCTCTTGCATGTATAGTATATAAATCTTCATTCATTATTGTTTGTAAAGCACAAAATTCAATGATAATTGGAGACAGGGAATCATATGCTTCCATTGTTATCATGCACCAACAGAGAAATCTACCATTGGACTTCTAGATCAGAATGGGTTTCCAAGAAGAGTACAGAACTTAAAATCAAAATTTGATTTCCTAAATTTCAGAGGGGGATGTGTGGAGCAAAAACATGTCTAACTACATTCTTGTGATAACCCAGAAAATAAGGAATTTTAATTTTTGAAACTTAAATTAGATGTTAGTCCACAATGTGGAGGAGCGATTATCTTTCGGTGATTTGGGGTTGATTTAGTGCATTCAAGATGTGAGTTTGAAAAGTGGAAAAATGTGGTTATGTGATTGGTTTATGGTTATTTAGGGTGCACTGGAATGTTGCTAATTAAATGCCATAAGACCCCCGATTCATCTTCCCCTCGTCTGATTCCCCTTCTCTCCTTCTGTTCTAGCCACCCCTTTCCCCTCCCTTTCATTTGCAGCAATAAAACAAACCCAGCTACAACATCAAAACAGCCAAAACACAGCAACACATCGCCATCATCTCCTTCCTTTTGCAATTTTCCTTTTCTTCCACTTCCTTTTCCATCCTCATCACCATTATCACACTAGGCTATCATCAGTTGTTATCAAAATATTTAAGGGACTAAAAGGAGTGTTCTAGGGACTTTATCGAAGCTAGAATCATGGGTGGGAGAGATTAAATTTTCACACTTCAAAATTCAAGGATGAATTTTTTTAAACTAAGAGAGAATGATGGAGAATCAAGAAGAGAAATTCTTATTATTCGCCATACTTGTGATATTTTGTATTTATGATAATATTGTACTTTACAAGAGATTTTATTAGACTAAATATTATATTGTTTAGATATTTTCTTAGTTAGAGAGTTATTCTCTATTCCATAAATAAGATTTTTATTATGTTATTTTACAAAGACCTGAATGACTATTGAAATTACTTGAATAGCAATTCTATACTTTAGTTTGTTTCTATCCTATATTAGTACATTTTTGGATCTAGGTTCCCTAAGGTAACAAAACCACAATTTTAATTCAAACAGCATCAAATTAGTGTTTCAATGGTTAGTTTATGTTGTGTGGGAGTATACATAGGTTGAATATGTAATTTTGGGATGAAAATTGTGAGAAGGGGTTCAAAAATATGTAGAAATGGCCATCTTCTAGGACACAAGTCGGTCTGTGGCTGGAAAACAAATGCATCTGCCAGCCAAGTGCAGGCCAGCAAATGCAAGTTCTGTGTTGGGCAGCTCACAGGCAACATATAACTTTCGCATATGAGTTGTCCTATATATAAAGGAAACCACGAGGTGTTGATATTCAAGTTTGTCATGATATGGAGATCCGATATATTTTGGATCTCTTTTTCAGATATGAAATTATTCTGTAACCTAAACTTAGGTAGCATATTTTCCAATTATGAGATTTCTTTATGATTCGGGTAAAGGAAAGATCATTTATGATTAAAACAAGTCTTTTCTAGACTGCCTAATACTTGGGACTATGGAATATATTTTTTGTTCCTTCATAGTGTAATCCAATTCTTTTCTCGTATTGATATTTCAACTAAGTATAAAATATGAAATCAATGTTTGCTCTTTATTCCTTCACAAGATTAATAACTCCTCAAAATTCTCATTCTATCTTGGTTGAGGGTTTCCTGAATTATTCCTCATCTATGATGATGAATTCTTTATTGGTGACCTAACAATCTTCATATATAGTGAATTCTACACCCAATATTCACCTAAATAAGCTCTCTTAGATTAAGGTAATTCAAAAATAAGATCAATTTCAGAATTTTCATGGTAGACTTCGATGAATTAGTTCATCTAACAAGAAGTCATATATTTGTTCAAGTATCTTATACTTCAATTTATAAATTTGATTATTTTATTTATAAAAAAAGCATAACATGTGTTTTATGATATTATTAATATTTTAAAAATATTAAGAATAATATTTTAATATAATAGATATCTCATAATTAATATTTTATTCTATTTACTTCTATAAAGTATATTTATTTTATTTAATAATCATATTTTGTATATAAACAAACTAAAAATAAAAAATGTGTTTCATGTATAAAATATCAAAGATATATAAAAGACACTAAGTATCTATTGGCTACAAGACAAACATTCATAGAACCTATCTTTACTGACTTTTGTTGCAAATATAAATTTTGGACAATGAAGGGAAGAAAAACAAAAAAAAAAAAAAAGAGAAATAAGAAACAAAGAGCCCCATACCTCTAATAGAGTGTAAGTGTAAGAAATGTGGATAGTAATCAATCCCTTTGCAGTCCAAGAGAGTAGTTCCCTGAGAGAATCTTCAAGCACTGGTGGTCGATGTATTTTGTAGCTGCCCCAATAAAGCCCATGCACAGTCCAGTTCTGGAAAAGAGAGACATGCAATATATATTTTAAAATGTATATGAAAAAATTGAGAGCAATGCATTCTTCAGTAAAATGCAGAACAAGGCAGACAAAACTTATTCCAAAATTGCTATTTCCTGTAACTAGTGATCAATGCAACTGTTTGCTAAACAGTTTCTTAAAATCTTTTACTTTTGCTATACTCCGGTTACTTCAAGAAAGAAACAGTCCCGCAATCCCTTCATCCCTTTCCCATTGATTTCCAACAAACTAAACTTAATATTCACCTATTTCAGGGTAACTTAGCATAAGGACAGTTGCTCAATCTTATGGTTTACAGCCACATCAGATTTTCTTAACTTACATCAAATGAAGAAGCTAAAATTGATGGTGAGTGGCATGCCTAATGTATGGCTACTTATTTTGAGGTGTTTGGTGATGCCAGCACTAAATGATTGAAAACACCACATGTCCTTGAGTTTGATTTTTTCCATGCGATTTCCAAAGGAGAATTTTCTTAACCAGAGCTTACCGTAAGGACCAAAAAATACATGCAGAGATCCGTACTTACACTCAGATGCATGTTGTTAAGCACAATAAAGTATACTATAGTATGCAGTAATCTAATGAATGGAAAAGATAAATTAGAGAATGCAGTACCTTAACAAGGGCAATATTAGCAGGGATAGTAGGTACTTCACCGCTAGCAAACCCAATGACCAAAATTTGAGCACCCCAATTCAGAAGTTTTAAAGCTTCTTTAGTCAACTTGCCCCCAACAGGATCATACAAAACATCAACTCCTTTGAGTTTTCTTGCCTTGAGGAAGTCCTTAACACTCTTGATGAGACTTTCTTTGCTGGAGTCAACTACATGATCAACTCCCATTGACTTCAGAAAACGTACCTTTTCAGATCCGCTGTTGAAAATACAATAGAAGCCTTCAAGTGATGATCTTGGTTAGCAGTAAAAGTATCCCACACATCAATGATGACACCAATACAAGGAAGAAAATTTGGTCAACGAAACCTTGTTTAGCAAATGGCATATATAATTTTTAGTGGCAAGCAGGGAGAGACTAGTTTGTCTGAGAGGACGAGTCGTACTTGTTGAAACACCACAAGGTTTTCCTGACTCATAGTAGAATAACTCAAGGAAAGAGCAAATCAGCTGTTTAAAAGGATAGGAAGAAGGTAATGGGGTATGAGCTACAACCTCTCTCCATCAAAAGTCTCTCAAGGGACCTGAGGTAGCCATTAGCCTAAACCCTAATGGTTGGTTAAAAGGGAAGGGAGGTCAAAAGAGGCTCAACAGAATAAGGGGAAAAAATAAAATCTACGTACCTAGCAACGGCAATAACAGTGGCACCGGAAACCTTGCCAATTTGCACAGCAGATAGACCAACCCCACCAGCTGCACCAAGAACCAGTAACACCTACATACACTAGCATAAGTCAATTCCATGACATTGACATTAACAATCCATGAGAACGAAAAAAACAAAAAGGTATAAATGAAAAATGGGTAATAAAACCCCTAAAAGAAAAAGAAAAGGAAAAATGAAATCAACGGATGATCATAATGAGAAAAATGAGGAGGGGTTAATTAAGTACTTGAGAAGAAGTCAATTGAGCTCTGTGAACCAGAGCAACATGGGAGGTTCCATAAGCAACCGGCAGCGCAGCAGCGGCAATCATATCGCACCCATCTGGCACTCGGAATCTGTGTTTGTTTTTTTGGGGAGGGGGGGTTTAATCAGAACCCAATTTTAAAAAGAAATCAGAAACAGAAAAAAGAAATGGATCGTATACAGAATACAGACAGCTCGGACTGGTCAACGACGATGAACTGGGCGAAGGAACCGCTGGCGGAAAATGAACATACGCGGTCTCCGACCTTGAAAATGGAGACGGCGGGGCCGACGGCGTCAACGGTTCCCGAATAATCAGAGCCGGGGATGAAGGGGAGTGGAAGCTTCTCTTGGTACTTGCCCAGTATCTGCAAGTAGTTTGCGTAGTTCAAGCTTGTGGCTTTCACCCTCACTCGCACTGCTGTTGGAGAATCGACTTGTGGGACTGGCTCCCTTTTGCTCACCGTCAACGGCGAGTTTTCATCCGAAACCGGCACCGTTGGGTCACCCAGTTTCTTGCACACCAGAGCCTCCATTTCTTTGACACTCTACCTTAACCTGATTGTGATTGTGGTGAACGATGAATTTATAATAACAACCCAAAAACCCAACCCATAAAGGATTTGGTTGGAATGTAAGCCAAAGACCAAATTGAATTCCGCACACAGATGAAAGCTACGTAAGTTATTACTTAGTTACTATTGCTGTAAAAGATGATGACCAAAACGATTATGAGCTGTGTCACGGAGTTAGGCTTTGGACGTGCTAATTGGCACGACATTTAGTTGGTCTTGTCTGTAAAAATGAGTTAAGTAAATATTTGAGAGTTTGAGAGAATCAGCGGAAAGTATTGGGCAGTAAGTAAGTACTTGAAATTGCAAGAGGAAGAGAGAGTACGAGAGAAATTTGCAAATGAGTTTATATTAAGTATGTAAAGGTATATTTACAAGTGAGAGGAGTGACCTATTTATAACTGCTCCACCTCCTAAACGTGTGGTTACAAATAGCTATCTAAAATATTTATAATGAATATTCTAGAAAAGACATCTAAGGTGTCCCTTCAAGAAGGTTTTAGTGAGTATCTTTGCTGGAAGTCTTCTAGATGAGACACTTCCACACTCTTTTAGGACCTTCCATGTGCTGGAATTGGGCTGCAAAGGGAGCCGGACAATGTTGGCAGCCCGCAGAGGCTTATTTTGGCCCCCAATTCTTGTTTCCTCACTTTTTGGATGGGCTAAATTTAGTGTTCACGTGACATGTGGCAGTTGAGTTCATTTTGTTAGAATAATTCTTTTTGACGGAGAGTTGGGCGAAAGCTCTAAAACAAGCAAGAATGCAATCCGTTTCTCTGGTTTGTGATGTGTTTTTAGTTTTTGGGTTAATATATAAAAGTAACGTTAACCTTTTTTTGTTTTTATAGCAAAATTTGATACCACTTTTTTAAATATAATAATTTAGACTTTGTAAAATTCTTTTGTAATAAAAATAACACACCGTCTATATTTGTTAAATAAATTTGGTTAATTGTGATAATATAGTATGTTGACTTAGACTACTTAATAACATAGGAGAAAAAACCAAACAAAAAGTTAACCCATTTAAGAAAAGAGAGATTTTGTTATATTTATTTATAAAAAAATCACTTGTTATACATTATACAAAATAAAAAAGACTCAATAAAAATTTAAAATGTAAAATTCTAAATAAGATATAAGAGATATGATGTGATCTCATATAGTGAATATTGTGAATTATCTCAAAAATTTTTAAAACCTTTCAAATTGTAAAAATCCAATTAGTTATTTTTTATTATTAAAAAATTAGTTGTTATAATTATAAAATTACTAGTTATTATTTCTATTTTAATATTAATTTTTATGAAAAAATAAATTTAAAATAATATAAAAATAACTTCTTCTTTATGTAAATACATCTCAATTTTTTTTTACTCTCTTTATTTTTTTTATTAAAAATTATTAAATTAATCGAATTAATACTATTTCTATTATCTTATTAATTAAAGTATACATTAGTAGGAAAATTGGTTTTATTCTCAGAAGAAAACTATTATAACTTATTATACTAAAATATTATCTATGAAGATAGAAATTATCTTTAAAAATAATGTCAAATATGTTTTAAATAATATACCTTTCATATCTAGTTTAATTTTATTTACATTCATATTCTATTTATATTTTCTATTTTTTTTAACAATTTAAAGAATAGTTTCTCTAATTTTATTGTTATAGATGCAACTATTAATTAAATAGTTTCTATTACTAATCAGTTTGCTCTTATTTTGCCTTAGAATCAATTAATTTCTTTTGCACTAAAGTTCTTATCAAACACTTCCAAAATCAAAATTTTTATTGGATTACATTTTATATGTTGATATAAACATGTTTTTTCTACTCTAGATATTTTAGGAATTACATTTACTCTTCTTGACCCAAAACCAAAATCTAGTTTTAAAAATTGTAAGAAAACAATTTCTACTTGGAAGCAAGCCAACAAAATTTGTTGTTACACTATTCTAAGTACATTTTTTAATGATCCGTTTAATGTTTACTACTATTCAAAGAAAGTCAAAGAAATATGAGAAAAAATGAACAAAAAATATATGGTAAAGGATACTAGTACTCAAAAGTTTGTTATTACTAACCATTTTCATTTTAAAATGACAAATGAAAAAAGTATTTAGAATCATATCAACGAGTCTCATAAATTGCTAGATGATTTCAAGGATGAGGAAAATATAATAGGTTGTCTCATTGACAAGTTTTCACAATATTGGAATGACTTAAATATAAGAGAAAGCACATGTTATGAAGGATATTATTATGCATATCTTAATTGAGGACAAAAACAAAAAATGATTGAAAGAAGCAAAGGCAAAAAAGATGACTTTAATGGAAAATGTTGTGGAATATAGGAAAGGTGAAAAAGGAGAAAAAAACCACTATAGTCATCATCACAATCATGATAGGAAAAGGTATGATAATAAGATTTAAAGGTATAATCTCAATACTTCTCTTCCTTTTTCCCTTTATATCTTGTCTTTTCTCTTCCTCCTTTGTAAATCTCTTTTATTGATGAGAACCGTAGAGATGAAGGGTGGAAAGATTTAAAGATGCAAGAAGTTCATTGCATATTCCAAGAGGCCTAATAATACAGGATAGAGCTAGAAAGATGAAAGAAGAACTAAATGGGCTGATTAAGAACGTTCAGGCCAACCAAACTTCAAATGGTGCGAATTCAAGTTTGGAAGAGAGTCCAAACCTTATTAATATTATTAAAGTACTTAAAGTGTTAGGACTAAGTAATAGTAATCATTGCAAATTAGAAGTTTATTTTCTGTATAAGAATTTGTCTCTAGATAGGAATTCCTCCTAAATAAGGAATTATCCTAAGTAGGAATTTATGCCCCTTTAGGATTGTAATCTTAGCGTATAAATAGGCACTCCCTGTATACAAAAAGAGATAAGACAACTTTGAGTGAAATAGAAAGTAAGGGTTTTTCTCCCTCCATTCTTTTAAGAACTAAAAAACTTATCAAGAGGTACTTCTTATTGTGGTGTTCAAATCGACTTATCACTCTCAATTCCTTTCTTTTCTGGAGTGTGGCGTCCATATCCTTCTTGAATACCCTAGGTTCGTGTTCCTTCGAATATTGGGTCTAGGGTTACTATTATTAAACTCTAATTTAGCTTTTCTAGTTGTTCTTTGATTCCCTATGTGTGTTGGGTCCCTAAGTCACGTCTTTTTGGGGTTTTCTATTACTTTAAATTTCATCAAAAAAAACTTTTGTATTATTATGCCCCCTATATTGGTGTCAAAACCATCTTCAATTGTTTTTATTGCATTAGAACATTAGGTATTTTTTGCATAAGTCATTCATATTTTTGTATTAAGGTATTAAGCACATTAGATTTTTAGTCTTATTGCCTATAACTCGTTTTGGTTGTATTTGTTTGTTAAAACTGAGTTGTGTCGCTAGGTTGTTGAGAGACCTATTGAGAGCTTATGGATTATAGGGAATTATTGTGCCTAGGGCCTAATTTTTTAAATATGAATCCGATTATCTATAGAATTACATCATGTTCTAATTTTTCTACCTCAAAAAGTTCTAAAAATCGTAAAATAACCAATATTGAGGAGATAACTTGAAGTTCCCAACTTCACCCTAAGATCTACTAGTTTGTGATGCTAAGAGGGGGGTGAATCAGTATCATACCCAAAAAAACTTTGATAATTTAAGCCAAAAATGAACTCTTTCCCAAATTCAACTAAGGTAGATCTATTGTTACCTACTGATCATAATAGTCCCCAAAGTTACCTTTCAGACACCTTGCCTATTAGACGAATTGATTGTTCTTGACTAGGTCTTCTTTTAGGTTGTAGGTTTGATGATTCTTTAGCTGTGTTCACAACTCAATTCAAAACATAGAATGTAAATTCAAAGCAAGGACACGAGAGATTTACGTGGTTCCGTCAATGTGATGTACTCCACGGTGGTAGAGTTTCTTCCTTTATCGAGACAATCCACTATACTTGAGAACACCAGTATGGTATTCCCTATGATTACAATGGATGTCTTAATCTTCTACTCCTTTCACTTTTGCAAATACAAAGCAATCATAATACAAAGAGTGTCACTTATTGTGTCTACCCTTCTTCTAACTTGTGTTGTCTCTATTTGATTTGAATAGGCTGCTTCACTATCGCTTGGAAGATCACCAAAACACTCTTTAACCTCTCTTGAAGAAATCTGAAAAATTCGTTGAGTTCTCTCAAATGCTTCACCGAATTTCTTCTCTAGGTTGTCTCATACAACTCCTGGTCTCATCGTCTCATGACCTACACTTACACTTCAAGTCTTCCGTTTCACGTCTCACGGCCTGCCTTACGCTACTAGTCTGTAGTTTCACATCTCTTAGCCTGCACCACGCTTCTGGTTTTGCTGGTTCACGTCTCTTGGCCTGCACCACGCTCCTGGTCTGTCGTTTCAAATCTCTTGGCTTGCACCACGCTTTTGGTTTTGCTGGTTCACATCTCTCAGCTTGCCTCACGTTTCTAGTCTGGTGTTTCACGTCACACGTTCTGGTCTGTTGTCTTCTCTTCTGGGTGGTCTCACAGATACCAGGTCTGCTGTCTTCTCTTCCGGGTGGTCTCATGAATACCAGGTCTGCTGTCTTCTCTTCCCGGTGGTCTGTTTCTTATTTCTCCTCTTGCAGGTGGTGCATTTCTGGTTTGCTCTTCTGGTTTATATACTCCCTTCAATGCAAACCCTAGTAGGGTTTACAGGAGCTGCGACGAATTTCCTTTCTTGCCCCTCTATGTGGCTTTATATTATTGTTCCATACAAAATTCAGCATTATCTTCCTTCTTAATTTATTTTTCTTACTTTTTTCTTTCTACTAGAAACTCATCCCTTAAATGCTTGAACGAGCCACTTCTGCTTGCACACTTAGATCTAGTTGGCAACAATTACAACCCATACAAGGTTGTGGGAACAACATAACTTTAAAAGACTTCAATATAACTATTGATGATTGGGAGATTTCAAAAGTCAAAAAGACTAGATTTGCAAACTTTCAAAATTAAATGTTTTCAAAAATTATTTAATAATCAAAACAAAAAAAAAAGATATTTAACTTACAAAATCTTTTGAAACTATTCATCTTCTTTCTTAAAAATATCTTTAAAATTACAAAAACAACATTAAAAGTATACCCATATTGGCTTGATATAGGTAGGTATCAAACCTCTTACAAAAGAAAGTTTAAACACTTTCATTCTAGTAGTCTTCAGGATACTAGATTTATAAATTTCTAAGATTTCTTTTTCAGCTTGATAGAGTTTAGCTTTTGTAGCAAACCTATTTTTTTCAATTGTTATCCAAACCTTATTGTTTCTTTAAATGACAAAAAATATTTTACAAAGTATGGTTTTACAAATCAAAATGCTTAATTACAATATGTTGGAAGGATTAATTTTGGTTGCATTAATTTTCAAAATTCATTACAAAACAATAATTTCTACATTTGCATCCAAACATAAGTTCTAATTCCAAAAGGGAGAAACTTTTCTTTTACAAATACATCTTTCTCATTCAAATACTATGATCCCAAAATCTATCTAATAGAAAGATATAACTCTTCCTAAAGATTAGATCTTATAAGGAGCAATAAAATTCTAACCATCAAAACAGTTTGAACCAAATATAGAAATTTCCAAAATAGACTAATTTTAAAACAAAAAAGTTGTCCTAACTTTCAATAAAAGATCTACAAGTTTTAGATCAACTGATGAAACCTCCATATCTTCTTACCATAAATTTAGGACGTGTATCCGTCATCCCTTCTAGAACAAATTTACCTTCAAAACCTTTAAGATTCTCCACCTCAAACATACTAGGTGCATATTTCCAAACAACAAATTACCAAACAAACATCCCTCACCCCATCTAACTAAACCCTTAAGAACAATCACCTCCCATTTCACCAACTCCATCTGCAATCACATTAAACATTACAAATGAAATGCATATTTTAGAAAAAGAATTTGAATCTGATAAAAAACTTTTACATGATAATTTTTATACTCCTTATAATACCTAAAAAAGGAATTAGTTTTTCCAAAATTTTCTTTGAAAAAAATCACATCCAAAATGAATTTTATAATCTTATTTCAGCCAACAAAGCACATATCATATTTTTTTATTGGTTTGAAATATATGCATTACAAAATGCCATGGATTATCCTTTCAAAAATTCTACAAACCTTATTACTTTTAAAAATAAAACCAAAGAACGAACTACCCCTAATGACCAAGTTAAGAAGTCAGAATACCCACCTCTTAGACAAGTCAAGATAGTTCATCAACAATACCCTATTGATCTAGCCTCTCATTCCCCAAGAATTAGCTATTCTTGAAAAACTTTCCAGAATGATCATTCAACTATATAGAAAACCAGATCCGACAAACTATCATTCAAAAGACCACTTCTAAACCAAAAACTAGCAAAATCAGACATTTTATTTTCAAACCATATCAACCTCCCAAACTTAATACAAACCAAGAAAGAGAAAACCCATTCATCTAAGAAATTAGAACTCGTTTAGCTTCTTTAGAACCTTTTTCATCTACGAAAAAAGGAAATTAACACCTTTGGAAACAAACCAAAACTACAATCCTTAAACCCAAAACAAATTTCTAAATCACAATAATAGTTACAAATCTCCAAACCTAAGATCAACCATATTTTCTAGCCAAAACCCATATATGGACTCATAGTTCTAGATCTTGACCTTGAAAATAAACCAAATGCGTTAAACCAAAACAAGTTCAATGCCTCTTCCATTTACGAATAGAACATTGATGACATGTCAAAATACAACATTTTTAGTCTTTTATAACAAATGACTATGATAGTTAATGCCTACCAAACTCATAACAATACCCTAACAGAACTATTACTAAGCTCTTGATAGCATGATTTTTTTGGACAACTCAAAGGCTGGTGGAATTATCATCTTACTAGTGAATAGTAAGACTAAATCCTTAAAGCCATACAAACCATAAAAGATAGTGTACCCATCCTCAATAGTTTAGGTAACATTATAGAAAATGTTGTAATTTGTCTTATTTTGACCATTTTCTTACATTTCATAGGAGATCCTTCATATCTTAGAGACAAAAATGCTGAGTTACATACAAATCTTAAATGTAAGAAACTTAGTGAGTTCCAAAGCTATAAAAAAAAACACTTTCCACATAAGAGTTATGGTTAGAGAACACTTAAACCAGCCTTTCTAGAAAGAAAAATTTTCTTGTAGTACTCTCAACCTTGTTAAGAGTGAAAACTAGACAAAGTCTTAGAACCACCTATAGAAACCTCATTCCTTATGATCGGTTAACTTACGGATAACTAATCAACTTTTTCAAGATGTCAAACTCCAAAAACATATCAAATGGGAAATGAAACAATCCCATTTTGAAGTTATAACCTTCTACCAACAATTCAACCTAAGAATTCCAAAACTTTTAGAACTCAGTAGGAAAAAATATACCAAATTTTATAATAAATCTTACTGTACTTTCAAAATATCCTAAAGGCAAACCAATAAATAAACCTACTACAATAAACTTAAGAAAATCAAAACATTCAAGTCAAAGCTAGAATCAAAACTTTCTACTTCCAAAGCCTCCTTTAAAGACATTACTTGTTACAAGTGTCAAAAGAAAGGACACATATCCAAATACTATAAACTTAACCAAATCCAAGAACTACGTTTAAAACCAAAAATTGTTTCTAAATTATAAGCTATACTCCAAAATATTTCAAATTCTAGTTTTGATTTTGACCCCTCTTATGATTACTCAAATAAAAAATCCTTCCAAACAAATGAATTCCAAACCACTACCTCTTTAGAAACTGAATCAGAATCCAAAGAAATCAATATGCTTACAAAGGACTAGCAAACCCTAGTAAGCCTCATTAAATACAATACTAATTCCAATCTTTAAAAAAGTACCTAGAAACCCTTCTCAAAATCTTCCACAAATAGGAAACCAAAACCATTACTCCATTAACCTCTAGACCAACATATGATCTCATTACAATTCTAGCCAAGAAAAACACCATAAAGCCCATTCCTATCATACAAGAACTACAAAAAAAAAATAAAAAACATTAAAATAGAACTTAGAGAACTCAAACAAAGCCAACAAAAAGACAAAAAAAAAAAAAACAAAAACCTATAACATCTCTTGGAAAAACATTTAGAAGAAACTTAGGATAATGACCCTTAACCAAAACCAAATCAAGAACAAAAACCCCAAAATCTCCAAGACCTAAAGAAAGTTCCAAACAAGTTTCTTTTTTCTCTATAATAAGTTACTTATAGAAAATATTTTATTAAAATCACACTAATATTTTCAAATGATTTTAAACTAGATACAATTGCTTCTTTTATACTAGTGAAAATTTGAACCATATCAAATAAGGAATTGTTCCAAATTATTTTCAAGAAAAAACCAATAAAAAACTTTCAGTTGTAAACAATTCAAAAATGACCATTATAAACAAAACAACAAGTTTTATTCAAAATCTGCACTTCCAAATCAAAATTTCTTTTGTTTTGGTTGAAAATATGTATCATATGAAAATTTTAAGAACACCATTTATAAACCTCATTGCTCTTTATATTGTCAATTATGATGGTATTTCTTTCAAAACAAAATTTCAAAAACTTCATTTTCCTTGTCTTGAAACTCTAAAAACTAGAAATCTAAACCTTATAAAAGCCCATTTTATTATAAGAATAAAATCCATACCCTCATTCAAGCCAAAGAACAAAACTTTCTCTATTTACAAAAAGGTCTTTCTCTCTAAAGAATTCAAAACTAGTTACAAAAGCTTGCAATTTTAGAAAAAATCTTTGTTTTTCAAACAAACTCTCCAAAATGAACTTTGTTCTAAACTTCCAAATACTTTCTAGAATAGGAAATTACACATAATTGATTTAGCTTATAAACTATATTTCAATGAAAAACAAATTCCTACAAAAGCTTGACTTATCCAAATGAACGTAGAACTAGAAAGTTATTATAGAAAAGAGATTTAGGATTTAGAATCCAAGAAGTTCATCTTTAAATCTAAGATCACCTTGGTTATGTATTGCTTTCTATGTAAACAAGTCAGCAAAACTCAAAAGAGGTACTCTTAGGTTAGTGATCAACTATAAACCCCTTAATAAAGCCTTTAAGTGGATTAAGTACCTTATTCCTAACAAAAATGACTTGTTACAAAAACTCCATTATGTCTATATCTTTTCTAATTTTGACATGAAATTTGAATTTTGGTAAATTTAGATTGATCCAAAAGATAGGTGCAAAATTTCCTTTATTATTATTCCTTTTGGACAGTATGAATGGAACATTATGTCATTTGATTTGAAAAATGCCCTTTCTAAATTATGAATGAGATCATATTCAAAATTTTGTATTATTTATGTTGATGATGTTTTAATTTATTTAAACTTTGTTGAATAGTATTTTAAACATTTGCAAATGTTTTTTTATATTGTTGAACACAATGAACTCGTGATATCTTAGTCTAAGATATCTTTATCCCAAATTAGAGTGAGATTCTTTGGAGATTACATTTCTCAAGAAACCATTACACCTATTAAAAGAGCTTTAGCCTTTGCTGATAAGTTTCTAGATAAAATCATAGAAAAATCCCAACTTCAGAGATTTCTAAGAAGTGTCAATTATGTTTTGGATTTCATTCCAAACATAAATAAAATTGCAAAGCCCCTTCATGATCATCTTTAAAAAAAAAAATCCCACTCCTTAGACTCCTTAGTATATTGCTTTGGTCCAACAAATCAAAACCTTAATTAAAGAAATTCCTTACATTCATCTTGTAAACTCTTCAATTCCAAAAAATAATAGAAATTGATTCCTCTAAATTAAGATATAGAGGTATTCTTGCACAAATAAAAAATGGTAAGGAACAAATCATTCAATTTGTGTCTGCACATTAGAATGATGATCAAACCTATTCCATCATCTAAAAAGAAAATTTGTCCATTTTCATATGTATTACGTAATTTCAAAATGATTTACTAAAGAAAATTTTCTTTTACACATTGACTGCAAGTCTAGAAAAGAAGTTTTACAAAAATGTGTCTAAAACATTACATCAAAATAGATCTTTGCTTATTAGTAAGCCATACTCTCTACATTTGATTTTGAAATTGAATACATAAGAGGAGAAAGAAACTCTATTTCTAATTTCCTAACAAAAAGCATTTGAAAGTTCAAAACAAAGTTCATTTTAGAGGGTTTGTTTGAAAATAGAGATTTTTTCTAAAACCACAAGGTCTTGTAACTAATTCTCAATTTGTTTTAGGGAAAGATCATTTTATAAATAAAGAAGATTTTGTTTATTTTTCTTAAACGAAGGTATGAATTTTATTCTTATAAATAGAATGGGCTTTTATGAGGTTTAGATTCCTAGTTTTTGTAGTTTCAAGAAAAGGAAAATGAAGTTTTTGAGATTTTGTTTTGAAATAAATACCATCATAATTGACAATATAGGGAGTAATGAGATTTATAAATAATGTTCTTAAAATCACCATATGATGCATATTTTCAACCAAAACAAAATAAGTTATAATAAGGAAATATTGATTTTCGATAAAAGCCATTGTTTTATTTGTAATGGTCATTTTTGAATTGTTTGCAGTTAAAAGTTATTCATTAGTTTTTTCTTGAAAATGATTTGGAACAATTCCTTGTTTGATATAGTTTAAATCTGCGCCAATATCAGAAAGAGTAATTGTATGCAGTTTGAAATTATTTGAAAATATTAGTGTGATTTCGATAAAATATTTTTTAAAACTAAATTTTTCTAGAGAAAAAGGAAAATCATTTGGAACTTTCTCTAGGTTTTTTAGATTTTAGGATTCTTATTCTTAATTTCATTCTAGTTCAGGGTTGCTGTCCTAAGTTTCTTCTAAATGTTTTTCCAAGAGAAGTTATAAGGTTTTTTTTTTGTCTTTTTATTAGTTTTGTTTGAGTTCTTTAAGTTTTGTTTTCATGTTTTTAATTTCTATTTATAGTTCTTGTATGGTAAGAATGGGCTTTCTGGTATTTTTCTTGGCTAAAATTGTAATGAGGTCATATGTTGGTCTAGAGGTTGATGGAGTACTGGTTTTGGTTTTTCGTTTGTATAAGGTTTTAAGAAGGGTTTATAAGTACTCTTTTTGGAGATTGAGGTCGGTAATGTATGTAATGAGGTCTAATAGGGTTTACTAGTCTTTTGTAAGCATGTTAATTTCTTTGGATTCTAGTTTATTTTTTAAAGTGGAAATGGTTTGGCATTCATCTATTTAGAGGAGTTCTTCATCTAAGTAATCATAAGAAGGGTCAAAATTAGAACTGAAACTTGAAATATTTTAGAGTATAGCTTCTAATTTGGAAACAATTGCTAGTTTTAAATGTAGTTCTTGGATTTTTTGATTAAGTTTGTTGTATTTGGATATGTTTCCTTTCTTTGGACACTTGTAATAGGTAATGTTTTTAAGGGGGATTTAAAAGTATAAGGTTTTGATTCTAACTTTTTCTTGGATGTTTTGTCTTTCTTAGGTTTATTGTAATAGATTTGTTTGTTAGTTTGCTTCTGGGATTTTTTTTTAAAGTATGGAAACATTTAGTATAAAGTTTGGTATACTTTTTCTTACTAGGTTCTAAATGTTTTAAAATTCCTAAGTTGAATTGCTAGCAAAAGGTTCCAACTTGAAAATGAGATTGTTTCACTTCCCATTCAATGTGTTTTTGGAGTTTGAGATCTTCGCAAATTTTGAATCCTTCTTGTTGGGTGAAACTGATTAATTCTTTGTAAGTTAACTGATTATAAGGAATGAGATTTCCATAAGTGGTTTTAAGAGTTTGTCTAATTTTCTCTCGTAACAAGGTTGGGAGTTTTGCAAGAAAATTTTCTTCTTAGAAAGGTTAGTTTGAGTCTTTTCTAAGTATAACTCTCATAAGGAAAGTGTTTCTGTAGTTTTGGAACTCACTAAGTTTCTTACATCTAAGATTTGTATGTAACTCAATATTTTTGTCTTTAAGATGAGAAGGATATCCTATGAAAAGTAGGTAAATGGTCAAAATAAGACAAGTTACAACATCTTCTATAATGTTACCTAAACTATCAAGGATGGGTACAATGTCTTTTTTGGTTTGTATAGCTCTAAGGATTTGGTCTTGATGTTCACTGGAAAGATGATAATCCCACCAGACTTTGAGTTATCTTGAAAATTCTACCATCAGGAGCTTAACGACAATTCTATTTAGGGTATTTTTGTGAGTTTTATAAACATTGACTATCACTGTCATCTATTAAAAAAGACTAAAGATGTTGTATTTGGACATGCCATCAATGTTCCATTCATATATGGAAGAGGCATTGAACTTGTATTGGTTTAATGTGTTTGGTTTCTTTTCAAGGTCAAGATCTAGAGTTATGAGTCCATATATGGGTTTTTGGTTTAAAAATGTGGTTGAGCTAGGGTTTGGAGATTTGTAACTCTAATTGTGATTTAGAAATTTGTTTTGGGTCTGAGGATTGTAGTTTTGGATTGTTTTCTTAGGTGTTAACATCCTTTTTTGTCAATGAAAAGGGTTCCAAATAAGCTAAATAGGTTTTCATTTCTTGAATTAATGGGATTTCTCTTTCTTGGTTTGTATTAAGCTTAGAAGGCTAATATGGTTTGAAAATTGGATGTTTGATTTTGCTAGTTTCTGGTTTGGAAATGGTCTTTTGAATGGTAGTTTGTTGGATCTAGTTTTATATACTATTTAGTTGGGTTCCTATGGTATGGAAATAGGTATTAGGGAAATTGTTTTCCTAAATGATCATTTTGGAAAATTTTTCAGGAGTATCTGATTCTTAGGGAACTTTATGAGGGGCTAGATCAAAAAGGTTTTGTTGATGGATTATCTTAACTTGTTTAAGAGGTAGATGTTCTAACTTTATGACTTGATTATTAGGAGTAATCCATTCTTTAGTTTTACTTTTAGAAGTAACAAGGTTTGTAGACTTTTTGAAAGGATAATCCATGGCCTTTTGTCATGTATATATTTCAAACCAATCAAAAAACATAATATGTGCTTTAGTGGCTACAATAAAATTATAAAATTCTTTTAAGATGTCATGTCTTTGTAGAAGAAAATTTTAGAAAAACTAGTTTCCTTTTTTAGTATTATGAGGAGCATAAAAATCATCATGTAAAAACTTTTTATCTTTGAATTCTTTTTCTAAAACGTGCAATTTATTTGTAATATTTTCTATAATTGCATATGGAGTTAGTGAGGTAAAAGGTGATTGTTCTTGAGAGTTTATGTAAATGGAATGAGGGATATTTGTATGGTAATCAATTGTTTGGAAAGTATACTTGGTATGTTTAAGGTGGAGAATATTAGAAGTTTTGAAGGTAAATTTATTGTAAAAGGGATGGCGGATACATGTCCTTGATCTATTGTAGAAGATATAAAAGCTTCATCAGTTAATCTAAAACTTGAAAATCTTCTGTTGAAAGTTAGAACAAAATTTTCGTCTTCGAATTGGCGTATTTTGGAAATTTATATATTTGATTCAAGTTGTTTTGGTGGTTAGGGTTTTATTACTTCTTTTATAATCCAATCTTCAGGAAATGTTATATCTTTCCATTAGATGGATCTTAAGATCATAATGTCTAAATAAGAAAGTTTTATTTGTAAAAGAAGAGTTTTCCCTTTTTGGGATTAAAACTTATGTTTAGATGCAAATGTAGAAATCATTGTTCTGTAATGAATTTTGAAAATCAATATAACTGAAATTGATCCTTCCAGTATGTTGTAATTATAAGTTTTGATTTGTAAAATCATGCTTTGTAAAATATTTTTGTCACTAAAGGAAATGAGGTTTGAATAACAATTGAAAGAAATAGGTCCACTACAAAGGTTAACTCTATTGAGGTAAGAAGGGAATTTTGGAAGTTTGTAAATCTAATATCCCTAAAAACTACTAGAATGGAAGTGTTCAAACTTTCTTTTATAAAGGGTTTGATACCTACCTGTACCAAGCCAATATGGATATACTTGTAATGTCTATTTTTGTGATTTTGAACAAATTTTTGAAAAAGAAGATAAAGAGTTTCAAAAGGTTTTTTAGACTAAATATCTCCTTTTTTGATTTTGATTGTAAATTTTAAAAGTTTATAAATCTAATCTTTTTGGACTTCTGGAATCTCCTAGTCATCCATACTTGTATTGGAGTCTTCTAAGGTTATCTCCTTAGTGTTGGCTATTTTACGATTTTTTAAAATTTCACAAGTAGAATAATTGGAACAAGATGTAGTTTTACAGAGAATTGGGTTTATATTTGAGAAATTGGGGTTTAGGCATAATAATTTCCTATAATCCATATGCTCTTAACAAGTCTCTCAACGCCCTAGCGATATAACCCAGTCTTAATGGGCAAACACAACAAAAATGAGTTATGGGCAAGAACATTTAGAAATATAATGTGCTTGACACCTTAATACAAAAATATGAATGACTTATGTAGAAAATACTTGATGTTCCAATGGAATAAAAACAATCAAAGATGGCTTCGATACCAATATTAGGTGTATAACAACAAAAGACCTTTTATTGATGAAATTTAAAGTGGTACATAAAGGAGATTTATAAAGGAGGAAAAGAAGAAGATAAAATATAAAGGGGAAAGGGGAGAGAAGTATTAAAACTGATGAATGAAAGTCTGAAAAGCCTAGATTGTTGTAAAGGAAAAAGGCATTGAGGTGTATAGGGGAAGGCTCTTCCCACTTTTCCTTTTCTCTATAAAATTCTTCTTATCATAGGTATTAACTTGGTATATTGATTATCACACTCAGGATGATACTCTTATTCTCATTAGAAAATTTAAAGTAAAATGGTGGGGCTTATATAAGATCCTTAAATCTAACATACAAATTTGGATAGATAGTATAAACTAGCCTATATAGGCCCAACCATTATAAACTAGGACTCTAAATACTACATTTCTAGTGTAAAAATCCCATACAACTACCTTTTTAGCTATAGCCTAAATTGAAGAAGAATCCTTTACAATAATGTAACAATTATTGCAATTCAAAACCTCAACAGATCAAGATTCTTTAATTCATTCCTAAAATAGTAAGCCCATATCCCTTTAAAGTTTACAAAACAATGAAGATGACTGTTTTGACATATTTCCAAAAACAAAGCAAGCTAAGGATAACTAATTGTAACTTTATAAAAGTTACTTTTGGCAGTTTTAAGAAAGAAAGCTTGTCACCATGGTGATCTAGATTTGGAGATGAGCTTCTTAGATATGTTTTAAGGATTGACTCTCTTGGTTTGTGAGTTATTCAATCTAAGTTTTTATAAGCAAACATAAGAAGGGTTTTGGACTAATTTTTGCCTTAGTTTGGATAGGTTTTCAAGTGGTGCTTAAACTCTCTTGTAGGTTTTAGATAGGGGCTTTGTGATTTCCTTGGCATCTTTGGTTTCGAAAAATCAAAGATAGGTACGCTATCTTATATGGTTTTTATAGCTTTAAGGATTTGATCATGTTGTTCACTGTAAGATAATAATCCCATCAGCTGTTAAGTATTGATGAAATTTAAAATAGTATATAGAGGAGATTTATAGAGGAGGGAGAGAAGAAGACAAGATACAAAAGGGAAGCAGTAGAGAAGTATTGAAACTGGCAAATGAAAGTTTGGAAAGCCTATCTTGGAAATCTTTCAAGCTTCCTTTTATAATTGAAGAGGCAGGAAGATTGTGGCAAATAAACAGAATCAATCATCAAAAGTAATCTTGAAATTTTGTAGAGTTAACATTTTCTTTTTGTAAAATTGCTTTTCTTTTTTATAAAGTCAATAGTCATGAAAACTTTGGCTATAAAACCATTGAAAGTTGTTTTGTCATTTTGTAAAGCTAGGAGTCACAAGCCTTCTTTCTTAAAACCAAAAGTTACTTTTGTAAAGTTACAAGTAGTTATCTTTAGTATGCTTTATTTTTTAAAGTATGTCAAACCAGTCATCTTTATTACTTTATAAACTTTCAAGGGACATAAACTTATAATTTTTAGAATGAGCCAAAGAATCCTGATTTGTTAAGGTTTTGGATTATAATAATTGTTGTATTATTGTAAGGTATTCTTCTTTGGTTGGGCTATAGCTAAAAAAGCAATTACATAAGATTTTTGTACTAGAAATGTAGTGTTTGGAGTCTTGGTTTGTAATGGTTAGACCTATATAGACTAACTTAGACTATCCAACCAAATTTGTATGACGAGTTTAAGTAATTTTTTAAAGATTTTAAATAAGTCTCACTATTTTACTTTGAATTTTTTAATATGAATACGAGTATCATCTTAGGTGTGATAATCAAAGTACTAGGCTAATACCCAAGGTAAGAAGAGTTTTATGGAAAAATGAAAAAGAAGGGAAAGTCTTTTCTCATTTTTAGAATGTTCATATTTAGTTTTGAATAAATCATAACCTTTTCAGACTTTTGGAGGAAGAATAATTATTTTATAGTTGAGGAGGTAAGAAGATTGTGACAGACAAATAAAATTAATCATTGAAAGTAATTTTGAAATTTTGTAAAGTTAGTTTTTCCTTTTTGTAAAGTTACTTTTGCTTTTTGTAAAACCAGTAGTCATTAGTACTTTGTTTGAAAAGCCATTAAAAGTTGTTTTGTCATTTTGTAAAACTAATAGTCATAAGCCTTTTTTCTTGAAATTGCCAAAAGTTACTTTTGTAAATTTACAACTAGCTATCCTTAACATGTTTTATTTTTAAAAGTCTACCAAAATAGTCATCTTCATTATTGTGTAGGTTTTAGAGGGATATGGGCTTAATATTTTTTAAATAAGCCGAAGAATATTGATTTGTTGAGATTTTGGATTGTAATAATTATTGCATTATTACAAAGTATTCTTCTTCGATTTGAGTTATAGTTAAAAAGGTAGCTACATGAGATTTTTATGATAGAAATGTAGTGTTTGGAGTTTTGTTCAAACAATGACGGAATTATTTTGATTCTACTCCAAATATTCTTATTCCAAAAGTCTAGGAAAGTTATAACTTATTGAAAACCAAATATAAACCTTCTATAAATGAGAAAAGGCTCTCCCCACTTTTCTTTTTCTCTACAAAATTCTCCTTATCATAAGTATTAGCTTGGTACTTTGATTATTACACCTAAAATGATACTCTTATGCTCATTAGAAAATTCAAAGTAAAATAGTGAGACTTATTTATCCCTAAAAAATTACTTAAACTCACCATACAAATTTGGTTAGATAGTACAAACTAGTCTATACAGGCCTAACCATTACAAATTAAGACTCCAAATACTACATGCTTAACCATTACAAATTAGGACTTCAAATACTACATTTTTAGCACAAAAATTTTATGTAACTGCCCTTTTTAACTACAACTCAAACTGAAGAAGAATAGTTTCTAATAATGCAACAATTATTGCAACACAAAACCTCAACAAATCAAGATTCTTCAGCTCATTCTAAAAATAATGAGTCCATATCTCTTCAAAGTTTATAAAGTAATAAAGATGATTATTTCAACATACTCTAAAAAATAAAGCATGCTAAGGATAATTAGCTATAACTTTACAAAAGTAACTTTTGGCAATTTCAAGAAAAAACGCTTATAACTGTCAACTTTGCAAAATGACAAAATAATTTTCAATGGTTTTCTAAACTAAGTGTTCATGACTATCGACTTTACAAAAAGCAAACGCAAATTTACAAAAAGAAAATGCCAACTTTACAAAATTTCAAAATGACTTTCGATGATTGATTATGTTTATCTACCATAACGTCCCTACCTCTTTAACTATAAAGAAAACTCAAAAGATTTCCAAGACAAGCATTTTAGACTTTTATTCACTAGTTTTAATACTTCTTTCCACCTCCCCCTTTATATTTTGTCTTCTTTTCTTCCTTCTCTATAAATCTTTTTTATGTACTACTTTAAATTTCATCAATAAAGGGTTTTATGTTGTTGGGCACCCTTTATTAGTATTAGTCTTCTTTGATTGTTTTTATTACATTAAAATATCAAGTATTTTTTTGCATAAGTCATTCATATTTGTGCACTAAGGTGTCAAGCACATTATATTTCTGAGTCTTTTTGCCTATAACTTGTTTTGGTCATATTTGCCTATTAAGACTAGGTTGTATCCTAGGGCATTGAGAGACCTATTTAAACTTATGGTTTGTAAGAAATTATTATGCCTAAGCCCCAATTTCTTAAATATGAATTTGATTCTTTATAAAACTACATCTTGTTCCAATTCTTTTACCTTTAAAAACTCTATAAATCATAAAATAGTTAACATTGAAAAGATTACCTTAGAAGACTTCAATAGAGGTATTGATGACTGACAAATTCCAAAAGTCCAAAAAGACTAGATTTACAATCTTTTAAAATTTAATGTTTTGAAAAATTATTTACAATTAAAACTAAAGAAAGAGATATTTAGCTTATAAAAACCTTATAAAACTATTCATCTTTTTTCTTAAAAATTTCTTCAAAATCATAAAAGCAAACATTACAAGTACATCAATATTAGCCTAGTATAAGTAGATATCAAAGTTTTTACAAAAGAAGGTTTGTACACTTCCATTCTAGCAGTTCTTAAAGATATTAGATTTACAAACTTTCAAGATTTCCTTCTTAGCTTAATAAAGTCTAACCTTTGTAGTGAACTTATTTCTTTTAATTATTATCCAAATCTCACTATTTCTTTAAGGGACAAAAATATTTTACAAAGTATAATTTTACAAATCCAAACACATAATTATAAGATGCTAGAAGGATAAATTTTGGTTGCATTGTTTTTCAAAATTCATTATAAAATAATGATTTCTACATTTGCATCCAAACATAAGTTCCAATTCCAAAAAGGAGAAACTCTTTTTTTACAAATAGAACATTCTCGTTTAAACACTATGATTCAAAAATCCATCTAATGGAAAGATAAAACACTTCTTAAAGACTGATCCTATAAGGAGTAATAAAACTCCAACCACCAAAACAACTTGAAACAAACACTGAAATTTCCAAATTAAACCAATCCTAAGACAAAAAAGTCATCCTAACTTTCAAGAGTAGGTCTACAAACTTTTGATCAATTGATGAAGCTTCCATATCTTCTACAATAGATTTAGGACATCTATCCGTCATCGTTTTTACAATAAATTTACCTTTAAAACCTCTAAGATTCTTTACCTCAAACATACTAAGTTTATCTTTCCAAACAATAAATTACCATATAAGCATCCTTCACCCCATTTACATAAACCCTCAAGAACAATCACCTCCCACTTTACCAACTCCACCTATAATTACAAAAAACATTACAAATGAATTGCATGTTTTAGAAAAAGAATTTGAACTTGATAAAAAACTTTTACATGATGATTTTTATACTAATGATGAGAACCATGGAGATGATGGGTAGAAGGTTTCAATTGATGAAAGAGGTCCATTGCATATCCCAAAAGGCCTAATAACACAAGTTAGAGCTTTAATGGATGCAAGAG
Source organism: Bruguiera gymnorhiza (assembly GCA_020883675.1). Lineage (NCBI taxonomy): Eukaryota > Viridiplantae > Streptophyta > Magnoliopsida > Malpighiales > Rhizophoraceae > Bruguiera > Bruguiera gymnorhiza. Next base: position 175,064 of record JAIRCJ010000013.1, on the reverse strand, counting down.
ATCCATTGCACATTCCAAAAGGCTCAATAACACGAGTTAGAGCCAAAAAGATTAAAGAAGCACTAAATGGGTTGATTGAGGACATTCAGGCCAACCAAACTTCAAATGGTGCGAATTTAAGTTTGAAAGAGAGTCTAGGCCTAATTAATATAATTGGAATACTTAATGGGTCAGACTAAATAATAGTATTCACTCCTAAATAGAAGTTTATTGTATGTGATGAAATTTTTCCGAAATTCCTCCAAAATAAGGATTTATCCTAAGTAGGAATTTTTGTGGCTCTTTAAGATTGCTATCTTAGCCTATAAATAAGCACCCCTTATAAGCTCTATAAATTAGATCAGACAACTTTGAGTGAAATAAAAAGCAAGGGTTTTTCTCCCTCGGTTCTTTTGAGAACTAAAGAACTTATCAAGAGGTATTTCTTTTTGTGGCATTTAAATCAACTTATCACTCCCAATTCCTTTCTTTTCTAAAGTGTGACATCCATATTCTTCTTGAATACCCTAGGTTCGTGTTCCTTCGAATATTAGGTCTAAGGTTTGTGTTATTAAACTCTAATTTAACTTTCTTGATTGTTCTTTGATTCCTTGTGTGCATTAGGTCCCTAAGTCACGTCTTTTTAGGGTTTTCCGCATCAACTTCACATAATGCTGAAAAAAGAAACTAGTTTGTCAAAAATTTTCTCCCAAAAAAATAAAAAATTCAAGAGGATTATTATATGTTTCTTTCGAACCTCAAAGCACACATGTTATTTTTTGATTAATTTAAAGTTTATGCATTCCAAATAAATTATCCATATCCTTTCAAAAAGTCTACACAACTTGTTACTTCTAGAAGCAAAACCAAAGAATGGATTACCCTTGATGACCATGTCATAAAATCAAAATATTTGCCTTTTAGACAAGTCAAAATAGTCTATCAATAAATCATAAACCTAATCAAAGAAATTCCTTGCATTCATCTTATAGACCTTTTAGCTCCAAAAATAGTAGAAACTAATACTTTTGAATTAGGATATGGAGGTATTTTTAAACAACTCAAAGATAGCAAGGAATGTCTACACATTGAAATGATTGTCAAAGTAATTATTCTACCATCAAAAGAAGTTTTGTCCATTTTCTTATGCATTACAAAATTTCAGAGTGATTTACTAAAGCAAAAATTTCTTTTATGCATTGACTACAACTTTGTAAAAGAAGTTTTACAAAAAGATGTCTAAAACATTGTATCAAAATTGATTTTTGCCCTGTGACAAGCTATACTTTCTGCATTTGATTTTAAAATTGAATACATAATAGGAGAAAGGAATTATATTCTTGATTTCCTGACCAAAGAATTTCTTCAAAATAGAACCAAAGATGCCATGAAAATCAAAGAATAAGGGCAAAGCCCCTATCTAAAACCCACAAAAGTGTTCAGCCTCTACTCCAAAACCTATTCAAACCAAAATAGAAACTAGTTAAAAACCCATCTCAGGATTGCCCATAAGAACTTGGATTAAATAGCTTACAAACTAAAAGAGTCAATCCTCAAAACATAATCAAGAAGCTCAGTTTTCAAAAGTTCCTTAAAAACAACTCCAAATCCAAAATTGGATAGAGAACATCTACAAAACTTCATATGTTTTTACAATACTTCAAAGTTTATCTACCTTACAAGAACTCTACAAGGAAGATATAAGTAAAGTATTAGCTTCTGTCTTTAAAAAAGTTTCAAAACCTTCTTTTAAATATTTAGAAAAACCTCATTTTCAAGCATATTTGTTGTAGAACTAGAATTTTATGATAAAAATCCTTTTAATACTATCCCAAAAATATTTCCTTCCGGATGATATTTCAAACTTTAAGATTTTTCCAAACCATAAACCTATTATATGATATTACTTGAAATTACAGATTCAAGCATTTCTACCTTAATAAATCTTATACTAACCCAACTTATTCAACTTGTCATATATTATAAATTATCCTCCCTCAAGAATAAGGGATTAATCTTTCAAAACTTAAGACCTTCTCTATTTCCTTTAAAACTAGAATAAATCATTGTCAAACCTTCTCATACTAAGATTACCAATAAGTCTTATATAATACCTTTTTCATCCAAAACCAAAATTCTTAACTAGTTTAAATAATGGTGCAATTATTTTGGTTCTACTCTAGATATTCTTATTCCAGAAGTTTGAAAAAGTTATGACTTATTCAAAACCAAATATAAACCTTCTACAAATGAGAAAAGGCTCTCCCCACTTTTCCTTTTCTCCATAAAATTCTTCTTACAATAGGTATTACCTTAGTATTTTGATTATCACACTAAGGATGATACCCTTATCCCCATTTGAAATTCAAAGTAAAATGGTGGGACTCATTTAAAATCCTTGAAAAATTACTTAAACCCGATATACAAATTTGGTTGGATAGTATAAGTTAGCCTATACAAGCCCAACCATTACAAATAAGGACTCCAAACAATACATTTCTAACACAAAAATCTCATATAACTACCTTTTTAGTTGTAGCTCAAACTGAAAAATAATACTTTGCAATAATGCAATAATTATTGCAATCCAAAACTTCATTAGATCATGATTCTTCACTCATTCCAAAAATAGCGAGCACATATCCCTCTAATGTCTACAAAGCAATGAAAATTACTATTTTAGCATACTACTAAAAATAAAGTATGTTGAGGACAACCAACTCTAAGTTCACAAAAGTAACTTTTGATAGTTTCAAGAAAGAAAACTTATGATTGCCAGCTTTACAAAATGAAAAAAAAAATTAGCGGTTTTCTAAACAAAGTGTTCATGACTACCAGTTTTATAAAAAGCAAAAGTAACTTTATAAAAAAAAAAATGTTAACTCTACAAAATTCCAAGATTACTTTCAGTAATTAATTCTATATGTTTGCCACAATCTCCCTACCTCTTCAACTATAAAAGGAAGCTTAAAAGATTTATAAGACAAGTTTTTCAGACTTTCATTCACCAGTTTCCTCTATGTATGTTATCTTCTTCTCTTCTTCTTTTGTAAATTTCCTCTATGTATTACTTTAAATTTCATTAATAAAAGGTTTTGTGTTGCTATATGCCTTGTACTTATATATATGTTAGAACAAAAGTTCCATATTTTATTATCTATACAAATCATAGATAATGCTTGTGGTTCAAGTAGTTATTATACCTTTTAAAGGTCTTCCTTTCCTAGGTTTTAAACTCATAGGTCAAAACTTTTATATTTTTTATTAAAATAACAACAACCTTCTCACCAAAAGGAATCTAAATTCCTTAAATGCAGCCTTTAACAAAAAGAAATTTACAATTCCTTTTCTTATATAGCGAGCCACTTTCCTACTGTAAGAACTAAACCATTCATTACATCGTTACACAAAGGCCACCACCCACCGATAACTCTATAACCGCATACCTTTGTTTGTACAGTAACTATATGACTCTTAATTTCATGGCGTAGGGACATAATTCCCTTACTCACGTAAAGGACAAAACTCACATTAAAGGACACAACTTATCACTATGCCACTTACTTTACAATAGATTCTTTTTTTTTTTCTTTAATTGCCATGCACAACTCTAATATTTGTTCAAGCATGCAACACTTCAAGGCATACACCATATTTAAAACATGAATTATTTAATGTATGAACAATTAGATACAAAATATCAATATCATGGGTATTAAACTTGATGCTTTTTTGCATAATTAAAAAGAAAATATATCTTAAATCTTAATTAAGTTAAAATTTACTTAATTCTTATGATATCCTTTATTTTAGTCCTAAACATTTTAAGATTTTTACAATCAAATTCTATACCTTATAACCTTTTCAATTTAGTCTTATATCTTATTGAATTTTTTTAATGAGTCCATCTATGAATGAAATATAGTCAAGATGTTAAATATAGTAGTTTGACTAGATGAAATTAATAAGATTGTATGAATATAATAAGATGGTCAACCATTTGAATTAACATTTTAGGGGTTTTTAGGAAGGGAGCGAGAGAAATGGTACCTTAATGTATTTTCTTAATTAATTTTCATCTAGTCAAATTATGGATTTAACATCAACTAGATTTCATCCATAAAAAGACTCAATAAAAAAATTTGATAAGATATAGAATTAAATTGAAAAAGGTTAAAAGGTATAAAACTTAATTGTAAAAATTTTAAAAAGATTAAGATTAAAATAATTAATATCCCCTTAATTGTTTTATGAAACTAGAAGTCAATTCCTTCCTATAATTAAAATTTGTCTTAAAATTATTAGAACAAAAAGAGGATTATATTAAAAATAAAATATTTGTTTCAAGTTGAATATACAATATCACTTCTTAATGCAAAATTCTTCACAAAAGTGCATTTAAGTTATAGTGAATTTTTTAATAAAATAAAATAAAATAAAATATATTTTACTATAATTTATATTATTGAAATCAAATTTTCAAAACTTTCGTATATTATTTAAAATTATTTTATTAAAAAATAATATATTTCTATATATTTTTTCCTTTTGATTAAAAGAGAGTCACCGTATATATAATAATTTAAAAGTCATTTGGCTAAGAAAATATATTTTAATGTTAATAAATACAACTCTTTTAACATATTTTCATAAAAAATTATTTATTATAACTATCAAATAAATTAAAAAATATATCTAATTTGTAATTTGAAAATGTTTTAACAAAGCTCAATTTTAGTTTACATAATTTAAAAATGTCAAAGTATGGGTAAAAGCTCAAGGCATAATAAAGTTAAAAGGTAAAATTATAAAATCTCAAATTTCCAATATAACTGAGCATGAATTCTATATGTTAACCTCTAATTATTTAGAGGAGTTTTCATTAACCAGGGAAAGTCATCCAGAAAAACTAAATCTCACCTATATTGGTAAGAAACAAGTTGCATTAAGATTCGATAATTTTCATGTGTATCAAATCAAGGTCAAAATTGCATATAGATAATTGGAAAGAGTATGTCCTCGCCTCGGCTTGTCAAACACTAAACTTTATAAGAACAAGAGAACATGATTAAAGAAGGGAGTAAGCAACAATATGCTGGCAGAAGATCATAGACCGAAGTTGTATGATCACAAGCATGAGATTTCCCTAAAAACTATAAAGGGAGAACAAGATGCGAGAGGTAATGTAGATAAAGTGCAATTATGGCCATGCCTATACTGAATGTGGAAAAGGAGAAGGTGATACGGAAAATCCCAAAAAAACGTGACTTAGGGACCTAACGCACATAAGAAATTAAAGAACAATTAGGAAAGTTAAATCAGAATTTAATAACAAAAACCCTAGACCCAATATTTGAAGGAACATGAACTTAGGGTATTCAAGAAGGATATGGACGCCACACTCCAGAAAAGAAAGGAATTGGAAGTGATAAGTCGATTTGAACGCCACAAGAAGAAGTACCTCTTGATAAGTTCTTTAGTTCTTAAAAGAATTGAGTGAGAAAAACCCTTACTTTCTATTTCACTCAAAGTTGTCTTATCTCTTTTTATATACAAGGAGTGCTTATTTATAGGCTAAGATTGCAATCTTAAAGGGGTACAAATTCCTACTTAGGACAATTATTTAAGAGGAATTCCTATCTAAGGACAAATTCTTATACAGAAAATAAACTCCTAATTTGCAGTGACTACTATTACTTAGTCCTAACACTTTAAGTACTCTAATGATATTGATAAGGCCTAGACTCTCTTACAAGTTTGAATTTGCACCATTTGAAACTTGGTTGGCCTGAACGTCCTTAATCAGCCCATTTAGTTCTTTTTTCATCTTTCTGGCTCTAACTCGTGTTATTAGGCCTCTTGGAATGTGCAATAGACTTTTTGCATCCTTTAAAACCTTCCACCCTTCATCTTTATGGTTCTCATCATTCCCCCTTTCCTCAAAAAGATTCGTCCTCGAATCATCACCTTGTTTATACTTGATGATGTAGGGAAAGGTTTGAATGAATTTGATCCACTTGGCATGCCTTCTGTACAACTTTCCTCGTACAAGTAAGATAGGAACTGCACAATGACTCATGTTTTCCCTCACATATCCTTTGAAGATAAGTTCTTCAACCTGTCTTTTATGCTCCTTTGTCTCCTTAGGATTACTCTTATATGCTAGCCGGTTTGGGATAGATGCACTAAGGATGAAAACAATTTGATCCTTAATTTCTCTCTTAGGTAGTAATCCACTTGGAATATCATCATGGAATTCATCTTCAAATTCCTACAATAGAACAACAATAGCACTAGGTAAAGATGGTTCAAGCTTGTTAGTGTTAAAAGAAGCCTCTTTGTACAAAAGTACGATCATAAGTTGTATGGCAAAAATTGCTTTTTAGGCATCACTTTCTTTTGCATAGAAACTTTCTGTTTTCTTCTCTTTCTCTTATGTTTTTACATTTTCTCCTCTCTTTTCTCTTTTATCAATCTTTCTTTTCTATTTACTCTCATTTTTAATCCTCAATTGATCCTCATAAGATTGTTGAGGTGATAATGGTACAAGAGTGACAAGTTTTTCATTCATTACAAAGGAATATCGGTTCTTGAATCCATCATGCATAACTTGCCTATCAAACTACGATGGCCTTCCTAATAGAATATGGCCCGCATGCATAGGTATAACATCAGATAAAACTTCATCATAGTACCTTCCGATAGAGAATGACACAAGCACTTGCTTATTTACCTTGATTTCACCACTCTCATTCAACCATTGAAACTTATATGGTCTAGGATGTTTCATAGTAGGTAAATTCAGCTTCTCAACCATCGTTGTGCTAGCAACATTAATGCAACTCCCACCATCAATAATCATACTACATACCTTATCTTTGATGAAACATCTCGTCTAAAAGATGTTATCTCATTGCACCTCATTTTCTTCCTTCACTTGCACATTCAATGCTCACCTTGCGATTAGAGCTACTTCATTAATTGGATACTTCTCTCCATCACTTTCACCCTTTGTTGATGGCACAGAATCATCATCTTTATAGTCATAGGCACGTTTCAATTGCCTTTTGCTTTAGGAACCTCATAAGTTTCGTACCTCCTTTGCAACTTTGATATTGTATTAGCTTGCTCCTCCATCCTCTCTCTCATATCATCAAATCTGGTATTCATGTGCTCAAATTGTTGTTGCATAACTTTGATCATGAAGGACATGTCAATAGCTCCCTCCTGAGCAACACCTTTGTGTTTTGAAGTCATTATTTCTTCTAATTTAGAGCCAACTGATTTAGAGTTGGGCTATGATACCAACTGATGCGGAAAACCCCAAAAAGACGTGGGTTAGGGACCCAACGCACACAAGGAATCAAAGAACAATTAGGAAAGCTAAATTAGAGTTTAATAACAGAAACCCTAGACCTAATATTCGAAGGAACACGAACTTAAGGTATTCAAGAAGGATATGGACATCACGCTCCAGAAAAGAAAGGAATTTGGAGTGAGAAGTCAATTTGAACGACACAAGAAGAAGTACCTCTTGCTAAGTTCTTTAGTTCTTAAAAGAACCGAGGGAGAAAAACACTTGCTTTCTATTTCACTCAAAGTTGTCTTATCTCTTTTTGTATACAAGGGGTGTCTATTTATAGGCTAAGATTGCAATCCTAAAAGGACACAAATTCCTACTTAGGACAATTTCTTATTTAAGAGGAATTCTTATCTAAGGACAAATTATTATACAGAAAATAAACTCCTAATTTTTAGTAACTACTATTACTTAGTTCTAATACTTTAAGTACTCTAATGATATTAATAAGGCCTGGACCCTCTTCCAAGTTTGAATTCGCACCATTTGAAACTTGGTTGGCTTGAACATCCTTAATCATCTCATTTAGTTCTTCTTTCATCTTTCTGACTCTAACCTGTATTATTAGGCCTCTTGGAATGTGCAATGGACTTCTTTCATCCTTTGAAACCTTCGACCCTTCATCTCTACGGTTCTCATCAGAAGGTGGGTGCGGGTAATTGTGGAGGTACATAGAAATCAAGCACATGAGCTTGACAAGGGACGGATAAATTACATGCACAAATTTGACCTACTCTCTCTTATCTTGTCGAATTATTTCATCACTCTGGTGAAAAAAAAAAAGGAAAGAAATGACAAAAATAGTTCCTTTGAAGCCTTCCACCCTTTATCTCTACGGTTCTCATCAAAAGGTGGGTACGGGTAATTATGGAGGTACGTAGAAATCAAGCACATGAGCTTGACAAGGGACGAACAAATTACATGCACAAATTCGACTTACTCTCTCTTATCTTGTCGAATTATTTCATCACTCTGGTGAAAAAAAAAAAAAAGGAAAGAAATGACAAAAGTGATTGCTATTAAGTATCTCTTTTTTCTATTTTAACAAAATATTAATTTTATAAATGAATATCACTATATAATAATACATAAAAATAATATAAACAATAAGAAAGTAATACAGTAATTTATTTTCTTATATATCATTTCATTTATTTGTAAAATTAAGTGAAATATGGTTGATTTATATTTTTTATTACTACAACTTTATTTTCTAAATATTATCACTTAATTTTTTTCTTTTTAAATTATTATCAAAATACTTTAAATTGTATTAGTAAAAACTTTTGATGAATATGTCTAGAGATATTTAAAAAATTGGTTATAAATTTTTACAAATTTTACAATTAAGTTTTTAACCTTTTTATATTTTTATTTAAATTCTATATTTTTTTTGGATAAAAAATAGTCCAATGGTTACTAATTTTTACTTAGTTAATGTATAATTTCTAATAATTTTGATTAGTTTTTGTTTAAAAAATTAATTTAAAATAAATTAAAAAAATATAAAACTCAATTGAAATTATAAAAAAATTAAAATTTAATTATAAAAATTCATAAAAATTTAAAACTAATTTTTTATATATTCCAATATGTGTGTGTCTATATATATGTATATACACTTTAACATTTGGAATGATCATTGACAAATTCATTCTTACATAAATATTGCATATCAATGGATTTATATCCAACTTTGTGACACAAATATTTTTAAAATGATCTATGTTTGTGTCAAACATACTTGTCAAATACAACACTCCCCTTCAAAACTTGTCTAACAAAACAAAAAGAATAAAAATTTTAAAAAATCCAAACACATGTATTAGACACTTATAATTCACTTGTTGAATACTTTTATTATATGTGATGGACATTTCTTACTAGCGTGTTATACAAATAGATATAAAAATAATTTTATAACTCTTAAAATTGATACACACAATAATTTTTTTCTATAAACATATTAATGAATAATTAAATGGTAAACAAATAGTAATCAACAAAAACAATTTAGTTTAGTAATGATATTAGATATTTTATAATCCCTTAAATATCATGTCATATATTTATTCTTTTAAATTTATTAACAAAATATTAATTGCAAAGTAAAATAGCATATAGATTTTTATAAATTATATGATGAAAATACTAAATTTACTAAAATATCTAAATTACACATATATCAACATATATTATATCTAATATATATTTTATAATTGTGTCCATACCATATTTGTTTCCTAATTTTTTAAGAGTTTATGTGTTCCCGCGTCTATATCCCGTATTAGTGTTCATGCATCATAGATATTCAACGATCTTTACAAAAAGAAAAAAAACTGATATATTCTTGCATTTAGAATTTTTGTGATAGACATACTAGTCATAATATCCATTTTATTATACATTCTATTTGTAGAAAAATATAACTTACTTTTAATAATATTTTGTGATTAATTTTGATAATGTAATTGTCAATACTAAAAGGATACTAGATTTTACGAAATTATGTAACCATTTTATGAGTAGTAAGTATTTCATGGCTTTTAGCATTCTCGTGGTGTCAATTAGAAAGGTTATTTCTTACTTTTGGTGCCACCCACAAGTGATAAAAGATTGGTGCAAATTTTGTAACATCAATATGGGAAATGTTTCTGAAGTTTTCCAAAAAAAAAAAAATGTTTTATCCATTGAAATTTAACAAATGAAATGTTAAATGCGTCACGCAATTTGTTGCTTATTTATATTTATCATTTATCATTATACTCATATTGAGTTGCTTGCACATAAATTGGTGAAATTTTAAAAACTTTTACATTTTATCTAGTGTTTACTATCCCATCATGCCTTTACTTCTTGTAATCAGGTCATTAATTTTATAGATTTTATCATTTTGAGTTATCAATTTTTAATTTATGTAATTTGAATTATCATCTTCAAAAAGATGAATCAATATGGATCTTCCGTTAAATTCAATTAACAAAATTTGTGACATTTGACACGATAGATGTGAAATTAATTTATTTATTTTGACATATAATTTCTCTCTCCTACCCGTTAGTCTCTCATTTCTCCTCTTTAGCCTTCCCCTTTCTTTGCTTATCCTAAATTCCTAATTGTCGCACAAATATACCCTAAAAAAACTCGTAGGAATCGCCATTGAAGGAGGAGGACTGCAAAGCAGAGAAAGGAAAGAGAACGACTGAAAAACTAAAAGCAGAGAGTCAAAATAAAACGAGGAGAGTTGTTTACATTATTTCAATGTATCAGAGGAATACCCCATTACCGAATGTGGTCATAAAAATTCTTTTGATGGAATAAGAACAATTTTATAAATGCACATCTACAATTGGCCTGTAAGTTGAACCCCAATTTCACAAGCTTATTCAAGCTTAATGTTACTAGAGCCTGTTGACTAATGGTTGATCCTTGCCTGGAGGCTTCGCATTTAGACTTGGCTCCATTGTGTTTAAATTATCTCAATGTTTCGCATCTACTTCAGGAATTAGAAATTTAGGATCAGCAGGAAAAGAGATGAGAGGGAGACCGATGTGTAGAAGAGAAAAATTTCATGTCAAAAAAAAAAAAAAGCTGGGTCTCACCTCGTCAGATACCACCTTGTGTTTAGCTGAGCTTTGTCAATGGATCTTAACCGAAGACTAACATTGACCCATCTTTTGAAATTCGTGACTTGAATTAGATAAATTGAAAGTTTCTGACCTAAAATGACAAAATTCACAAAGTTTGTATTTATTCCTTTATTTTAACCAAATTCCTTGAAATTAACTTATTAGTTAATGTTTTTGATTTGCACGTTAGATTAAATGATTATAGTCTTATTTAACTGTTTATTATGATTGTTAAAAATTGAAAGAAAAACTTGATATTTTAATTCTAGTTGATAATGTTGAGAAACTTATTTTTGAATTATATAATAAATACTGTGTTGCATATTCTTACATAAGGGGTTCATCAACTTGATGTAAGGGAATTAAATGTATTTTATTATTATTTTTTAATTTAAGAAAATATTTAGGCTGCTTAATAAAAATAAATTAACATGAAGTTTATAATTTATTTAAAACTTTCTTTTATTTTTATATCTTTAATTATAAATTTATTATAGCTCCTCTAGAAACATTAAGAATTTCATCTATTAAATTTTTTTATCATGAAAATGCTAAAATATTTCAATTTTTTTTTCAAATAATAAAATTGAACCATTAATTCAGTTGTTTTTATTCATTTATTTATTTATTTATTATTATTATTATTATTATTTTATGTTTTTTGTTGTTTGAGCAGGTGTTCTATTTCAGTTGTTATTATTTAATTAATTTGCCTAACAAGGTGGGTGGGTGGCCATGGCCTCGCCCGGATTCTAAGCTATTCAACTCAATTAGGGGTGGGTCCTCAACAGCACGGCAAAGGTCCGCACAGACAGCCGGACACTGGCTCACCCTTATCTACTACTGCTGCCAGCGATCTGCTTCTTCTGAATTGAGTTGATCAGTCAAAGGAGTGCCGCCATTAATCTTTTGCCTGACAAGGCGACCTTTGCCTGGAGATTAAATTATTCATCACATGTGCTACTAAACAGCTCAGCAAGGGCCGGCACAGACGAGTAGCCGCCGCCGCCGCCGCAGCCTACAAGTTCCCGGGCGCGGTTTTGGATATTATGAGTGGCATACTGTTTCCGCAGCCGCTGGCATCCCATCGCCAATCCTGTTATTTTTTCCATATCAATGATTCCAATGGTGCAAGAAATGACAAGGGCAGAAGCATCAGCTTTGTCTATGGCGAGCAGCATGGATATTCTTATGGTTATGGTGATTTGTCTCCGAAATTGCTTAAACTCCCACCTCTTCCTCATGCTGCTTCTTCTTCTGCTGGTGCTCCTTCTCATCACTCGGGTACCAAAGTTACACATATGCGTTTTTACTACCGGTTTTGCCTTTCCTCCACATTCCCTTTTCCATTCACCCTTTTAATTTTTACGCGTTCTTGTTATTTAGTTTAAAGACTGAGACTTCTGTGCTGCCAGTTATTTATGACACAGCGCATTTGCAGGGCAGTCATTGGACTGGAAATCAAAGCAGAAAAATAAGAGAATTGCTGGCATAGACCAAGATGAATTATTGGATCCTGCGCTTTTGGCTGATCCAGACAGCTGTTTTTGTGAGTTTAAGGGCATCCATATACACTACAAGGTATGCGGCAATGCAGAATACCAAGTGCATAGCCAGGCTGTTAGCGTTATGAATAGGAAGCTCGACCTTCCCATCATTTTATTACATGGCTTTGGGGCCTCTGTTTTCTCGTGGAGTCGAGTTATGAAGCCCCTGGCACAACTGGTTACCACTTCCAAAATTCTTGCCTTTGATAGACCAGCCTTTGGATTGACGTCCAGGGTTGATTATTTGAAGCGTTCTGGATCTCCTGGCACCAACACTAGACACGCATTGAATCCATACTCCACAGCCTTTTCCATTCTTGCTACCTTGTACTTTATTGATTTCTTGGCAGCTGACAAGGCAATTCTCGTGGGGTATGGTCAACTTCAAACTAAGCTCTTGTCCTTAACAGCATTCTTGTTCAGCTTCATATATCTTTTTCCTCAATTCTCAAAAATAAAACTAAAGCCTAAAATCAGTGATTTATATTAAGTTGTTGGTCTCCTCTTGTTAGACCGTCCTAGCTAAGATGCATGATAAAGAGAGCTATGAAACTGAGATGCTAATAGATTAGGATCATTGTTATGGTTCATGTCTGAGATCTCCATTTGCTGAACATATGGCTTTATCAATCACACATATTGAACTAGCAAATAGGCACATATGTCCCATCTGTGCTTGGATTCCCTCATGTAAACTGCCCTGCCACTTTGAAATGTGTTTTTTTTTTCTTTTGTGGGAATCATTTTTATTTGCCAACCTATCATTGTTGAATGATTATCTCTTTCTGAACCTGTTAAAAAATTACCATTCCAGGCATTCTGCTGGTTCTCTTGTAGCAGTCAATTCGTATTTTGAGGCTCCAGAACGCATTGCTGCTCTAATCCTTGTTGCCCCAGCAATATTTGCCCCATTTTCTGTTCGTAAGGTTGCGAAAGAAAATAAAATGGGAAAAGATAGAGTTGTTGAAGGAGGAGGCATATCAAATTCAAATATATTAGGAAAGCCATTTATCAAGCTTCTTGAGACTTTAGCAAAGTTTGCTAATTTTATTGTTCAGGCAATAATGCAAGTGGCGAAGGGTATGACAAATATGCTGAATTCTTTATATAAGAAAACATTGTCAGCTATCTTGTGCTCTGCCCTCGGTGTAATGCTGGTACGAAACCAATTCCCTTTGTATTTATCATTTGTTGATTCAGTTAGTTCTATTGACCTGCTTGAATAAACATCAACAAATAATACTACTTCAAGTTCTTAATTCAAATGTTTCTAGTGACTATTTGTGCGTAAAAGACTTTATTAAACACCTTATTTTGTTGCATCTTTTTTGTAGGATTACTGTTTTTTTGGTCAGATTTAGGGCCCACATTTTGGTGGAATTTGAGGGAACTAGAGTTTGAACCCTGAACCTCCCCACAAGAGCCGATCAGGCTAGGCTAGTTGATTGTGCTATTATTATTTTGATGTTGCATCAGTCTAACATGCATGTTTCATGGATGTGCACTGCCCTAAATGTGTTAGGCAAAACACATCTTACCATGCAGCTTCTGAATTGCGTGCTTTCTGTTGGACTGTGGGGACCATAATGTTCCAGTTTTCTAATCTGTTTTAACTATAATTTGCTTACATGATTCCCAGGTAAGGATGGCAATTGATAAATTTGGTATAGAAGCAGTAAGGAATGCATGGTATGACTCTAATAAAGTCACTGAGCATGTTCTGGATGGTTATACAAAGGTGAATTATCTTGCTTTTCCTTGCTTAACAAATGAAATTCTGGATTATCTTTCTCCTCCTTGTTTTGCATTTAGGTAACACAAATTTGAATGAATTTCTGAATTGAGAATTACCTCAAGTGATTTGATTGATATTACCTGCAAAACCCTGACATACATTAAAAATGCAGCCACTGAGGATTAAAGGTTGGGACAAGGCTCTCGCTGAATACACTGCAGCAACACTTGCAAATTTAGAGTCAGAATCAAAGCCACCTATTTCAGAACGACTTCACCAAATCTCATGTCCTGGTAATTACAGTAGGTCCTATATCTCACCTCTTTAATTTGTCTAACATGTGGCAATTTTCCCTTTTATAAAATCTTGCAAGAACTTGGAGACAATAAATGATGTTATAATCCTGAAATGGTGTTCAGACGGAGTGCTATTTAAGTTTCCAGTATTATATGTCCAAGTTCTAATTCATGCAATGAGTGTTAGCAACCTCAGGTTCATCCTTCGGCTGTGCTGGCTTTCCAAATCAACCAACGAAAGCTTAAACTTTCACCTGGATTTTCAAAATGCTGCCTGGATAACCAGGACAGGAGCCTTATAAGAGAATGTCCTGGAAAATTGAATTCATGATTAGAATCCTTCGCTGTTAGTTATATGGATGATAGTTGATTGAATTAGTTGTCCAATATTTCATTCGAGTCATGAACCCTACATCTGCTTTATTCCCTATTGTTAACTTTAACGTGAATGTAATGGTGATGCTTTCCGTTTTGTTGATGGAACCACAGTTCTAATTGTCACGGGTGACTCTGACCGAATTGTTCCATCTTGGAATGCTAAGAGACTTGCGCAGGCTATACCAGGATGTCACCTTGAAGTAATTAAGCATTGTGGCCATCTGCCACATGAAGAGAAAGTAGAAGAGTTTGTATCAGTTATCGGCAAGTTCCTGCAATGTGCACTTGGTGATTCAAAGGGGCTGTCCTACGAGCAGCGGGTGGTTTGAAGATATTTACTTAAAGAGTACACCATGTTGTAGCTTGTGTTGGAAGCATACTCGTGTATTGGATGTGAAGAAAAAAAGGGAACAGAATGAAAGAATGTGATTTGTAATAGTGCTTTTAATCCACGTAAATTTCAATCCTTAATTTCATGATTTTCTACATCAATTTTGCAAAAAATAATACGCAGAAATCACCAATTATGAAACCAAAAATTACGAAAATTTATAGGATATTAAGCATATTGTAACTACCTATATATAAATTTTCATGATCAGAAACTCATACATGTGTGAAACAATCTTTGCCATTTTCTAGCCTTAAGAAAACGAAAAACATAGGTGAAAAATACATAGAAAAGATTGAACAGATCACTTCCAAGCCAGAATTAGTTCTTTTAGGCTCTGATACCAATATAAAAGAACATAGAAGGGAGGAAAGGGGTGTATATCTCTTGTAGACCTCCAAGCCATAAGCGACGACTGATCACCGACAACAACATGAATACCAACCTCGCAGTTCAAATGATACTACAATATTGAGCATCACTGATGCATTTCACCCATTCTTTGCACCAACATGTTCAACTATTGTTTCTCCTTGTGCACCACTTGTCATTATACTTACACAGAGTTAGTTTACCACATGCTATGCTATTTGTCCAGTTGGAGAGAAGTATTGAAAAAATTAGGTCAAAATTTAAAATGGTGCAAATCTAGTCAAAAGCATTAAATGTTAAAATGGCTGCTGTCAGTTTATTAAAATTTCAATAATTTAAGTTTCTAAGTTAGATTTAATATTCTGCAATGTTCTTAAGTATTAAATAAGGTTGAGACTTTTATGTAAATACTCTGAGGCATCACTTTCAGGTGGTCAACATTGAAGATCTATATCCATGTTTGGTGGTGGTTTAACCTGTATCCAAATTTTGTGGTGAGCTTTTCTAATCTCTCTCTCTCTCTCTTTTTTTTATTCGCACAAAAAAAAAAAAAAAAAAAACTATTTCCAACTTAGTTTACTTGTACTTATTTTTCTATGAATTCACATCATTTGGCGCCATCTATGGGAAAAGGGTTTCATTTGTGCAAATTTCCTACCCAAAATACACTTTTCTACTCCCTTAAATATTTGCCAATCCTAAACATATATCCCTTTTGCCTAAACACTCTTGTCCAATTCTTAAAAAAGAAGAAAAAAAAAACCTTAATCATTTGAAATGGCCAAACAAGGAATGACTTTTGAATAAGCTTGTTCTTTATGAATGGAGTGAGAAAATGAGGAACTTAGATGCCAAATGCGCCAGCTTTTGAATAATCAAAGAATGGCATTTTCCGATACACCTTCAAGTGAGGAAGAGGAAAATCCTTTTCACGATTAGGCAAGTGAAGACAAGACTCAAGAGAGGAGATGACATATAGCTTATGATCAAAAGAAAGACTTTGTTATTAAGGTTGAAATACCTAAGTTCAAAGGTAAATTTCCTTTGATGATTTCCTCAATTGGCTCTATACAATTAAAAATTAAGAGTATTCAAAGTAGAAGAAAGTTAAAATTACAGATTGAAATTGAGAAAGTACACAAGCCTATGGTGGCAAAACCTTAAAGCTTAACAAGTTCGTGAAGGAAAGAGCAAGATCTATACATGAGATAAGATGAAAATAAAAATGAAGTGTTTTTTTGCCTAAAAACTACAAGCAATATCTATTCTTAAAGCTCCATTCTTTGAAACAAAATGATTTAAGTGTTAAAGAGTATACTCATGAGTTTGAACAACTCATGATAAAGTGTGATGTTTTAGAGTCCCAAGAACAAACAATTGCTCGTTATTTGGGAGGATTGAAGAAAGATATTACTAACTCAATGGACTTACAACCTTAATGGAGCTTTGCTAACATTTGCAAGCTTAGTTACAAGGTCAATATGCAATGTGACAACTTAAGAAGCAATCCTACAAGTCACTCGTTAAGGGAGCTTCTTTTAGTAAAAGGAATTTATCTTTTCAAACTAAAAGGCCACAATAAGGAAGGACAAAACAAGAGTTGATTCTTAGCCCATGGCAACCTCTGAGGTGAGAAGATATTTCAAATGACAAGGATATGGGAAGATTGCATCAGAGTGTCCTAATTGGTGCACAATTACTCTCAGGGAAGCTAAAGAGAATGAACTGGTTTGGGATTCAAAAGAAGAAGGAGAATATGCGGAGCAACTTAATAAAGGTGAATTGCTTGTGATTCACAAGGCCTTAAACTTAAATATGGTGCCTATGGAGAAGGAGCAGAGAAAGAACATCTTCCAAACAGGATGTACCATCAAAGAGAAAGTATGCCATGTCATTATTGATAGTGCTAATTGTACTCATGTTGCCTTAATCACTATGATTGAAAAGTTAAAGTTGCCTACGATGTCTCATCCTTAAACTTACAAACTCTAATGCTAAACAAAGGGAATGATGTAAAGGCAACTAAACAAGCACTAAGTTTATTTTCAATTGGAAAACATTATCAAGATGAGGTTACGTGTGACATGATTCTTATAAATGCATGTCATTTGTTACTTGGGAGACCATGGTAATATGACTATAAGGCAATGCACAATGGATTTAAGAGTATTTATTCTATTTGTTTTAGGTAAAGTGAATCATTCTTGCCCCAATATCTCCAAGCCATGGTGAATATGCTCAAAACGTTGAGAAAAGAGTGGTCAACTAATTTCTTAGCAAAGCAAAATTTCATCAAACATTTATGAAGAGGCAATAAGCTTATGTACTAATTTTGCTAGAGTAGAGTGCAAACTATGATGATTCAACTCATTCTTTGGTGATTCTATTGCTTAAGGAGTTTGCTGATGTCTTCCTAAATGAGATGTCGCCTAGTTTACTTCCTATAAAGGAGATTTAACACCTAATTGATTTGTTGCTTGGCACACCTCTACCAAACAAACCAACATATAGATGTAACTTGGAGGAGATTAAGGAGTTGCAATGACAAATAAATGAGTTGATCTCTAAAGGCTATGTGCATAAGAGCTTAAGCTCATGTTTTGTACCAACCATTTTAATGCCTAAGAAGGATGGTTCATGGAGAATGTGCATGGACAACCATGTTATCAACCAAAACATGATAAAATATGATTATCCCATCCCACAACTTGATGAATTGCATGGTGCTATTATCTTTTTGAAGGTAGATCTCTAAAGTGGTTATCATCATATTCGAATAAAGAAAGGTGATGAGTGGAAAACAACATTTAAAACTAAGGGAGGCCTTTATAAGTGGTTTATCATGCCATTCAATTTATCTAATGTCCCTAGCACATTTATGAGGCTAATGAACCATGTTTTAAAACATTCATTGAAAAATTTGTTGTTGTGTACTTTGATAATATTCTTGTTTATAGCTAAAATGAGGAAAAACATTTATAGCATCTTTGAAAGCTATTTGAAGAATTATGTACATAGCAACTATTTGACAATCTAAAGAAGTGTTAAGTTTTTAACTCTAAGTGTTGTATTCTTGGGATATATTGTTTCAAGTGAAGGCATTAAAGTGGATGAAAGCAAGATTAAAGTAATTCATAGGTGGCTTACTTTGTAATTTACTCATGAGAAGATTTCATAGTTTGGCCTCATTTTATCATTGCTTCATTAAAACTTTTAACGCTATTATTACTCCACTTGAAATTACTTGAAGAGAGAAAAGCTTGTATGGACTCTTGAAGCCCAATGAAAGTTTCAAGCTATTAAAATGAAGCTATGTAAAGTTTTAGTCCTTGCACTCCTTGATTTTGAAAAGTTGTGATGCATTTGGCATTGGAATTAGAGGAGTACTGCTTTATGAAAGTTACCAATAACTTATTTTAGCAAGAAACTCAAACGTTTTAAATTGAATTATTTAACTTATGATAAGAATATTATTTGCTACCGAAGGAGTTTGGTCTTCATTCAGATCATGAGACTTTTAAGTTCATTAATGGTCAACACAAACTAAACAAGAGGCATGCTAAATGAGTTGAATATCATCAATCATATTCTTTTATGATCAAACACAAGTTTGGATGTACGAATGTAATAGCCAATGCTCTCTCTTGGAGGCATTCTTTGTTGACCTTGATGGATTCCAACCTAATTGGATTTAAGGTAATCAAAGAACTCTATGTTGATGATATATACTTATTTTCCATATTTATAGCATGCAAGAAAGGTGCATTAGACCATTACCATGCCCAAAATGATTTTCTCTTCAAGGACAACAAGTTATGCATTCCTTGGAGTTTTGTAAGGGAGTTATTGATTCAAGAAGTTTATGGAGGTGGTATTACTGGTCACTTTGGAGTTAACAAGACTTTGGCTATATTGTAAGAACATTTTTATTGGTCAAAGGTAGTGAAAGATGTTTGAAGTATCCTTGAACTTTGTCTGATGTGTCAAAAGGACAAGAGCCATGTTCTTCTATAAGGATTGTACATGCCATTGTTAATCCTTAATGTTCCATGTTCTTGAAAATGACTCATTTTAGGCCTTGCAACACAACTGACAAAGCTTCTCGCTTTGTTAACTTGTATTTTTGTGAGATTATTCGACTCCATAGAATTTCTAATACCATCATTTCAAATCAAGATAGTAAAATTTTAAGCAACTTTTGGAAAACTTTGTAGAGTAAATATGGAATGAAGCTAACTTTTAACACTTCATGCCACCCATAAATCAATAGGCAAACAAAAGTTGTTAATTACACCATGGTAGTTGTCACAAGGTCAAACATTTCACACAAAATTTTGGCCTTGTGATGACACTAAGTAACTCACTTAGTTTCAGTCAACTTATTCACATAAAGAAATATCAACACACTTATAAAAAAACTTCTTAACCTTTATTACTTCTCTCAAGGTACAAAGGATTGCTAAAATCTCATACAAGTGTTTGTTTTTATACTCTTTTCTCTAGTGTCTTTTAGCCAACACCTTATAGACATATATATAGACATTGCATGACTTGACTGCCAAACCAATCATACTTAGTAGGACATCCCTACTATTAGGAGCATTTCTTATATTATAGGCAAAATATGAGTCTGCATTGATGGAGGGCCTGCCACGTCACGTGTGACTTGTTTAGCCCTATTTCTGTTACCTGCCCACATTCTTTTTCCTTCAAGGAGAGCCTGCTAGCATATCACACCTATGCAGTTAGCAACTCCCCATGATCTTTGTGAATAAGGTTGTAAAGGTTTAATAGTTCTACCCCACATTCCATGAACTCTTCTTTTCATGGTGCGTGGGTAGAACCTTGCCCACATTGCCACCAATCCCTTTGCTGCCCAGCTCATGTGTACTTCCATAGTGTTACTAGCTTGGACCCTTACCTGTGCGCTAACCTTATATGTTACCATAACCAACCCTAGGGACTTTTGTTAGCCAACTCATTTATTGGCTAACTCTCAAGGGAGATATGCACGCTCTCTTTAAAGAGTATTAGGAAAGTTAACCTTCTGGCAGGAGGACATATTAGAGTGCTTGAATGATCACTCCCTTAATTGGTAGCTTATTGGTGCGTTGCTAGCATAACCTGCAGCTCAACTAATGATTTAACACCATTTTCCTTTGTGCTAATGCCCTAACCCGTTGCCCCTTGACTGCAACACGTGCTTTTGCCCATCTTTGCTTGGTGCAATGCCAAAGTCTGCATTTGCCTCTCCTGGCTTGTTGCTATGCACATTGACTCTTGCATCTACCTTGTTTCCTTTGATGTGCCTGACTCATGTCAACTTTATGCCAAATATTGGTACAAGGTATCACTAATACTCGCATTCCTATATCCAAGAACTCTAAGTGTCCAAAAATTAGAAAGATTGGGATTTAAAACTTGCTCATGCCAAGTTCACCTATAATTGAGCTCCTAATCAAACCACATAGTGTTCTCCTTTTAAAGTCATTTATAGAATTAGTCCACTTAGTCTTGTGGAATTGTTACCCTTGCCAGCCAAGGATTTGGTGCATCAAAGTTAATCAATGAGCTAAGGCAATAAAGGATTTACACGAAAATATCAAGTCTCAAATTTAGAAACAAAATGAGATTTATGAAAAAAAGACCAACAAAAATAAGAGAGCCATTTTCTTCCAACTAGGAGACTCAATTTGGATTCATTTGAGTAAGGAAAGATTTCCATCCAAGCGTAAGTCGAAGTTGATATTGAGAGTTAAAGGACCATTCAAGGTGTTTTAAATAATCAATAACAACGATTACAAAATTGATCTACCTAGAGAATATAATGTTTCAGCAACATTTAATGTTAATGATCTTTCTCCTTATGCAAAAGATGAAGACTATGAATATTTGAGGACAAATCTTTTCTAGAAAAGGGAGGATGATGCATTTTGCTCATGCTTTGTATCAACATGTCCAACTATTGTTTCTCCTTGTATGCCACTTGTCATTATACTCACATGAAATTAATTTTCCACATGTCATGCTTTTGCTAAGTTGGAGAGAAGCATTAAAGAAAATTGTTCAAATCTTGGAATGGTGCAAATCTAGTAAAAAGCATTAAATGTTAAGATGATTGTTGCTAGTCTGTTAAGTTTTCAATGATTTAAGTTAGATTTAATATTATGCAGTGTTTGTAGCCAACTTTGAATAACAATTGAGAGTTTTCTCTTTTACAATCCCATTGCATTTTTTGAAGGTTTTTGTATCTCTTAGTAGATTCTAATTGTGGTGAGCCTATTTTGAGCATTTGTATCCATGTTTGGTGGTGGTTTAACATGTATTCAAATTAGTGGTGAGCTTATCCAATCTCTCTCTTTTTCTTTATTCACACAAAAAAATCTTATTCGCATCAATCACCCAATTCTTAGAATCCAAAAACCTTTAGTCTTGAGAACTAATGGAGTAATTTTTGATAATTGGTTCTCCTGTTCACCTATCTTCTTTCTCTATATGTCTATTTCTATTCTACCAACTTTTGGGGAGAAGTTAATAGTAATTTTTAACCTAGAGGGAGTTATAACTGCTCTTAACCACTCTCTCCTTTTTTTTTTCTAATTTATTTTTTAATTAAATGGAGTCAGCTCATTATACACAGATTGATCTTACCGATAAACCAATAAAGAAAAAGTTGAATGGACAAGAGTTCATTTATGCGAGTTCATTTATGCAAATAACCCATCTCTTAGCCTATGATTTTCTCTACCCAATTTGCTTCCTAAATGTTAAAGCATAGAATGCAAATCAAGCTAATTTCATAGTTTATAAGGCGCGAGCTATAAAATCAAAAAGCGAATATAAAATTAAGCAAATTTTGTAAAACAACTAAATTCTTTAGAACTTAAGATGGATTGAAAACATTGCATAAAATTTCACAATTTATTTATACCATAATATGAGAACTTTGACATGAAAATAATAATTTAATTGATATAATTATTATTAAAGATAAAAAAAGAGATGCAAATCATCTACTTATATGCAAATATAGTTCTTTAGTCTCTTTCTAGATTCTTTAAATCTCCTACAACAAAAGAATTCAACAAATAATAAAAAAATAGAAAAATATTGATTGAGAAGTGAATTAAGGTAATCAAATCTTGTTATATTTTACTCTATTTCCTTGATTTATGCCTTTTAATGTTTCTCTTCATTGATACTAAAAATGTAGATTTAAGAGTACAAATTTGAATATGAAAAATTATAAAGAAGATATTAAAAAAATAAACAAATAGTATTATGTAGATACTAGAATAAGGCTAGAAGAATTTGAGTGTTGAGAGATGCCTACTATGATGTTGGGGTAGAATTCGCATGTTCTAACCTTTTTCTTCTTATATAATGCTTCTTATGCAGGTATGCCAATGAAGATGAATTAAGCAATATTACGAGTGACATAATGATTGCAAAGGAGTCTTTTGACATGAATTCTTTATTGTAGGTTATTTTGGCTACTAGACATGTATATTTTAAAGATTAAAGATAAATTTTTGAGAGAATTATAGACTGGATGGATATCTTATATCTTAAGCTTTGATTAGCTTATAGGGAAAATAATCAATAAAATTTTGAAATAGGTAACTATATTTATTGAGAGATAAGATAGCAAGAAGTTATTACAATAATTTTTTTACTTTTAATTTTATTTATTTGTATTAGTTAAAAAAAATATATAATTAATTTACATCTCTTATATTTATTACCTTATCCTTCTAATTGTGTTCACTTAGTTTTTCTCTTCGTGAAAACCTCTTAAAGTGTGTTTGGAATAGCTAATTTTCCTTTTTTTGAAAATCTTTGAGGGTGCATTTACAATTGTGGTTACAATGTTAAAACTTGCATTTTAAGTTAAATGTAATTTTATTAATACTTGATAAATTATAAAATTTACATTTAATGAAAATACACTATAATTTAAATTTATATTTTAAAATAGAACATTTTAGTATAGTAAAAAAATGCAAAAAAATACTATAATTTAATAATTTTTTAAAATAATAATTTTATTATTTTATAAAGTAATTACTATTTAATTTTATAAAAAATTTCTTTTGTAATTTTTTATTTTATTAAAATTTTTTATTTTTCTTTCCTAATACTGTAAATAATTATCAAATAATTAATTATATTTCCTTACAATAATTTTCACAATCGTCAATTTGATAATTACAACAAAACTTAAGTGCAATTTGATAATTACAACAAAACTTAAGTGCAATTCCTAATAGACCATCAATAGTCTTTAAAAGGAAAAATCAATTTTCCTCTTAAATAGACAATATATAAGAAATTCAAATTTGATCCAAATTTTTTAACATCTAAATGGTCTTTTTTTTTTTTTAATTTTATAAAAATGTGAGGATTTTACCACCTCAATAAAAATAGCTTCTAAGAGAACAAAGTAACAATTTTCTCACTTAAACAAATATCATATATTGTATATGGATTGGTCTATTCGTTAAAATATAAACTACCAATCCTTGTCCGAGACTATCCTCAAAAGTCAATCAATTAGTAGAAGCCTTCCGTGGACAGTTGTTGACCACCGTGTAGATTGTCGATTAGCTAGTAATAATTGTTGCCTCATCAGGAAGAAAATGTAATAGAACTAAGAGCAAAATTTTTGAGGATACAAAGATGCGCACAATTTTGGGTGAGATTAGATAACATCTCAGATTTTCAATTTGAGAAAAAGCCCAAGCCGAAAAACACATGATACGAGTATAAGAAAGATTTTAACTTCTTGCTCAAAAACGAAAAAAGAGAAGAAGAAGAAGAAGAAGAAGAAAGAGTTTAACTTCATTTCTGCTGTTGACGTTAAAGATATTTTACGTTTACCACATGCTAACAAGTAAGAGTGGAAATGAACTACTGAAAGTGAAGGTATTGATTGGTCTCAACCTGGAGAATCATAGTCGATTATAAGGGTTCTCTGGGGGGGTGGAACTCCGGAACCTAGAAACAGTCCTTGTGTATATCATTGTAGTAGAGCCCAGTACGTCATCTGAAAATCCACATGCTCTGAAGAAAGACCTGGGAAAATTTTAGGCAAATACCATGATTTATATTTACTAGCCATGTTTTCAATAATCGCATTATAAGCGTGAATTTCGTTAGCACTCTTTCTTTGGGGTTTGATTCCTGATTGTCCCTGGTAAAAATAAACCAGGAAGAAGAGAGGGACAACAAGCAGGTGTAAGAAAAAGAAAGTAGGCATACACACTCATCGAAATATAATTTTTGTCGATGTCTACCAACTGATTATAAGAAGCTTCTCATAACCCTTTCAGATCTACTCAGAGGCTTCTGTTTGCTTACCTCTCGTTGGCTGAACACAGGGCTGAAATGTCGTGTATATCTCTATTTGTGAGGATTCTGGGACGTCAAAAAAATAGAGAGAGGCTGAGTGTTAGATCCAGTAGAGGAAAATGTAACATAAATTACATAAAATTTTCAGGCAACTACAAGGACAAAGATCACAAAAAATGACGACAATATTATTAGCTTGTTGGGAAGGAGCTGAAAAAGCTGAACGCACGAGACAGTTATCAATTTGTAAGACAATTGAGTTTTAGTTGACAATATCAGGTGTACAGCCCATTAACAAACCATCATCGATCCATTGATATTCACAATGGATCAGTATAAGGCCAGACGAAGATGAAACAAAAGGATTATTATGTTGCCACAGGAGGATCCAGGATAGGATTTGGTATATTTTCGAGCAATACAGAGAGACTTTCAATTAACATTTAATTAAGGGAAAATAAAAAGAGATAGTTGACTGACTAACCTTACAATTCTTTTAACAATCATCTTGTCAATCCCTATTCCCCGCAGTGAAGGTATAACCTGTTATGGTAGGAGTAGGCACCCGAATACCAGAAAAAGAGAAAGAAAAACCCAATTATACGAATGCATCCCAGTCAACATGAAGATAATAACAAGGGAGAAATTACCATGACATCGTGGATGGAGGCGGTCAATCCGAGATCAGAAACGGCGCGCCCAAAGCCCACAAGCAGCCCATTAGAGGGCAAAACCGAAGGAAGAGTCAGAGGCATCACTCTCCGGAACCAATCTTCCAAACCCACCATCGAAGAAGAAGAAGGATTAGAAGGGTCTTCTTGTTTCGCTTGATTGTCGCTTGGTAGATCTTGCGGATTACAGAAGACGGATACGACAACAGGGCTGTTGGCGAGAGCAATGCGAAGTTTCTTGATATCAACAGCTTCTTCTTCTTGTTCCTCAACTAATAGTATTCTTCTTCCGGTCTGGGTCTGGTTAAGCTTCGGGAATCGATGGCAGGCGTGATTGCAGGTGCGGTACAACTCTCTCAGGGATTTGGGTTTTACATGAGATGGGTTTGTGGATATGTAAATGGGTATTGTGCTCGACGATGATGATGATGGCGACGACGATTTAAATATTCTCTTAGAGATTGCCCATCTTATGTCCGCGGTCACGCTGCCATATCCACAACTTCTTTCCTTCAGCTTGAGCTGTGCGGACGCAGCAGCAGTAATAATAGGAAGCTCCATGTATTGTCTCTCCCACTTGTTTGTCTGACACAACGACACACTTTCTTTACATATGTAATGGAACAATAAAGTAGATGGAGGCGTGGGCCTTGCGTTGGCGTTACTCCCTCCCTTATTTATTTATTTATAATTTAAAACTCTATTACTAAAATTTTAATTTTTAATTTTTAAAAAAATTGTAAAATTTATTGAATTTCTTTTTAATTTTCGTATATAATTTGCTACTCTTTAAAATAATAATTAATGTAATTGATCTTCATCACCACAGACCCCCATAACCTCGTTGGAATAAGTTCTTTTGTTTTGTTTGTTTGTTTGTGTTTTTTGGCAATTCTCTTTTTGGCTGTGAGTGATATATTCTTGTGTTCTTGTTCAATGAACAATATTGTCTTTGTTGTTAGCATGTATGCCTGCACACCGAGCGATAGTCCAGAGTAACATCTTGAAAATTCAATGCTTGGGTTAGACTGGAATAATGGCATCCTAGTAGGAACGTTTTGGTCTATTTTTATGTTCGTTAACGTGTGGTTGGCCTGATTCTTGCATATGCTGTCAATCTGCACCGAGACATCAATTAATGTACATCAAACTCTTCTCAGGTTATAAGGACACCCTTTTGTTTTTCTGTATAGAAGTTTTGCATCGAATGTGGCAACCTACGCGTACGTGAGTGTGCTCGCGTCTCTAGATATATTATGTCTCTTTGTTCATTTTTCAGTTTGTGTCGTTGTTTTCTTTCCTTCTGTCTTTTGCTTCCTTTTGTCATTTTCTTCCCTAAATATATAAAAAAAAAGCAATAAAAGATGGGACTAGACTAAGAGTAAGGAGAGAAAAGAAGAAGCGAAAAATATCCGAATGGTGTAAATCAATGTAAGTTTGTTAGTTGGCTCTTTTCCATTAGTTGAAAGACATTCATTAGTTTTAGAATGCAAGGGATCTATGGTCTTACCTACGAAAATGTCTTACGAAGCATCAATCTGGTAGAATCTGCGAAATATGCATCTCCTCAAGGCCTTCTAGCTTCTTTCCAGTTTACATGGACATGATATGTTTGGCTTCAGTTATTTACCTGTTAGATATAATTTGAACAAACTAGCAATCATTTTCCATCAAAGTAGATCTGTCATTTTTTTCTCCTTATTCCAGAGTAGTTATCATTGTTGCTTGCTGCACTTGGTGTGGCTATTAATATTAGTCCTCTAAACTGCATTTGGATATAACGTATGATGTAGCTATTGGTTAGCTCATAATAAAATGTCTAAAACTTCTCCTTTTCTTTTTGTTTTTTTTTTTGGTTATTTTAGAGCAAATGAAACCCAGTTCATTCACTCAACAGATCATTATAGAGTAGTTGCATTCGTTGCGAAGGAGGGTTGGACATCTAATCCAGGGGACATACCCTAACCCTCACTCTTTTGGCCACCCAATCTACAACTGAATTTGCATCTTTGCAAATACAAGTACAAAGACAATTAGGAAACATAGATAATAATTGCTTGATGTCCATAATGATAGGAGCAATGTACCAAGGGCATTTACATGAATCAACAAAAATTGCATGGTGCCCTTATAAGGAATCAATTTCAACAATAGTTCCATTTGCATAAAAATGCCTTACGAAATGCAAAGCCCTTCTCAATGCCCATGCTTTAGATTGAAGGATCAATCCCATCTTCAATGCTATTACTTGCCCTATAACAATTTGATTGGAATTGTTGTCACACAATTAACTTTTGCACTCAAATTGTTTTCCTTGTGATGTTACTAAGACACTTCTTGGTCTCAGTCAAATCTGCATGCAATCACATGCAAGCAAAGTAGTTTCACTCAAGAACTCACACTTGCACAAAAGTAGAGAGAAGCACAACACATACAAAAACCTTCCTAACTTTTTATTATTGTTCTCACAAAATTATACAAATGAAAAATATAATACCAAACTCTCAAGTGTTTCCTCACACTTTTGCCTCTCTCACTTTGTTTATGAGTATGAGTTTTTATGCCTCTATATGTTGTGAGTCCTTACCTAGCCACACCTATTTATTGAATTTGTAGTTGATACTCTCAACTACTTAAACTTGTGTAACTTGTGTGACTTGACTGACAAACCAATCATACTTTAATGGATACATAGCCTTACTTACATGGTTTATTGGCCTAGGAAAGTGCCTTAATTTCTCCATTTTTGTGCTTCACATTTTCTTGCCTTGGGCAACACCTTTTGACCTTTTTATCCCATTTGGATGATACAATCTACTCACTCTTCATAAAAATAGTGAATCAATAATGAATCACTTATCTAGTTTTGTGGATAGTTTACACATAACTTATTAAATCTCTCTTAATACTAATAAAGAGTCTCTTTATTATATTGATAAATATCATAGATTTTCTTCCTTATATTCATAACCTTAGAAGCCAAAAAGTAATTTTCCAAGAACTGTTTCTCAATCTTATTTTATGTTATGAATGACCTTGATAGTAGATAATAAAGCAAATTCTAGATAATAAAGCTAATTCTAGACATTATCAACTAAGGAGAATGGAAAAACTCTTAATTTTATCTATTCTTTTATTACACTTGTTGGCTTTATACTTGAATAGATAATATGAAATTCCTTCAAATGCTTCATAGGATCCTTACTTGTATGATTATAAAAAGTGGGTAGCAAATATATTAGTTTCAATTTAAACTTAAAAGTTGTATCTAACTCATGATATTCTATATACAAAATCTGTAAATTAAAGTTAGGAGTAGTAAGTTCTTTCAAAGTCTAGTTATTCATAGTTATATCTTTAAGTTTTGAATCACTAAATGAATTATTAGATATGAAATTGAGAGCTATCTTAATGCTATGTGAGGTAAGCATAGATTACTCTTTATTCTATTAAGCCTCTCTCTTTAACCTATGTAAGGTTCTCTCAATTTTTGGATCAAAATGTAGTACACTAAAGTGGGATGATCAAGTTATAAACTATAAATAAATGTAAAATAAAAAGAAGCATGCAAAGATAACTAAAAACAAATCTATGACCAAAAACACAAAAATTTGCCAAAACCCTATCAAACAACATTTTTAGGGTTTGAGAGGGTAGAACCAATTGCATAGCAACTAATTTTGTTCAAAACATTATTTCCTTTGAAATAGTATAGTTTTGTGACCTAATTCAACTAAAAGTTTTTTATAAATAGTACCATTGTAACAAAAAACACTAAAACACCAAAAACACCTAAAAAAAAAACACAAAACTTTACAAACAAAAGGAGAGATAATGCTTTAATCAACTTAGTAGAACTATATTAAAGGAAATAAAATAAAATAAAATACATTCCCTATTAATAGCTCCAAAATTTGATATTTGTCGTTAAAGTACCAAAAATTTAATATCTTACTATTGATTATTCAACAATAAATAGTGTGAGTAAGGGTTGATTCCATAATAAGTGCAATCAATTCATTATTGATTAACTAAAAATTAAAGATATTAATGTAACTAAGGGAAAAGTTGAATTCTACTATTATAACAAATAAAATAAACAAACATATTAAACAAAATAACTTATAAAAAGATCAAATACTAAAAGTTTAGTTCTAAGTTCATTCACAATTATGATATTCAATGATTTTGATTAATGTGGTTTCAATTTTAATAGAACTATCAATTCTAGATAATAACAAACTTTATTACCCAAAATTTCCCTTAGATATTCACTAAGTAAAATAACCTCTTTACTTATACTCTAACTATTATGCTTTTAGAATAATCTCTTTAGAGTAATATATTGGTAGCCTTTAAAATTAGATAAATAGGTTAATATAAGCAATGATTACATAAGATTAGATTGTTTCTCCTATGTTGAGTTATTCATAATAAGAAAATGAAAACTTGTCAATAATCTCTCATTATTATTTGCTACTTAATGATTAGGAAAAGGGTAAAAAACATATCATAATTCCTAATTTTAGCAATTGATATTTATTTAATTAATTCAATAAGCCCAACTAAATTAATTGAACAAATAATCATTAAGTTATTAAATTAAAATAATTCAAACAATTTCTTAAGAAAAGAAAACAACATCTCAAAACAATTTATACCATTCAAATATTAAAATTTTAAAATCCCTTAAAATTGTTGAAAAGTCTAATTACACATGCTAAAACTAAATTCCTTATAAAGTGATTATTTTATTCATTATCTATCTCTCCTTTTCTACTTTGAAAAGATGGTTATTTATATCTTAAAAGCATGCATAGTAGCCACCAAACAAACCCTAAAGAATTTTACAAAAATCTCCAAAAATCTTGAAGACATCATGATCTTGTTTCCTTAATTTTCTAAAATTCCTATATTGGCTTTTAAACTAATTCTGGGCTAGATATAATTAGAATTAGGGTTTGACTTCCTTAAGAAAGTTGTAGTCCCCCTCCCTAACTTTCCAATGCATCAAGTCTTGCCTAAGAAAAAGGCATTGAGCCCAAGTTACTAGCTAAAAATAAAGATGAACTCAATCCAACCCATGACAAATTTTACATTAACTTCTCCACTATTTTTGAATCATTGAACAACTAATTTGGGGTTAGGTCTCTTCATAATAATTATAAACTTGATTGTTTACTTCAATTTAGGTTTTTAAATCCCTTGATTTGGATATCTAAAATTCAAGTTATACTCATTTAAGTACATAGTGTTCAAACAGAAATCCTACTCTAATTAGGATTAGACTTTAGTTTTTTGGCCTGTCTTTGAAGCAATGTCTCAAAACACAAATGAACTCAAATTTGGACTCAACCTCACTTTGGAAAGTTTAAGATGTATACTACAATTTTACTAAAGACCATGTTTTCAATTTGGACCTTTGAACTAGTCAAAAACTTGAAACAAGTAACAAAGGTCAAAATAATAAAATGTTGGAAATTTTCTTGCTAAAAGTATGTATTCTCAAAACTTTCTTAAAATATACCTAAGTTATAAAACATATTCTAATTAGCTTAAATAGGTATAAACTCATTAAAAACAATTAAATGTAAAAGGGAATAGATATAATAAATTCTTACATATTGCATTCCTTGTGAACTAGGCGACAATTGGCTACAATTCATGGTATGCCATTAAGCACCCTTCCACAATCAAGCTCACTGTTGAATCAAAGGAGAAACATGTTCTTTAAATCTTGCACTTCCATTTCAACTTGAATATTCCACACTTTAATTGGCGTGCTCCTAATAATACTCTCGTGAAATACTTTTTAAGCAAAGACTTTGCCTACAAGCATTGATCTAGTCACTTTTTGGGCATCTTCAAGGTCTTGTTCTAGATCTTGCATCACATGTTGGCGTTGAATGTGGTTGGTTCTCATTATTAGTTGATTGATTATATCTCCATGTTTCATATTACTATTGAAATGAGTAGGGGCCACTATTTATAGTAGGTGAGAAGGGTCCACCCTAATAAAGGCCAAAAGAAAGATACTTGATAAAAAAAACTTGAACAATGATTCTAGTACAAAAACACAAGTTACCAAGACTAAGATCTAACACAAGAAGAGAACATTGGATAACCCTTGACTTTATTGCCACTTAGGGGATGAACCTCATTTGGTAGGAAGAGGACTTTTTTTTCTTATTTAAACAATAACTTATTTTGTTGTTTAGAACTTCTTTAATGTACGTTATATTTTAATTGATAATGGATAATGTTGGTGCTAAGACTTTTAAAGATTGTGTACATTTTATAAACCATGCTCGAAAGTGCTACCATTTTTGGTCTTTTTATGAGGGTTAGGACTTTCATACATTGTGGGAAGTCATATTAAGTGTTATTGTGTGCCTTAATTAAGTAAATTTTTCATGCTTGCATGGATTTGGTTTTCAATTCCTTTTTCTCATGAATGTCATGAATAAGGATTCTATTGGTCATTTTGGTAAAATTTCCTTCCATTTGTTCTTTTTGTGTCAAAAAACTATACAATGACAATTGTTTTTCCTTTTTTTCCCTTTCTTGGGAATTTTTTTTACCAAATGTGACTATTGACTATTGTGTGACATATTTTAAACAAAACAAAATAAAAAAAATAAAAAAGAACTCCACAAATTAGGATCAAAATCCTTATGGAAAAATTACTCAAGTATGTAGATAATAAAAGCCATGAAGCTACAATTCATTGTTCAATATGGGTGACTATATAGGGAACACAAACAGGGGATTTTATGCACATGTAAACAAATTAAACCAAAGCAAAAGATTGAGTATAACATTAAGAGACAAAACAATTGATCTACAAGGTAAAGATAAGATCATAATTCACTAGTTTATCTATAATATTAAGTTGTACCTATATTATGAAAACAATATCTCTTTAAGCATTTAAGTCTGCTAAATATTACCACCGAGGTGGTAGCCTAGTGGTATTTTGGTGCACTTTCCCTTGCATTGGCTTTAGTTTAAGCACCCCTACCAATGTTTGCCTTGTAATTAGGGATTGATATTGAGAGTGCGGTAGTGGGTTTTAGACTTGTTAACACTAAGGTTGAGCATGAGGAAAGCCCACTCGGGCCCAATAGTGTTTGGGTGGTGGGTCTTCCCTTTAGGGAAGGTTGAATGAGGGATAAAAAAACAAGTGAAAAATCCTGGCTTTGGTTCATAGATGTAATGATTGACATATCTGCAATAAATCATTTTCTTGGCTTAAAAAAGTTTGTTAAATATTAGATAGGATACGCACACTTGAATTATATCTTTGTATGTCTTAGCCTAAGGGGCATGTACATGGGTTGAATTATTGCAAACTACTTAAAAGTAGCCTTAAAGGTGCACCTTCAATTTATCCATTTGCATTGCCAAATTATTGCATGTCAAAATTCTTTGTTAAGGTTTGAATGAAGATGCTATTTTGTTTGAACACTTTAAATAATTTTAACTTAATGATCATTAGCCTTTTCCTCCCATAATTCCTATAAGTTAATTTTATGTTTACTCTTTGTTGTTGTTGACTTAGCTTCATATAACATGTATGTCGTAAAGAAATTAACGTTTAGTGTAGACATTGATGTTTAAGTGCAAGAGAATTTTTGTCAATAATTCCTTTCAATTAAAGGAATATCCTTATTGCCAAGGAATTAGGTAACAATATCAAGTTTTAAGTAAGACAATTTTCTCTTAGTAAAGACAATTAATCAATAGTAGTAGCTCCTCTATATGATTAACTGTAACAAATTCGGACTATTGAGAGGAGAAGTCCTATTGTCAAGTAATCAAAAAACAATCTCATATTTCAAGAAAGCTAATCAAGAGTAGTATGTCACATGGACACTCCTTGTCCAACCATTAAACATGTTGGAAGGCTAGATTGAGCCTTTATAGTCTGCCAGTATTGTTCAACCCACTTTGCTGCCCAAGATATAGTAAGAGAAGGTCTTAGAAGCGTGCATAAGTGCCTATATTTGGAGACTTCCTACAGAGTACTAAAGTTACCTAGAGACTTCTGGAAAGGGCTTTCATAAAATTTCTCTAGAATTCTTTATGTAAATATTTAGGGCAATCTATTCTAAGACATTCTTTTGAAGAGGTGGAGCAAGTATAAATAGGTCACTCCTCTCATTTGTACAACACGCTCAAATGCTTAAAGTTATATAACACGATTTGCTCACTCAGTAAAGCTCTCACTTACAAAGCTCTCTTGTACTCTCTACTCTTTTAATGCTTCTAACTTTTTGACTTACCTCACAACACTCTCTACTCATTCTCTCAATTCTTTAAGACTTACTTAATTCATCTTGATTCACAAGATTGAATAAGTGTCATGTGGGTTAGTACGAACGAAGTCTAACTCCGTGACAGGTAGCTTCCTTATTTAATAGATTTCAATGGATTTAGACTATACATGACATAATAACGTGCATCTCCAAATGAATCAATGAATAGTGTACACATTTAAGTTAATTTCATCATTGCTTTATGTGAATGACTCTGGGGAACAAAAGAAGAAGCCTTACTAGCTAGAAAAGATGTGGTGGTCTAATCTTTTAGGCAATGAAACATTCCATTTATGTTAGAAAAGCTAATCAAAATGAATGTCTCCTTTGCTTGATGGAATTCAATTGATTTAGACTACTTGATGAATATTGATGTGCATGTCGTAATGAAATTAATGTTCAATATTGGCATGGATGCTGATTGCATGATCCTTTTGCATAAATAATTCTTTACAACAAAAGGAGAAGCCAAATTATCAAGGAATTAGGTGATGGCTTCAAGTTTTATGCAATGAATGATTCTTTTCAGGTAATGAAACTTAATTAGGAGTAATAGCTCCTTTCTTTGATGAACTTTAATGGATTTAAATTACTAAAAAGAAGTCCTACTCTCAAGTAATCAAGAGATAGTCTCATATTTGAAGCCCCAAATGATTCTCTCATGGTAAAGAAAGAAAGCTAAGCAAAAGTAATAACTTTTTTATTAGATGGACTTAAATGAATTAGGACTACCTAAGACAAAATAACATGTATCTCAAAATAAAGTTAATGATCCCTGTAAAAATTTAAGGTAATTTCATGATCCCTTTGTGCGAATTACTCTTTGGAACAAAATGAGAAGCCTTATTAGCTAGAAATGAAGAGTTAGTATGAGCTTTTAAGCAATAAACCATTTTATCCATATAAGAAACATTAATCAAGATGAATGACTTCTTTATTTGATAGAATTCAATGTATTCAGACAAACTAAGATTTATTGATTTGAATGTCACAATGAAATTATTGTTTAGTGCAAACATGAATATTAATTGCATGATCATCATGTTGAATGATTCCTTTTAATGAAAGGAAAAGGCTTATTGCCAAGGAATTAGTTGATGGACTCAAGTTTTAAGCAATGAACAATAATGTCCTAGTAAAGGAGACTAATGAAGAGTAATAACTCATTTATTTAATAGAGTTCAATAGATTTGAACTACCAGGAGGAGAAGTTCTATTGTTAAGTAATTAAGAGACGGTCTCATATTTCAAGTAATGAATGATTCACTCATAGTAAAGGAAGCTAATCAAGAGTGGTAGCTTTTTTAATTGATGGACTTCATTGGATTTAGATTACTTAAGACATAAAAATGTGCATCTTATAATGAAATCAGTGCTCAAAGTAGACATTTAAGTTAATTTCATGATTCATTTATGTGAATGACTCTTTTAAATGTAAGAAGAAACCTTATTAGATAGAAATGAAGTGTCATTCTTATCTTTCAAGTAACAAATCATTTTCTTCATATAAGAAAAGTGAATCAAGGTGAATGACTCCTTTATTTGATGAAAGTTAATGAATTTAAACTACCAAAGATGTATTGATGTGCAAGTCATAAAAAAATTTCAGTTTGATGTAGACATGGATGGAATTGTAGGATCATTTTGTGTGAATGATTCATTGAAATAAAAGGTACCATCAATTTGATATGTCTTTTTCCAAGAAGTCCTTTCATTACTATTCATTGTTAATAAAGATAATAAATGAAATTTTTTTAAAGTATTTTTTCTCTTTTTTTACCCCATGGAGATATTGAATAAAATGAATTATTTTTTTTTTTACCATTGTAATTTTGAAAATGAACATTTAAATGTTCTTCAAAAGTTGTAGGATTATTTTGTGTGAATGATTCATTGAAATGAAAAGAGAAGCCTTATTACAAAGGAGTCATGTGATGGTCTTAAGTTTAAAGTAATGAATAGTTCTTTCCCATTGAAACAAACTGATCACGAGTAATAACTCCTTTTATTCAATGGACTTTAATTGATTTAGATATAAAAAAATGAAGTCTATCTTTGGATACTGACTCTATTAGGGGTTTTAATAATTCTTTTGGATTATTAGATGGTGTAGGATTTAGTGAAGGCTTTAGACTATTTACACAAACAACTTTTTTGATTGTGTAAATCCCATCGTCAAAGAAGTCAAACTTTTCCCACCAATGGATATTAATTCTCCTTGCCAGCCAAGGAACATGTTTAATGTCTACATTTGACACATTTGCTCATTTTTCAATAATAGTATAATTCCATTTTATAATCTATAGAACATGATACCGTTAGACAAATATCAGCAATGGGTCTTTAACCTCATCATTTTTTTTTTCACAAAACTATTCATAAATAGTTCTTACTTTATATGGTAAGGTTAAAGGATGTAATCCATAGTATCAAAGCTTGTTCCTTGCAAAACTTCATGAGTTAGGAAATTTGGTACAAAATTTAAAGTTCCTTTAATAAACTTGATATCATAATAAAAAATAGATAAAATTCCTTACCATCTAGTAAAGATTTGTATAGAAGTGATGTTTTTAACATCTTTAGTAAGGATGCCTTTAGCTGCTTTACAATCTATATGTAAGAGAAATTTTTAATTTAATAAATCACTTTCAAAATTTTGAATACACAATACTATTACTAATATTTCTTTCTTTATAATAGAATAATTAATTCTAACTTCTCTTAATACTCTTAAAGTGAAATGAATTAATTGTTCTTTTGAATTATTCCTTTGTTTAAGGATTTCCCCATATCCTTTATTCAATTTGTTTGTTTCAACTATCTTAAAGGCATTAAGATGAGAAAGGGTTAAACTTGACAATTCTTTTACTTTAATTTTAATTTTCTTAACTATACTTGTATGCTCATCTATCCAATTTTTTGAATTTTTCTATAATCTTTCAAATAGTGGCTTGGCATCTTAAGCTAAGTCCTTATATAATTTTGAAATATAATTTAGACTTCCAAAAAATGTTTGCAATTGTTGTTTGTCCCTTATTTCATTAACAAATTTAGAGACAAACTCAATCGCTTGATAAATGGAAACTATAGTTCCATTTTCTATGAAGTGCCTAAAGAACCTAACATTGGTTTGTAATAACTTCATTTTCTTAGTAGATACTACTAAACCTGCCTTTTCAATAACTTCTAAGAAAAGATTCAAATGTTTAAAATGTTACTCAATAGTATTAGAAAATACTAATAAATCATTAATATAAACAATCATAAATACTGAATAAGTATTGAATATTTCATTCATAATTTTTTGAAATTTAGAGGGCGTCTTTTTTAATTTAAACGACATTACATTCTACACATAATATTTGATGAAACTCTAAATGTTGTTTTATACTTATTATTTTCAAGAATATAAAATTGCTAATAACTAGATTTCATATCAAAATTTAAGTATATTTGGGGTTTATAAAGCTTATTAAGCAAATCTCTTTTATTAGGTATAGGATACTTAATCCATTGTAATGCTTTATTTAAACACTTGTAATTAATAACTAATCTTGGAATGCGTCTTTTTAATTTAGTGACATTTTTCACATAGAAAGTAGGAAAACTCCAAAGGCTAGTACTTTTTCTAATAAACTTTTTTTAAGAAGATCATTTATTTCATTTTTACATATCTCTAAATGTCTTGGTCCATAATTATGGGTCTAACTTTGTATTGAGGGGGTTGATATAAACTTAAACCTAATAAGTTTTCAATTTACTTTAGAGTCATTCTTTTGAGATAGGTTTCTAACCAAAACAAAAGGAATTTCAATACAAATTCCCTTATTGCAAATAGTAGCTTATGGCAACTTGTATTTTATTACAAGCTTACTTTTGTTAGTAGTGTCTAATACTTTTGTAGTTTTTGAAAAATATTTTAAGGTACTATTCTTTCATTAATACAAGTTATATTTGTACTTGAGTCAATTGAGGCAATAGTAGAAAAAATTTATTCTTGGTTTATTACAACTGTAATCTTTGTATGCTACTTATGGGTAATAACCTTATTAATTAAGTTAACATACTAAAGAGATCCCGAGTCCTTTTTTAAAGAGGTATCTTGTATGTCTAGAGGGTCTTTGACCTTTTTATTCTTTGTTTTTAGGACTATAATCCTTTCTTTTTTAACACTTTAATCTTAGATTTTAACTGACTAATTTTAACTTAAAACTCCCTTATAAAAGGTTCAACTTCTCTAGCTTTTAAGTTAGAGTGATTACTTTTAATTTTTGGATAAAAACTTTTATATTGTAATCTTTTACTTTTTTTTATTTTAATATCATCTCAAGGTAAATGAAGAAACTTTTTTAACTCTTCCCTTTTTTTTTTGGATTTGATATCTTATCAATAAGATCTAAAATTAAATTTTCTTCTTTTCTTAAAACTAATAAGTCATTACTTTTACACTTTACTTGATAATAGTTGCATTTTCTATTACAATTATAATCTGAATTAGCATCAGAGGTAGCTTATTCCTTAAGAAGATCTACCTTTAGGTTTGACTCTTCAAACTCATTTTCTAATAAGAAAGTATGCATTAATGACCTCTTAAAGTCCTTATCTAGAGATAACTTTTGAATTTTTGTTTCATTTTGCATTTATTAGAATAATGTCTTATTTGTTTGCATTTATAACAAATGACTATTTTTTTCTTTTGCAAATTAAGCTTTTTTGTTCTTTTTTCTTCTTTCTTTTCCTTTGAATAAAAGGTTTTCTTTCAAACTAAATGTTTATAACCTTTTCTTTTGATTTTTCTTGAATAATTCATGGGTGGATAATCCATCTATTTATAAAAGTCTCCTAAAGTTCCTTTAATTTGAAGTTTATCTTTTTATAATTTTCCTATGCAATTTAATTTTGTTGTAGAGTTTAACTCCCTCAACTATTACTTTAACAACCAATCTCTATAGGTATAATTAGAATAATTGATTATTTATACATAATAGGATTTTAACCTATTTTAACTCTTTTTGTAAATAAGATAAGTAACCTAATAAGAAACTTTTCTTTGCAAAATATAGTATGATTATCTTTAATAAAAACCATATAGAAATACATATTTTTATATTAGCTAAAAATGAGACATGTTTAGGCATTTCAAGTTAATGAGTTACTCGTATATATTATCTATTAACAAAATAGTTCTACCAATAAAATGATTGGTAATTGTATGTATCTATGTATTAACATTGTTAATAAATTAAACCTTATTTTTTACTTTTATAGTAGAAAAAATTTGAGTTTTTCCTTCTTTTGATAGAGAAAAATCCCACCAATGTTTAAATTGTCTAATGAATTCACTTGTTATGAATTTTTCTATTTGAGGGTTAGAATTATCCTTGAATTTTGAAGTAGTAGTAAATATCATCATATAATAAAATAGAATAAGAATATGATATTTAGACATCCTATCAAGATTTCATTCTACTATACTCCTACGATTATACTAGACATAATTATATTTAGGTTGTTCATTTAATAAAAAGTTAACCATAGTTGGTTTATGATAATATAATTTTGTAGGGACCTTATTAAAGGTCATTTCATTGATACTTATAATTTCTTTCTCATAAAAAGGTGATGAATTCTTTTGTATTAGGTTTTATTTTGAAAAGAACATTTCTCAAATTTCATTTATTTTTTTCTTTAAACATGTCTTCTTCTTATTCTTTAATTTGTCCCTCTTTTCCTAAAACAAGGCTCATTTCCTAAAACAAATTAAAGAATAACACATCAAACCCTCTTCAGGTTTAACAAGTTTGATTACCTTTTCAAGAGTCTATCTTTTAAGTAATTTAACTTGATCCTAAGTAATGGTTTTAGGAACTAAAACATTGGCTCTTGACCTATTAGTCAAAAATAACATTGTAGTCTCTTTGTCAACATATTTCAAAAGAATTTATTTGATTCCTAGAATTGTGGTATTTATAACCTTATAATGAATCCTATAAATAAGGATCAAATTTTCCAAAATTGGCTTCATATCAAATCCTTCAATCTTTATGTCTAAATATAAAACATGCATTAAATTTGAATCTGATAAAAATAATGTAAAATTCAAAAAATAAGAAAACTAATTAGGTCTATCACTTAAACTTGATTCAATTAGTCTTAATAAGGAGTTTGAAAATGATTATGTCTCTTATCTCAGACATATATAATATACGAGTTATTTAAACCCAATCTAGAAATAGGTTTTAATGTTACTTGAACCATCTTTGTATGAATGAATTTATATGTCTATTGATAAGAACTAATAAGTTCTTATGATAATAAGAAAAAATCATTATAACTCTAAGTTAAAGATAATACTTCTTTTGTAGTTTTGATAACATAATTAGCTTTTGAAAGAAACTTTCCTATTTATAAATATGAAAATAAAAAGAAGAAGGAAGAGTCCAATAGTCATTTGTATTAGTTTCTATTCTCTTATCACATGTAAAATATAAGCTTGTACCAACAATTACTGTGGAATGAAAGCTTTATTTTTGTATCAACTTAGGGTTTCAACCATTTAAAGCACATTAATTTTATGCGCTATTAAGAATAACTATACTCAATTTCAACTTAATGAAGTCACTAGATTCTATCTTAAAGATGACCTAGATGCTCATATTAGTATGAAAGATTGCATATATTATTAACAAATTTTGCATGAAACAATTTTCGTGGTTATTGAACCCATTGAAAGAAGATTAATAACTGCTTATGACTTTAGAGATTGGACCAATGCCAAATTTCAAACCTAAATAATAGTTAAGTTATTTAAACTCAATATAGTAGTAAATTTTAATACTACTTAAACCATCCATATATGGATGAATTTATATTTTTGTTGATGAGAACTAATAAGTTCTTGTGATAATAAGGAGAAATCATTGTAACTCTAAATTAAGTGTAATACTTCTTTTACAGTTTTGATAATATAATTAGCTTTTAGAAAGAAACTTCCCTGTTTATAAATATAAAAAGAAGAGGAAGAAAGAAAAGTATAATTCTACAAGTAATCATTATCTAAATTTTTATTAATAACTATTTCTTTATTCCTACTCCTACTAAGACTATTACTTCTAGAAAGCTTGTTTGGTCTTAACCTATCTATAATTCATAGTATCATTGTCAACAATTTATGCTATAGCTCTTAATGCTTAATCATAACTTACATGAGCAACAGAGGCAATGTGACTTAGGGTTTTAACTATGAAATATATATAAAACTAAATCTTTCACCAGTAACTAGAAGGCCCTAGGCTTTGATACCATTCTTATTTTGGCAAACATTCTTATCTCAATAGCACACAAGAATATACAAGAATATAATAATGAAATAATTTACAAAAATATGGTAATGAATTTATAGAAAGTTATAATTGGTAAGTAAGCAATCTAATAACAATGCTTAAGAAATCAATGAAATTAAATGACTTACAGAGATAAAGCCTTTATCCCACAACAATGGCCAATACAAACTTATATTTTACAAGTGATAAGAGAGAAAGAATAGAAATTAATACAAATGACTATTGGACAATGCTTTCTTCGTCTTAGCGAGACTTATTTATATTGAAAAAAAGGTGATAACCATCATAAGAGGAATCCCTTTTCACAAGTAAAGTTGTCCTTGATTCCTTGCTTTTTCTAAAATGGCTTTAATAAAAGCTACTTGTCAGGCATCTCTACATTTTTTCTAATGAAAGTAATTTGTCATTTTTTACAACTCATAAGGATCCTATGAATTTTGCATAATGTTGTCATTATCATGACCTTGATTGCTTTTAGCTTTACTTGTCTATAGGGTCATTTTTGGTTGGAGTAATGAGGCCATCATTTCCAACAATCTTTCTTTGAATATCAACTCTATTAGAGCTTTCAATAATTATTCTGAATTACCAGATAGTGTAGGTTTTAGAGGAGGCATTGGATTGTTTATACAAACAACTCCTTTGGTTATGTAAACCCCATTGTCAAAGAAGTCAAACTTTTTCCACCAATGGATATTAATTCTTTTTGCCAACTAGGGGACATGTTTAACGTTTACATCTAACACAATTGCTTTTTTTGCCAGAATAATATAATCCCATTTTATAATCCATAGAACATGATACCATGTGTCAAACATCAACAACTGGACTTTAACCCCATCATTTTCTTTATAAAATTATTTATAAATAGTTCTTACCTTATAGGGTAAGGTTAAGTGATGCAATCCTTATTTAAAGACCTAGTTAGAAAATATTTTTGGATGATTTAAAAGATGAATTTGAATGAACCTACTAAATTTCTTTTGCCTATTTTTGTATAATAAGGCTCTTTCTAAAACTTTGATATCCTTGAAATAATTGTAATATTTAACCTTCCACCATTCTTTTAGACTTTTATAGCCAAAGAAATCACCATACTAATCTTTTAGATAAAGAAGTTTTCTTATTTTGGATTTGGGATAGGCCTAATCTTTGAAGCCATAGGTAGTTACCGTTCCTCTTTTAATAGGTTCAATAACCACCAAACCTATTTTATGCAAAATCTACTGATAATACATACAATCCTTCATACTAGTATAAGTATACATGTCATCTTTAAGATAAAATCTAGTGACCTCCTTAGGTCAAAGCTAAGCGTAGTTATTCTCAATAGCACATAAAAAAAATCAATATGCTTTGGAATTAAAGGATATGTTAAAGTTTTATCTATTACTTGCTCATAAGCATCACTTTGAGGTTTATCAACTTCTTTAGCTACCTTGCTATCTATACATAAGAGAAATTTCTGATTTAACAAATCACTATCAAATTTTTGAATACATAATACCATTGCTAATATTTCTTTCTTTATAATAAAGTAATTAACTTTATATCCTCTCTAGA
This sequence comes from Bruguiera gymnorhiza, assembly GCA_020883675.1. NCBI lineage: Eukaryota > Viridiplantae > Streptophyta > Magnoliopsida > Malpighiales > Rhizophoraceae > Bruguiera > Bruguiera gymnorhiza. The sequence goes on along the minus strand of JAIRCJ010000013.1, from coordinate 132,131 downwards.
CTCTTAAAGTGAAATGAATTAGTTGTGCTTTTTAATTAATCATTTGTTTAAGGATCCTCCCTATATCCTTTATTCGATGCATCTATCTTAATTACTTTAAAGGCATTAAGATGAGGAAAGGTTAAGCATGATAGTTCTTTTGCTCTAATTTTAATTTTCTTAATTGCTCTTTTATGCTCATCCATCCAATTTGACAAATTTTTCTGTAATCTTTCAAATAGTGACTTAACATCATAAGTTAAGTCCTTATAAAATTCTAAAAGATAATTTATACTTCCCAAAAATCTTTGTAATTGTTACTTGTCTCTCATTTTGTTAATAAATTTAGAGGTAAACTTAATTGCTCAACTAATGGGAAGTATAGTTCTATTTTTTATAAAGTGCTTAAGGAGCTTGACCTTGGTTTGGAATAACTTCATCTTTTTAGTAGATGCTATTAAACCTGCCTTTTCAAAAACCTTTAAGAAAAGGTTCAAATATTTGAAATGTTACTTAATAGTATTAGAAAATACTGATACATCATCAATGTATACAATTATAAATGCTAAATAAGCATTGAATATTTCATTCATAATTTTCTAAAATTCAGAAGGAGTATTTTTTTTAACCCAAATGACATTACATTCCACTTATAATGTTCGAATGGAATTGTAAATGATATTTTATACTTATCCTTTTCATGAATCTAGATTTTCTAATAACCAGATTTCATATCAAATTTTAAGTATATTTAGGCTTCATAAAGGCTAACGAGCAAATCCCTTTTATTAGGTATAAGATATCTAATCTATTATAATGCCTTACATAAAAGCTTGTAATCATTAATTAATCTCAAAATGCCTTTGTCCAATTCAGCGACATTTTCCACATAAGCCCTTTTTAAAAAAAAAATCATTTATTTCATTTTTGCATATCTCCAAATGGCTTAGTCCCATTAGTATGGGTTTGGTTTTAGTTGGAATCTAACTTTCATTAAAAGTCACTACATAAAGTAATTCTACTATGTACTTTTTCTTATTACAAAAAGTTGTTAGAATTTTTGAATAAACTATTATTTCTAATATTTGTTACACTTCTTGTATTTTTGCTTGAATAATAAGAGAATTCAGCTTTTTATGTAAATGTTTATTTTTTACTTCAAAATGTAGAGATTGAATAAATCTCTCTTTTCTTCTAATAACTTTCTAAAGTTTATCTATTTTTGTGTATTGAGGATTAGATACAAACATGAAATTAATAAGTTTCCATTTATTTTGAAGTAAATCCATTCATCACTTATTTCCTTTATAGGATACAATAGATGTAAAAAGTGATTTCCCAAAATAACATCTTGAGATAGGTTTTTAATAAAAATAGGAATTTCAATTCATATTCCCTCATTGCAAATAACAGCTTATGACAACTTGTATTTTATAGCAAACATACTTTTGTTTGCAATATATAACACTTATGTAGTTTTTGAAAAGTATTTTAAATGTATTATTTTTTCATTAATACAATTCATATTTATACCTGAGTCAATTAAGACGATAGTAAAAAACATTTATTCTTTATTGATTACAACTATAATCTTTGTGTGCCACTTATGGGTAATAACCTTATCAATTAAGTTAAGATATTAAAGAGATCTTAATTCATCTTTTAAAGAGGTATCTTGCATGTTTGGAGAGTCTCCATCCTTTTTAAACATTATTTTTAGGACTATAATCGTTTTTTTTTTTTACTTTTTAATTTTAGATTTTGATTGAATAATTTCAGCTTTAAGCTTCCTTATAAAAGGTTCAACTTCTTTAGCTTTTAAGTTAAAGTGATTACTTTTGATTCTTTGAATAATAGTTTTTAAACTATAATCTTTTTCTAGTTCTTTGATTTTAGTATCACCTAGAGTTAAATGAAGATACTTTTCTAATTGTTCCCTTTTTTCTTTTGGATCTAATATCTTATTAATAAGATCCAAAATTAAATTAAAATTAAATTATCTTCTTTTGTTAAGACTAATAAACCATTACTTTTACACATTGTTTGATAATAGTTACATTTTTTATTATAGCTATCATTTGAATCAGTACCAGCGGTAGCTTCTTCCTTAATAAGATCTACTTTTGGATTTAACTCTTTAGACTCACTTTCTAATAAGAAAATATGCATTAATGACCTTTTAAGGTCTTTATCCAAAGATAACTTCTAGACTTTTTGTTTCATCTTGCATTTATTAGAATAATGCCTTACATTTATACACTTATAACTAATTATTGTTTTCTTTTTCTTTTGCAAACTAGGCTTTTTCTTTGTTTTTTCTTCTTTCTGTTTCTCTGAATAAGAGGTTTACTTTTCAGTTAAAGGTTTATAGTGTTTTCTTTTGATTTTTCTTGAATAATTCATAAGTGGATAACTCATCTGTTTACAAAAATCTCCTAAAGCTCTTTTACCTTAAGCATTATTCTTCTGTAACTGCCTATGCAATTTAATTTTAATGTAAAGTTTAACTCTTTCAACCACTATTTCAATAACCAATTCTCCATAGCTTTAACTAAAATAATTGATTACTATTGCATGATAACATTTTAACCTATTCTTAACTCTTTAACAAATAGGGAAGGTAACCTAGTAAGAAACTTTTCTTTCTAGAATATACTTTGACTATCTTCTTTAATAAAAACTTTAGAAAAGGACACGTCTTTATACAACCTAAAATGAGAGAAGTATGGGCATCTCAAATATTATTATATCATGAAGTAAAATAAAAATATGATGTTTAGATATACCATTAAGATTCCCTTTTACTATATTGTTCCATTAGACTGAACATAATTATCTTTAGGTTATTCCTCTAATAAAAGGTTGACTGTAGTTGGTTTAAGATAATATAGTTTTGTAGGGACCTTATTAAAGGTCATTTTGCTATTATTCATAGTTTCCTTTTTATAAGAAGGTGATGGATCTTTTTGTATTGGATTTGTTTTTGATAAGAATGTTTCTTGAGTTTCAACTATTTTTTCTTCAACCTCATCTTCTTCTTCTTCTCTAATTTGTTCCTCTTTACCTAAAATAAAGGCTTCTTTAACTTTTAATCCAAGGTTCTTAAGCCTTTTGACTATCTTATCTATTAATTATGTTTTCTTTGGACTTTTTCTAGACATATTGTAGATTTTTTTAAAGACGGGGGTTCAAATAAAACCCTTTTTTCTACTAATTTAACAAGAGGTTTTGGGACTTATAAGGAATTTTTTTCAATCTTCTCTTTTATATGGCTAAGTTGATTATATATTGACTGATGATAGAGATTGGTATAATTTCCTTGCTAAATTAAAACATTAGTCATAGCTTTAACTTTGCATGGAAAGACAATAATCTCATTTTCCTCAACTTTAAAACTTAAATTTAAAGTAGGAGGGTGGATATCAATAACCTTAATTCCCTTTTTTTAATATATTTTTGATAAGTTTTTTCAAGAATTATACATTCCTCTAGGGTTGAAAAATTAGGGAAAGGTTTCTTCTTAATCTTATAAACCTTTTCTAAATAAGTGAAAATATCAATTGCGCCCATTTTGCTAATATATTTCTTATGAAGTTTACTCAATAGCTTTTACTCCTTCTAATTAAATGTAAAAAAAAATTATTTTCTTTTAATAACATTTTTAGAAGAGTAAAATAACTCTTTTGCTTTTTCTCCTACCTTATTTACAACTTCAAGGACATTGAGACTATTATCTTCATCTTGATATATCGTATCAAATAAAAATGGAGACTTAGGTCTAAAAGCCTAACTAGATATTTCTAGTGGTTCATTAACTATTAAAGTACTAGTAGAGGGTGAAAAGTCAACTTTATATTAAGATTGACTGCTTGTTCTCTAGTTCTTCTTATACACTTTAATTCTATAATTGGTATAAAAGAGATAGAATATATAGGTTTAATCTTTTCTTTTCCCTTTTTTAGGTCTAACCTCATATTTTGAGATGCAACGAATTGGATTTTGGCATTCTTATCTTTGTATTCAATAATTTCCTCCATCTATCAATTCACTTGTTTAACAAGTTCGAATACCTTTTATAAAGTCCATTGTTTAGGTAATTTAACCTAATATCAAGTAATAGTTTTAGGAACCAAAACATTAGCTTTTAACCTATTAGTCAAAAATAACATTATAGTCCCTTTGTCAGCATATTTTGAAGGAATTTCTTTGATTACTAAAACTATGATATTTATAAACTTATAATGAATCCTATACATAAGGATCAAATTTTCCAAAATTGGTATTATATCAAATCCTTTAATCTTTATGTCTAAACATAAAGTATGCATTAGATTTGGATATAATAAAGATAATGTAAAATTCAGAAAACAAGAGAAACAAATAGCTCCATTAATTAAGTTTAATTCAATTACTCTTAATAAGGAGTCATGGAAACAATTATATCTTTTATCTTGGACACAGATAATGGGTGAGTTATTTAAACCCGATCTAGTAGCAGGTTTTAGTGCTATCTGAACCATTCCTCTATGGATGAATTTATATATTTTGTTGATGAGAACTAATAATTCCTATTATAAGGTAATCGAGAGAAGGTCTTATGTTTTGAGCAAAGAACAATTCTTTAATTGTAACGAATGCTAATAAAAAATAATAACATATTTATTGAAGAGATTTCAATGTATTTAGACAACCTAGTATGTAATAACATGTATCTCATAATTAAATTAGTGATTAGTGTAGACATTTAAGTTAAACTCATGATTCCTTTGTATAAATGACTCATTGGAATGAATGATTCCCTTGTGTTAATTGCATTATCAATTTATATGAATGATTCCTTGGAACAAAAGAAGTCTTATTGCCAAGGAACTAGATGATGGTCTAAAGTTTCATATAATGAAGATTCTCTCGTAATATCTACTTTTATTTGATGAATTTTAATGGATTTAGACAACTAAGAAGAGAAGTCTTATTATAAAGTAATTAAAAGGCAGTATTGTATTTTGGGAAATGAACAATATACTTATAGAAAAAAAAGCTAATCAAGAATAATATTTGTTAGAGAGAATTTAGTGGATTTAGGTAACCCAATATATAATAATGTGCATCTTGCAATTAAGTGATTAGAGTAGACATTTAAGTTAAATTCATGAAACCTTTGTATATGAATGACTTGTTGGAACAAAGTGATAAGTCTTGTTAGCAAAAAATGAATTAATTGTCTTGTCTTTTAGGCATTAAACAATTTTATCTATGTAACAAAAGCAAATTAAGATGAATGAGTCTCTGATTTGATGAAATTTAATGGATTCAAACTACCTAGAGGGCATTGACATGCATCTTACAATGAAATTACCATTTAATGTAGACATAGGTGTTGATTGCTTGATCATTTTGTGTAGATAATTGCTTGCAATGAAAGGAAAAGTCTTTTTACTAAGGAATTTGTTGATGATTTCAAGTTTCCAGTAATTAATGATTCTTTCATAGTAAAGAAAGCTAATCAAGAATAATAGCTCTCTTGTTTTAGGGACTTTAATAGATTTGATCTACTCAAAAGAGAAGTTTTTTTAAGAAGTAATCAAGAGATGATCTCATATTTTGAGCAATGAACGATTCTCTCATAGTAAATAAATCTAATCAAGAGTAATAACTTTTTTATTGGATGGGTTTTAATGGGTTTAGACTACTTAAGATATATTAAGGTGCATCTCATAATGAAATCAACAATCAGAGTAGACATTTAAGTTAAATTTAGGATTTATTTGTGTGAATTACTCAAAAGGAGAAGCCTTATTATTTAGAAATGAAATGTTAACCTCATTTTTTAGGAAATGAATTGTTTTATTCATGTAAGAAAAGCTAATGAAGATGAATGACTCTTTTACTTGATGAAATTCAATGAATTTAGACAAGTAAAAGTGTATTGACATACGAGTCATGAGAAAAATATTGTTCAGTGTAGACATGAATGTTAATTGTAGACATGAATGTTAATTGCATGATCATTTTGTGTGAATGATTTCTTGCAATGAAATGAGAAGCCTTATTACCAAGGAATCAGTTGATAGTTTCCAATTTTAAGTAATGAATGATTATTTTCTAGTAAAATAAAGTAATCAAGAGTAATGACCCTTTTATTTAATGGACTTGATGGATTCAAACTACAGAAAGGAGGAGTCTTATGTTTCAAGCGCAATAAAATTTTCTTATATAGTAAAGAAGGTTAATCAAGAGTAATAGCTTTATCGCTAGATTAACTTTATTAGATTTAGATTACCCAAGGTATATTAATGTGCATGCCACAGCAAAATTAATGTTCATTGTAGACATGGTTATTAATTTCATGGGCATTTTGTGTGAAAGATTTCATGCAACAAAAGAAAAGGCCTTTTTGCTAAAGAACTAAATGTTGGTTAGCAATAAAGGATTCTCTCTTGCTAATGAAAGTTAATCAAGGATAATAACTCCTTTATTCAATAGACTTTAATGGATTTGAAGTGCCTAGATGAGACGTCTTATTATCAAGTAATAAAAAAGGGCCTTTTATTTCAACTAATGAACAATTTTCTCATAATAGAAAAGGCTAATCAAGAGTAATAATTTTCTTATAGGATAGACTTCCATGGATTCAAACTATTCAAGGCATTCTTGGAATGAAAGGATAAGCCCTATTAGCTACAAATGAAGTGATAGTCTTATCTTTTAGGCAATTAATCATTCTATCCATGTAACAAAAGCTAATCATGATGGATGACTCCTTGGTTTGATTGAATTTAATGGATTCAAACTACACATGGTTTGTAGATGTGTGTGTTGCAATAAAATCAATGTTTAATATAGATATAGAAGTTGATTCCTTGTAATGAGATGAGAAGCCTTATTTTGAAGGAATCTATTGACATTCTCAAGTTTCAAGGAATCAAAGACTCTTATAGAAAGGAAAGCTGATCAAGAGTAATAACATTTTTATTAGATAGAGTTCATTAGATTTAAACTATAAAAGGCATAATAAGGTGCATCTCGCAATGAAATTAGGGAGTGAAGTAAACATTTCCTTTTTCTATTTTTACTTTAAAAAGTTATTAGAAGAAAAAATAAATCTATTCAATCTCTACATTCTAAAGTAAAAAATAGACATTTACATGAGAAAATTAATACTCTTGTTATTCAAACAAAAATACAAGAAATACAATAAAAATTAAAAATAGTTATTTGTGCAAAAATTCCTATGACCTTTTGAAATAGGAATAGGCACATAGTAGAATTACCTTATGAAATGACTTTAAATGAAAATCAAATTCCAACCAAAATCAAACCCATAATAATGAGACTAAGTCATTTGGAAATATGTAAAAATGAGGTTATTAAAGCCTAGTTGTTGGTAAAAGTTATAGTCTTATCTTTATTGCATAGTTGAAACCCTAAGTTGCATTGCCTTTATTGCTCGTGTAAGTCATGTTAGGCATGGAAGAGCAATGACATAAATTATTGATAGTGATACTATAAAGTATGAATAGGTCAAGACCTAATTGGCTTTCTAAGAGTAATAGTTTTAATAAAAGTAAGAATAAAGAAATAGTTGATAATCAAAATTTATATAATAATTATTTATGAAATTGGATTCTTCCTTTTGCCTTGTCTTCCTATGTTTATAAACAAAGAATTTTATTTTTAAAAGTTGATTATGTGATTAAAATTGTTGAAAAAGCATTACCCTTAACTTAGGGTATAATGATTATCTCTTGTTATCACAAGAACTTATTACTTCTCATCAATAGAAATATAAATTTATTCACATAGGGATGATTTAAGTAGCTTTCAAGCTTGATACTAGATTGGGTTTAAATAACTCACTAGCCATTAATGGAGAAGCCTTAGAATGAAGAGAGAAGCCTTATTGCTAATTAAGATGAATGACTGCTCTATTTAATGGAATTTAATAGATTCAAACTATCTAAAGTGTATTAACGTGCAAGTCATAGCAAAATAAATGTTTTGTGTATTGGCGTGCAAGTAGCAATAAAATAATTGCATCGTGCAATTAAATCAATGGTCGATGCATACATTTAAGTTAAATTCATGTTCCTTTGCGTGAATAAATCCTTGGAATGAAAGGATAAGCCTTATTAGCTACAAATGAAGTGATAGTCTTATCTATTAGACAATTAACCATTCTATCCATGTAACAAAAGCTAATAATGATGGATGACTCCTTGGTTTGATTGAATTCAATAGATTCAAACTACACATGATTTGTTGATGTGTATGTTGCAAGAAAATCAATGTTCAATGTAGACATAGAAGTTGATTGCATGATCATTTTAAGTGAATGATTCCTCATAATCAGATGGGAAGCCTTATTGCGAAGGAATCTATTAACATTCTCGTGTTTCAAGGAATCAATGACTCTTATAGAGACAAAAGTTGATCAAGAGTAATGGCATTTTTATTGGATAGAGTTCATCATATTTAAACTACCAAGGCATAATAAGGTGCATCTTACAATGAAATTAGGGATTGAAGTAAACATTTAAGTTAATTTGTGTTAAACAAGGATGCATGCCTAAATCATAAAATCAAGAACAAGTAAAATAGTTAAGCACGTTATACTTAAAAAAGATAAAGGTGTACATGAGCAAAAATAATATAGATAGATTTAAGGGTTAAAGAATTGACATAATGTGATTTAAACAATTTTGATTTTTCTTAAATTTACATTAAGACCCAATCCATCATTCATTGATTGAACCTTGGTGCTCTGATACTAGTTGTCACTTGGCCAATTTTTCTACTATGAATTTTTGGCTTTGTGATGGCACCAGTGGGAAGATCTAGGTTTTGGCTTAATGTCCTTATCAAAGGATTTGTCGGAATGCTTTTTCTTTATACCTCTATTGGTCATATTAAGGTCATAAAGCCAAGGATGACCTAGGAGGACATGAACTACATTCATGGGCAAAACATTACTCAATAATTAGCAAAGTGGTTTTGTTGACCTAAGTTACTCGAAAAGGTTTTGAATGTGGTTCTACCTTCAACCTAAAAAGGGTAGACTTAGCAACAAAATCTTCCTCCATCAATAACTAACTTAAAACTATGACCTCTCAATTTGATGTAGGTATGAAAAATATTGGCATATTTCTACATATTATTGTCCATAATGATAGATAAAACACACTAGACTACCGCACAATGTTGATCATCTTCCTAAAAATCCCCCCCATTCTCATCTTTTTGCTTCATGGTATGAAACAACATTCATGGTACTTCCTCTATCAATAACTAGCCTAAAATTATGATCTCTTAACTTAATGTAAGTAGGAAAAATCCTAATACATTTCCACATATCATTGTCCATAACAATAGATAAAACAAACTTGAATAGTGCACAATGTTGGTCATCTTCCTGAAAATCTACTCCATCCTTATCCTTTTCCCTTGAGTACACTATGAGATCAACCACCTACTTCTCTAATAGGTCATTAAACTCTTTCCCCAAAACAAGGGCACTATTAGGGCAATGAGTGATAGTGTGACCCTTTTTATGACATCAATGACACTATAAAAGAGTTAATAAAACAAGACTCAAAGGAAGATCTTATAGGATGAGAATTGGCAATAAAAGAGTTATTTTCCTTCATAAAAGTTGATAGATAGATAGACCTGCATTGGAATGTAGAATTATGAGAAAATGTGGATTGATGCAATCCCATATTAGAGGTAGATGTCCACATGAATGGAGAGGTCTTATTCTACTTTTCAACCTCTAAGGCCTTGTGATAGGCCTACTCTAAGGACATGCATGTGAATAAAGAAGTCTTATTTCATTTTAGCAAAGTGAACACTTTCATCTCATTAATGTCATACTAATCAAAATAATCTTCTATTCTATCAAGCAAATCCATGAACACATCACCATTTAATTCACCATTATACTTAGGTGCATTTAACTTGATTTTCTTGGTGATATTATTGTTATGTGGATGTACATACAAGTAACTTTTCCCACAAAATCTATCACAAACTCAATCATATCAACATGCATATCATCATGAAAAAACAGGATGTCTATGGTTATGCCTATGTAGACCTCTAACGACATAGTAAATGGGATAGGCCCCGAGATTAAAGTCACTCTCATCAAATTGATTGTTAGGTACACTTGTGCCATGTAGACTTCCATCACAGGGAAACCTATAAGGTAGTCTCAAGTGTTAAAATTCTTAAGGTCAACTGCTTGTGAATTAGGTGTAGGAAATTAGACATCGACAAACTGCCTAATATAATAGGGTGATCCACTCGGTTGCCTAATAGATTCAGCCTTTGGTTGTTTGTCTGAATGTTTCAAAATTGACTTTAGTTTATTAGACAATTCAGCAAAATCACTCCTAAGATTGTTCATGTAAGACTAAAGGGCTAAAATGTCATCTTGGTAATGAGATGAAGATAAGGTGGCTTCATTGGTATTAACCACGATTATTGTCTTTCTTTGTGAAAAATGAAAAAAGGATAAATACTAGTTGCCAAATTGATAAAAAGTATAAAATACTATGATGCACAATGCTAAGATAATAATATGATGAGAGTAATGATGGCTAAAGATTTAGATGAATACACACAATAAAGGTTAAGGTAATACAAGGATTGCAAGAAAATAGAAAATATTATAGCAAACATTGGAATTCTGGGAAAGCAAGAAAATATGGCAAATATTTACATTGATTTTTTCTTTACATTGAGTTTTTCTTTTTGTTTTTTTTCTCCTAATTTTTTAGACCTAAAATAGATTCACTCAAATACCAAGTTAAAAATATTAATCAAATTTTTAAAAAGAGAAAATTTACCTCAATAACCTTTTGCCGAGAAGAAAAAGCAAGCTATTGCATCGATTACAAACTTTGACGGTGGAGGTTTCATCTGGCAAAGTGTTGTGGTGGAGCAGTGTTAGCTCTCGAATGAAGAAATGGCGAGATATGCCCTTTTATGGGGTCCATACAAAATCAAGTAGGAGAAAAAAGGAAAAGCTGTCTAGAGCCACTGCCTCCACTGCTGCTCTGCCACCATTTCGTCGCACAATTGCTCAACTCTGTAGACTAAAACTGATCTGAAAAGGGCTCCTGGCCTCTAATCTATTCGTCCCATCGTCTCACCGTTTCACCTTCTCGTCGCCTCTTCTTTTGAACACCATTGCTTCGCCATCGCACATCGTCATCAGACAAATCCTCCATCGCCCTACTCATCTCCCTTTGCTTTACTGGTACTAGCTACTGATGAAAGTCGTCGATGTCTGCCGCCTCTCCCGCCAAAGTAACTAAAACCAATGACAACTTGTTATTTTGGCAAATGGTTGAACACTATAAGGCTAGCTTGCTTTACTATTCTTTTTTTTTTTTGGTTGATATTTTAAAGAATTCATTTTAAGTTTAGTCAAAATAGTAAAAAGAAAAAAAAAATTGTTTGTCTACTTTCTTAGCATTTAGGTTTAGCTTTTGGGTCATATTTCCAATCATAACAAACAAATAGCGAGTTATATTCAGTTTTTAGTTATTCGTGATAGAAAAAAGGAAAAAAAGAGAGAGAGAGAGAGCCAAAAATTGAAACAAAAAGCAAAAAAATAGTTTTTATGTCGGAAAAACAACTTTGGCAAATTGGATTTAGACTATAAAATTCTTTTGCTTCCACTGAGGAACTCTTTTTTCTTCTTGACCAAGCTGAGTATTGCTTGGCAAGAATGACATTGTCATTTACAAAATCAATTATAGTTGACCTAAATTCATTAATAAAAACATCAGTTAGGAATATACTCTTTCAACATTCAAATGTTGATGTTTGAGTTACAATTGCTTCATGTCTTAATGAGATTACAAGGATAACTACTCCAGATGTTCTTTATCATTATGATTTGATGAAGGATATATTTTAGTTAATTGTATCATCATTTGAAGTTTGGATGATTACACCAGTTGCTCATACGGTAAGTTACTATCAATTCTTGAAACTCTTGGAAAGTTGAAGTCTTGTTTTTGATGTTGGATCTTGAATGTGACATATTGATAGTTAAGATGTTTTAATATTCCGTTGTTGCCATAAGGGATTGTCACCCATGGAATGATTTTATATTCACGAAGAAAATTATGATCTTTATGTTGGAGGAAAGTGAATGTATCTTCCTTGAATTACTTGCTTGACTATTAGATAGTGCAAAGAAGGGCAATGTGAAAGTTTCACCTATTGCTTGCAAGTTGGAAGAGAGAGTGTTTAAAAGTTGTGCCTCTAAGGTTAAGCCTTACATGTTATATTCTATGAAATCCTCTGGTGCTTTTTTTCGGAAGATTTCAATGATGTAGTTTACTATAGAAGACTCTCTAAATGTTAGGATGATAGTTTTTATGAAAATTACAAAGTAGTTAAAAAGGAGGCTAACAAAGTGATTGTGGTGGCCTGAGCAAATGTTTTCAATGATTTGTATAGCAAGATTGGAACTAATGACGGAAAGAGAGGGATTTGTAGGCTAGCTCAAATTAGGGAATGAAAGATTCGAGACCTTAATCAAGTTAGTTGTATTAAAGATGATGCATAAAAGATACTTGTGAGAAAGGATAAGATTAAAGAAAGGTGGAGAACTTACTTTGACGAATTTACTTTGACGAACTCTTTAATTTGAATAGTCAGTGTAATCTCGAGGACCCTAGTGGTCCTATAAAGAAAATAATTTACATTAGAGGTATTTGTCTTTCTAAAGTTAGAGCAGCCCTAGGGAAAATGAGAGGCAAATGAGTGCGTAGATAGATAGAATACCACTTGGAGCTTGGAAGGTGTCAGGGAAAAAAGGAATAGTTTGATTGACTAGGCTTTTTGATAGAATTTTAAAGAAGAGGAGGATGTCTGATGAGTGGTGAGTGAGCACACTAGTCCTAATTTTTACGAATAAGGGGGACATCTATGTTTACTCTAATTATTGGGTATCAAACTAATGAGCCACACTATGAAACTATGAGAAAGGATTATAGACCAACACCTATAGAAGGTAGAAAAATACCAATATAAGAAGTGAGATCTACACATGGTTTATATTGATTTACGAAAAGCATATGGCTAGTTTCTAAGCAAGTGATGTGGTGGGCGATAAGTAAGAAGAAGATCCCCACATTATTTAGTAATTTAGTGAAGGACATATATGAAGGAGCTATGACTGAAATGAGAAGAGTAGGAGGTAAGTTTTCAAATTTTCCAAGCACAATTGGTCCACACTAGGGGTCAGTTCTAAGTCCTTCTCTATTTGTGCTAGTTATAGATGTCTTAACATGTCATATTCAGGTTAATGTGCTACATTGCATGTTGTTTGTAGATAATATGATCTTGATAAATACGACTAGGGAGGGATTAGCCTACAAATCAGAAGTATGGAGGGATACACTTGAATTTAAGGGTTTTAGGTTGAGTCATACAAAAACAGAATATATGCATTGTAATTTTCGCAATACTAGAAGTATGGTGAATAGACTATTAGATTAGCTAGGGTTATAGTCCCTCGATTTGACCCATTTCGTCATTTAGATTCTATTATTCAGAGGGATGGTAATATAAATGAAGACTTACTTCGCAGAAGGAGGGCTAGATAGCTAAAATGGTGACGTGCTACTAAAGTTTTGTGTGACCCCAAATTCCCATTAAGTTTAAGGGCAAATTCTATTGGATGAAGATTAAACTAAAGATGCTTTACAATAGTGATTGTCGGGCTATGAAACAACAACATGCTCAGAAAATGAGTGCCACATAAATGAGAATACTTAAATAGATAGATGTGTGATCATTCTAGGAAGGATAGAATTAGAAATGAAGATCTGTAGCAAAGTAAATGTAGCACCTAGTAGAGATAAATTGAGGGAGGGGTATTTATGTTGATTTGGAAATGTCCAATGTAGACTAGCAAATGCTCCAATTAAGAAGGGTGACCAAATTCAGGTAGATGGTGAGAAGAGAGGGAGAGGAATACTTAGATTGACCTGGGAATACTTGATTAGGAAGAATTTAGAATAATTAGACTTCAAACCTAACCAAATGCATGATAAACCAAAATAATGACAAAAGATTCATGTAGATTAAGGTTTGATTGTTGTTGCTGTTGTATAGTGATGCAATTGTTACAAGATGCTAAGATATATCTAGTACTAATTAACATATTGATGTTTATGCCACTATTAAAAACAATGTTGAGGAGAACAAGTTAGTAGAAGAAGAATCATCAAATGAAGATGCTGATAAGGAAACAAAGATAAAAGTGGTTTTGACTACAAAAGTTGATTTAAGAGTAGCATTACTATTGATACTCAGTGTTGTCTATCAGTTCTAATCAATGAATAATTGCCAAGCCAAATGTAAGCAATGATGTTTCACAGATTGCAGAAGAGGTTGATTTTGATACTCCTTCGAAGTTTCAGTTCTTGGCCTTATGGCGGAGTCCTTGACATTTGCTTTCTTCCCTCCAAATTTTGATATTCAAAACAAATTTTCTCAATCTCTCAATCTCCATCACTTCAAAATTCAAAGTCAACTAGGCGAGTATAATTAAGAATATGGAAGGAGAATTTGTATTGAGTTGGAATTCATTAATATTTTGTATTTATGATAATATTTTATATTATTAAGAAATTTTATTAGTCTCTACTAAAAAAAAAAGAAATTTTATTAATCTAGATATTCTACTATTTAGAGATATTATCTTTTTTTTTATTTACTTTGTTTATTTCCTATTTAGTTGTTAGCTATCCCTATAAAAATGACTTGGTGCTATTTTTATCATACATACCAATTATGAACATTTTAGTCACTGTTGAATATTAAGTTTAACTGAGTGTCATTTAGTTTTAGGTAGATTTCTATGTTAGTTCATCCATTTCTTGTTTGTCCCATGTCACTTTCTATCTCTTGTTCCATGATCTGACACTTCTTAGCTAGTCTTTGATATGCAGTATGCAACTGCTCCAATTTCATTTAAACTTTTCTTGCATTACCTCGTATTTCTGCCAATACTAAGCTACAACACTATTCATTTTGATTTGCATCTCTAGTTCCTTTTGCCTAATATAAATCATTGCACTTCTGTATGCACTCTTCATCACTAAGTTAAGCTAAGTATGAGCATCGTGTTGTCTTTGGCAATTTTATTATAAATTGATAAGAATCCTCGTATTTATAATCTGTTAGTCGTCTCAAATAAAAAACGTAAGTTGTAATCAATTACTATGAACCAACTTTTAATTTTGTATTCCTTAATCCTCTCATATCCATACCTAATGGACTTTAGGAAGAGAAGATAGAAAGAAATGATGAGAAACATTGCAAATAACAAGAAATCATGAACAATAAAATAAAGGATACATATTTATGAAGCCAATCTCAATTGTAACCATATATAATAGTAACAACAAAGTGGGGATAAAACCAAAAGAAAAAGAAACTACGTGCACCATTCACATAACCTTAATTTGCAAATGATTGATGGGATTTTAAGTATGAGAGTTGTGTGGTTAAGGAATTTTACATTGGAAGTAAGAGGGAATGTAAGTAGCTTATAGGTAGCAAGGACTCAAAAACCTAATGCTTTAAGGTTTTCGATTAAGATGTAGTATCACACTTGTGAGTTTGTTGCTTACTCAGACCCTACTTAGATTTCTTACCATTTTTGGGCTCTTGCATTTCTTTAACAAGTGGTATCAAAGCTGATAGTTTAGCAAGGGATGAAAATCGATGATGCATGTCTCCTATGGCTGCTGCCCCCATAAGAAAGGAAGAGACTAGTTACACTTACTGCAAGCTGGCCCAAGTGGAGTGATCAGACATGACTTTGGGTGTGTACCTAAGTGTGACTCTTGGAGAATTAGCAGATGCACACTTCAAGATTAGGCAAAGCAAGGTTGACTCACAAATGGGCATGGTGAATTGATAATGGGCTTTTAACACGTTCAAAGAGAGTAAGTCCAATATGGAAAAGACTCACACTTAGAGAAAGATTATTGGGATTTCAAGTATAAATTGTTTGGTTCAAGAATCCTACATTGGAAGTGAGAGGAAAGTGTAAGTAGCTTATAAGCGAAAAGGACCCATAAATCCAATGCCTTAAGATTTTAGATTGAAATGTGGTGTCAAACTTGCAAGTCTACTAACTTGGACCTTGCTTAGATTTCTCTCTGATTTTGGGTTCTCATGTTTCCCTAACAATGATGACCAAGTGAAGTTGGACTTGAACCATGTGCACAAACTGCTCACGCTAAAATCTAGGTGAGAAATCACGAATAATAGAAGAAAGGATGCATATTTGTGAAGCCATCCCAAACTAAGACCATTTAGGTTTGCTCATCCTCTGATGCATAATTCTTTTCATAACCAAACCAAACATTTTCAGTTTTGACTGGACTTTACTATATGGTCTACTTAGGTTGCAAGTTTAATTTCCCTAGTCTCTTGTTAATTTTTAAGTTTGGGTGTATAGGATTATTATAAAATAAAATAAAATAGGATCCATTAACCAAATTGGTAAAAGCTTAGCAAAACTTTTACTGAAAGTTAGGCTTAAAAATGCCTACAACTTGCGATAAAAATTTTGCTTAGGCCAAGCTCTAAATAGGAGTCTCAATTCGAAAAATGGAAACTCAAAAGAAGAGAAAAAGGTTAGGCAAGAGATAGAGAAGTCAGATACAAATCCATAGAGCCAAGGTGATAAATTAGCACTTGCATCATACAATCTCATAGTATATTGTTTCTAAACCAAAATTAAGAAACCTAAAGAGTTAGGCATTTAGTTCACATTTACATTGTCTTGTAAGGAGATGACCAGGTGATCGTTGTGTTTGGTGAAGTAAAGATCTAAGATTCTATCAAGAGGAGGGTTCAAGAACTCTGGATCGTAGTCAAGCAAGCAGAAGGACAATTGATCAACAGACGAAGTGAGAGAGATGTATAAGGAGATAAGTGGCATGGTGATGCAATAGAAACTAATAACAAGAGAACACAAGGAAAAAGAAGTTCTTAAGTTTGTATTAGAAGCTTTAATGGAGTTATAACAAAATAAAATATATCAAAGAGAAGACAGAAGAAAAGTTACTGATTTATGAAAAGTTGTATTATTGCTCAATCATAAATCTATATTCTTTAATTACAATCATTTATACTAAAGATTACATTGACCACCATCATTGACTCTTATCTAGATGTATTTGATGTACTAAAATCTAAGTTAATACAATGAGTTCCATGTAAACAATCAGTGCTCTTTGAACTACATACTAATTTTCCCTTTACTCACCAAACTCTATTCTTTTGACTTGTGGCACAAAAGAGCTGCTAACCAAGTTTCTTGCTTCCCACCAACCTCTTTTTTTTTTTGTCATATGGAACATAATCTTTCTTCAATTGTCAATGTAACTCATACCCAACTCAACTCCTAGATCTTTACTCATCAAAGCACTTCCATATGCATCAATACCCCCTTCCTTAAAATCCTTTTCTACAATGGAGAATTAACAAAATTTATACCCAAGATCATAGAGAAAATCCCATTTGGCAACATAAGTAGGGAGATCTAATCATTGAATCAACAGTTGAGTAGCAAAAATTTGACCCCCTTAACCATCTTTCAATCTAAAACAACAAGCATGAGTCATCTACGACCCAGGAAGAAGGGTAGGAAAATCTAAACTAATACTTCGCAAGGGACCTAATTTAACCTTTAATTGAGACATATGAAACATTGGATGTATGTGAGAGAAGAGCTAATATGTAAGCCATAAAACTAATGTGATCTAAGACATGATATGGACCATAATAACGTGGAGCGAATTTAAGCATACTCCTTTGAGCCACTGAAGACTGTCGATAAGTTTAGAGTTTTAAGTAAATCCAATTGCCTATTGTGAATTTTCTTTCAAATCTATTTCTATTAGCCAATTGAACCCTTTTATACTGCACTTTAGCCAAATGATGATTGAATAATTGTAAAAGTTACTATCTAGTATGTAGTTGCCTATCTAATGCTATTATTTTAGTGTCACCATGTAAGGAAGGTAGATGAAAGGGATTAGGATAACTAGAGAAGTCTTCAGAAAAGGTGATCCCAATTACAATGTGGAAATGTAACTTATACTACCACTCTACTAATGGATGCAATTTACACCATTGATGACGAGTAGTTGACATAACACAACTCATATTAATTCCCAGGCATCTATTCATTTGCTTAGGCTAGGCATCAGTTTGAAGGTGATAGGTAATGGATATTTGGAGCTGGACACCATGCAACCTCCCCAAAAAGAATTAAGGAATACTGCATCACAATCACTGATAATAACATCAAAAAAATTGTGAAGTTTAAAAATATTATCTAAAAAATAGCTGAGCAATAGAATTGGCAGTGTAAGGATGAGCTAAAGGCAAAAAGTGAGCATATTTGATTAACTTGTCAACCACAACTTGCATCACTTCCTTGCCATTACATTCAAGAAAACCCTTCATCAAATCCATACTAAAGCTCTTTCATAAACCTTCTGGCATTGGAAGAGGCTAGAGCAACCTAAGATGAAGCATTGCTGTCATAGTTACACCTTTGACACTCATCACACTCTTTGATGTATTGCCTCACATCTTTAGCCATAACTTTCCAAAAGAACAACAAAGCAAGCTTTTTAATAGTTACTACAACATCATCTTCACCCCTTGCACTCCTGTGTGCCATAAGTAAATCAATTTCCTTCTTAAAGCCTTGTCTTCTCCCATGACTAATATGCCCACTTGGCCTTTCATGGCAGTTGATTGTCTTCTCCCATGACTGACTTGCCCACTTGGTGACAACCATAATTATGGCTAATAATTCTCTTTCATAGACTAACAAAGATAATGCTTAAGAGCAAAGGGCTCACTGATGAAAGCCATAGGGTGACCTTTTTGCATAAATATTGCACCCATTCCCAATCTTAAAGCATTTGTCTCCACCATAAATTTCTTAGTGTAATGTGTTAAATCTATAACTAGAGTCTTAATTAAAGTATCTTAAGTTACTTAAAAGTTGAAGCTACCTCTAAACACTAAAAAGCATCTTTTTTAAAGATGTCAGTCATGGGTTTGTTGATAGTGCCATATCTTGGAATAAACCTATTATAATATCTAGCAAGTCCCAAGAAATACCTTAATTGTTTCAAGGTTATAGGAGTTGCTCATTGTGATACTACCTCTATCTTTTTAGGTTTTATGGAGACTCCCTTAGCAAATATGATGTACACTAGATATTATACCTCATCCATAGCAAAGAAGCACTTTGAATACTTTTCATAAATTAATTAGACCTTAGTAGCTCTAATGTAATTATTAAATGTCCTAATTTGAGGGCCAACATGGAAAAACAAACAAAACCACCTAATTCATTTAGAATATCTTTAATCAATGAAGTAGGGAACTTATTTTTAATGGTGATTTGATTGAGCCTTCTGTAGTCTACAAAAAACTTCCAAGAGCTATCCCTTTAATTCACTAAGACCACTGAAGATGCAAATGGACTAGTGTCACTCTAAATTATGTCAAAATAAAGCATTTCCTTCACTAACTTCTCCATAACATTTTTCTATAAAGTAAGGTACTTATAAGGTCTTTGGCACTCTTCAAAGCAATGTGAAGTGAACTAGTTGTTCTTTAAAGTCAATACTTTGCTTAATGATTCCTTTATGTTCTTATCTGACACATTTGTTTCTATAATTTTAAAAGTATCAGGATGAGGAAGACTAAGACATGGTAGAATAAGATAGATGGAAATCCTTCTCTCCACTTACAAAATAAACACTTGTAATTAAGTTTGGATCAATGAAAACTCTATTCCTATAAGTAAATTCATTTTATTGTTTCAAATTTCTTCTTATTTAATATTTTTGTTTGCTTTGTCATTCTTATTTATTTCTATTTTATATTTATGTGTGCTTTATTGTGATCCTATGTTGCCAAGATAGGAATGGTATTAGAGTTTAGGACCTTTTAAGTAGTTGACAAAAATTTTAGTTTATTTACATCTCATAGTTGAAACCCTAAGTTATGCTACCTTTGTACTCGTGTTTGCCATGATTAGGCATGTAGAGTTATGATATAAGACATCAATAGTGATACCGTGAGATATGGACAAGTTAAGACCAAATTGACTTTTTAGAAGTAATAGTCTATCTAAGAGTAGAAATAAGGAAATAATTATTAAAGGATATATGATGGATTTATAAATAGGGAAGTTTCTTGACAAAAAAGATTATATTATTAAGATAATACAAGAAGCACTACCTTTATAGAGTGAAGGAATTAAAGGATACATGATGGATTTATCCAAAACTTGCTCATAAGTATTACTGCAAAGTTTATCAATGGTTCCTTGTTTAAGGACATTTTTTTAGCTGATATGGCTAGACCAGTTTTTTCAATAACCTTTAAGAAAAAGTTTAAATACTTGAAGTTTTATGTGCATCACATCTGAATTATAATGATGTTTATTACTTTCCCAATAAAACAAATAAAAGAACATAAACCTTTTCTTCCGAGGGTTGTCATTATTCTTCTTCTACTACTTTCCAAATTTATTATCAAAGTTAAACAACTTTGTTGTAATTTTAGATCTTGCTAAAGGAGTAGAAGTAGATCTCAACTTTATATGGTCATTTCCATCCAATCTCCAATGGTGGTTTTCACCATAGAACCTTCAATAGTCCATATAACAAGTTTTCCTACTATGATGCAAATATTGAGAACATGTGTTATAATTATAGCTAGTGTAAGCTAATTTCCCCATCATACTCTAGCCTAATAACATTGCATAAGTTGTAATGTCACTAACAATCCATAACAAGGTTATGCTAATTCATATATGGACCATGATCTTGAAGTTAACTTTTGTGTCTATAACAAACATTATATTCATTGTAATAACCATGTCTATAGACCTTTAAGACTTTAAACCCATTGAATTTTGTCAAATAAAAGGGTCATTGATTATTATTAGCTTAACAAGTATGTGATGGTTTAATTCTTAAATAATAGACCTTTCTTTAAGAGATCATTTATCTCATTTTTACAAATCTTTAAATGCCTTAGTCCCATGGCTACGGGTTTGACCTTTGTAGGTATTTGACTTTCATTAAAAGTCATTTCATACGATAATTCTGCTACAGGCTTTTTCCTATCCAAAAAGTTGTAAGAATTTTTGCACATACTAGTATTTCTAATTTCTTTTGTATTTCTTGTATTCTAGCTTTAATAATAGGAGTAAAGAAATGAGCATCATGACTCTTATACCTAGCAACTTTCTTCTTTTTATCATTCACACATCTAGATATATTTGATGGATAACCTTGAGACAATTTAGCACTTTTTATAACAATACAAAACATTGTCTTCTCTTTTAGTTTCATTTAAAAGCATGCTTTATATAGCAAAATATATTGGCCATCATTAGAAAGAATAGGTTAAATATAATTCCTTACATTGTAGCCATGCTTTGTGTATAAAGCATTTCCTTTACTAACTTCACCATAACATCTTTCTGCAAAGCTAGGTCTTGCAATAGGTGTAAAGAAGTGCTTGTGGCAAAGAATATAATCTTTGGTGTAAACTAAAAGTAAAGTTCATGATCATTTTGTGTTTATGACTCTATACAATAAAAGGAAGCCTTGCCGGCAAGAAATGAAATTACAAGCTTATCCTTCAAGAATTGAACCAAAGATTATGTTCTTTAAAAGAATTAAGCAATGTAAGGAATCTTGGAGCTAGAGGAATTTTATGACCTTACTTCTTATAGAGAGGAACAAAAGTAAGCACTTAAGACACATCATGAAATTCCACTAGTAGGTATTGAATTGGTGTCATAGTTTCCATTAAAAGAAATACAAAAGTGGAGAAGTCGATACCTAGACATAAAGACATCTCTTCATTTCTCCCTATACTAAGGTTGTATGATTGTAACATAGAGACCTTAAAAAGTTAGTGTAACATCTTTGACGAAGATTTAGAATTAGACCTTTTAATCCTTTTTCTTCACCAAGATCACTAGAGATGCAAATGGACTGGTGTCACTTTAAATTATGTCAGAATAAAGCATTTCCTTCACTAACTTCTTCATAACATTGTTCTACAAAGTAAGGTACTTGTAAGGTCTTACACTCACAGGTTGAGACCTTAAAGCTAAAGGAATTCTATGACCATACTTCCTATAAGGAGCAAAGAAGTAGGCCCTCAAGACACATCATTAAATTCCATCAGTAGCTATTGAACTAGTGTCATAGTTCCTATTAAAGGAGATACTAAAATGGAGAAGTCAATACTATACACAAAGACATCTCTCTATTTGGCCCCATACTAAGGTCATATAATTGCATCATAGAAGCCTTAAAATGTTAGCGTAACATCTTTGACAAAGATTTGGAATTAGACTTTTTAATAGTTGAAACTTTTATCACTTTCAAGACATGCATCCTTCGTTGTACATGAAACTTTATCTTGAGTTCCTAAAAATTTCAACTTATATCTTTATGTTTCTTAGGCAATTGGACATCTAAAACCATATTACACTCTCCCAAAGGTAGTAAATACACATTTATAGTAAATTCTTCCCCATGTAGTGTCCATTTAAACCTCGACTGGCTACTTTTATTGGTGGGTGTCAAAGTGTAACCTAATTTATTGACCAACTATTCCTCCAATAAGTTATAAGTGTTTTTTGAATTGATAATATAAGTGTTGTTTGAATTAATCACATAAGGGACTCTTGTAGTGTTGAAACCATGCAGATCAACACTAGCACTGGCATGCTTTATGGCCAACATCCCAAACAAATTAACAATAACAAAGTATTCAATCAAAATAAATCAGCAATAAAATTGATAATGAATATATTAATTAAAGATCTTTTAGATGAATTAGGGGAGGTCTACTTTCTTTTCTAAGTTGGATCTATGTTCTAGTTATCATCAAATCAAGATATGTCCTAGTGATGTTTGTAAAACAAATTTCAAAATTCTTAAGGGCCATTATGAGTCATTGATTATGATGTTTGGCAAATGCCCATACAATATTTGAAAGTTTAATGGATGAAATATTTGTAACTTACATAAATTTATTTTGGTTTGGTCTAGTTTAACCCATTTTTTCTTAAAATTTAGAATGTTTTAAGTATTGTAATATTATTTTTAGGAGATTGCAAAAATTTTAGAAGCAATTATATAAAAGAAATGGAAGATTTTAAATAAATTAAGGGTTTAAACTTAGTTAAACTATCTATATGTGTCCTCTTATGATTTAGATAAATAAAAGTCATTTACTTCAACTTGTTTTCAAAACTCAAAGGTCCATTCTAAAAATTATGTAATGTAAAGATTCTTTGAGCAACAAACTAGCCAGAAATTTCCTAGACTTGAAGCAAGCAAGCATATCACTTCATTAATATTGCATAAAACATTACTTTTCTCCAAAAATGAATATTTGAAGAAAGATTTTTTTAAAAAATATAAAAAATGAAAACCATAAAGCAAAAACAATCAAGATTTGGGGAAATCATCTTTGAGTTTTACAAATTAAGATTTATGAATAATTAGAGATTTTAGGGTGGTGGAAATTAGATTTAACATCAAGGTTGACTAGTCATTTGCTTGTACTTCACATAGATTTAATTTAATTTTAACATTTATATGATTTTATTGTATTAGATTAATTGATATAATATTTTAATTTAAAATAAAATAAATAAGATATTAATTCTACCAATAAGATTTTGAATTTTGAATTTGCCTATCTTTAAACAAAATTTACCCATAACATAACATGTTTAAATAGGTTAACTTTCATTTTATAAGAGGGTTTATGATAAAGCCAACAGGCAAAACTTTTCTAGTCATTATAATATAATAACTTGATGACATGTTTGACCAAAACCTTAGTTACTTCTTTGGCTTAGTTGAGAGGCTTGTAAAACAAAGGAAGTTTTAGGCTACGGTTAGACCCTAACATAAGCACTTTGACACTTAAGTTAGTGACTAGGTGAGAGCAAGTATAAAGGAAAACATAGGGAGAACCCTTACTAGAGTCAATGAGTTGAGCCTCTCTAGGAGCTTATCATAGGTGTGTGCTCTCTTCCCTTATTGAAGTGTGGTGTGTTCACGAGTGGTGTGTGCATAGAGTTTTTAAATACTTACCTTTCATAGGGGAAGCTTTTTGCCTTTTTATATGTTCCTTGTAGTGGCTTTTAAGTGCCTTACAAGATAACTAATGGGACTTTATAGGGATTAGCTTATGTGGTAGGTTCAAAGTTAGAGCTCAAGGTGTCAAAGTTGGTGCCTAGGCTTAGTATGGTCATTGGGTTGCCCACGGGCTTTATTTAGGGTTCTATTAGGCCAATTAACTAAGACCACTATAGGTCTTTATTAGTTGCCCCTTTCCTTTCACTCTGTTTTAAAAAAAAAAAAAGAAAAAAAAGAGAAAAAGAGGTGATAAATTGCATTTCCTTCTTTAGAGGGGCAATAAACCACCTTAGGCCCTTGGTAATCCATCTTAGTGACAATTACCACCATTTATAGTTGCATAGTCCCAAAAAGACTATACATTTAAAAGTTTTTGAATTTTTTTAAGCACTCTCATTTTCTCTTGTATCTTGTTTCTCCATTCTAAAGTGCTTTTAAACTTTTTCATTCTCCATCTTCCATTATCAACTTGATGGTTAGAATGAAGCAAGCAACAAAATCATAATCTTGTTCCCTCTGACTATACTCCTACCCCATCTTATAGGAAGGGTAATTGCATTGTTGAGAATGTTATTTCACAAATTGAGTAGTGTTTGACCAATCTGGTGAGGAGTGTCTTTCAGTGGATTGTGAAATTCTTATCCCTTTAGAGTCAAAGAGGGCCTACCATCCCCCCAAATATTACTTTCCCACCTACTATGATAATATTTTGACTTAGGCAATATTCCCTCTCCCATAGCCTATAATGTGTCCCTATGTCAACTAACTCCCAATCCTTGGAGAAGCCTTATGGAACTCATTGTTAATTGCTAGCGAGCCAAACTAGAACTAACTACAATTGTTTTGTCAAATGTTGTGATGATCAAGTTGGTTGGTTTTGACAATGATCAAGGCATGGCTTATGTCTCTAAGAAAGGAGGTTAGGCCACCAAGAAGGTAAAGTTAGGGGTTCTTAAGAAGGCTAAGAATTACAAATTGGGCTTCTTCTTCATTTATGTTCTCCTCTTGACTATCCTTTATGGTTTTGATAAGTATATTATGTGCATTATATTTATTCTCCTTTATTTAAACTTTTTAGTGTTTCTTAAATGTACTTATTGGAGTTGACTTTATGTTTTAGGAGAAGATTAAATGGATTGAAGCAATTTAGAAGCTTAAAGATGTAGTTTTGAAAAAAATTGACTACTAAAGGGTAAACATTGTTAAATGGACTTAGGGATTTCATGAGAATAATAATAAACATCTTGATCTTTCTAGAATGGGCTTATTTACAAAAATTTAAGAAGAATTAGGCTATGCACTAGTGTCCTTAATTAAGAGTTGTTTTCCAAATAAGTTAAATTGGTTTTAAAGATGAAGCACCTATGTTTCTTTAGGTTATTCTTGCTATCCCTTAGAATTATAAATAGACATATTAGGGGACCAAAAATAAAGACATATACATACTTCTATTTTCTTTCTTTCTTGTCACATGCCTATGATATATAAGGCTAAAGTTTTAGTTTTGGTTGTAAGGATTGAAGTCATTTGAGAAAGCATTGTGAGATTTATTAGTTTTATTTATAATCTAATTTTTTACTTTAAATTTTTATGTTCTTATATTATAATTATTATTTATAATTATATTGTTTAAATGTTAGAATGCATAGAAGATAATTATGCTTTATGATTCAATACTAGTTTAGAATTCAAGTCCTTAATTGCTTGATAATTCTAATACTAAGTAACAAATCAAAATTGATAATTATAGTGAAAATTTTCTCTAATTTATATAGAGAATATAGTCTAAAATTAAAAAAAAAAAGAATTAGCTTAAGAATTTATTATTTAGATTCAATTATCTTTCTTATCTTAATATTATCAATAAATTATATTTAGAGAGTTGTCTTAAGTAGTTTAATTAGTAAGAGATTAATTGAAGTGCTTAACTCAATTAATGATGAACTAAGGAAAGATCTAGAATAATAGAGATTGTCAGTATTGTAGGCTGAATATTCAAGTAAAGAATTGATGATCTTTAATGTCAAAGATCAATGTATGAATCAATAATGTAAATATCCTTATTGTTAAAGGTCTATTCATCTATTGGTTTTATTTGTAATTAATTTACTGTTTTGATTTTCTCTTTTATTTGTATTAACTCAATAAGACTAAAATCATTAATTAATTGATTAATCAAAACTTAATCTTTATAAATTTCTCTACTCACCTTAATTATAAGTTTGTTAGTTGAGTTATTTAGAGTAATTTTAGTGTGAGTAATTTTAGTGTATTCAATGCATATCAAGTTTATCATGAAGAAGCATGTTGTTGCTTCCCCTATCCTTAGTGCTTAAGAGGATGAAGTTTAATGAGGTTTGGCCTTACTAGAGAACCACCACAAAGGCAAAGAAACGAGGGATGATATGGCTAAGTGAGAAGCATGAAGGCAAATGGGAAGCATAAGACCAAATTGTGGCTATTAGGTGATCCTCTAAAGAGACAACCTCTCCAGAGTAGGAAAAGGATGTCATTAAAGGGGCAGAGGAGGTTGGGATGGAGATGAGGAAGGAAAAAGTTAAAAATCCTATACTAGCTTTGGTAAGCTTTAAGAAAGCCAATAGGTTGAGCAAGATTGTTACTAAGGGATTGTGCCCTCTTACTCCAACACGTGCCTCTAGTTGGAGAGGCTAATCTTTATCCCAGGCCAATCCTTGAGCACTTGTTATTAATGAAGGAGAAGCAACTATAAAGGATTGTTTTGCTAATGAGTGGGACCCTTTAAAGAAAGTCAACTCTAACTACAATATTAGGGAATTTTCTAAGGATGATGTGGTCTTCGAGGTAGATTCTTCAACTGTACTTAGAGACTTAAAGGGTCCACAAGTAGAGACTTGGTGCATCTGGTGTGCCATGTGCCTACTTATAATAGTATACAAGGGGGTTTCACCCTTTCCTTAGTTCAATGGATACACGTTGTAGTTGTCTAGCTGGCCACCTTGATTTGTTAAAGCACTTACATTATTTGAGGCTTAGTTACAAGTCATAACACCCTTTGAGCCTAAAAGAGAAAGACTAAGGAAGTAGTGTCTAACCTACAAGCAAAGTTCTCCAAAATGGAGAAACATTAGTATGAGAATGCTAGTGGAGCAAGCTTCTTGAATGAGCACAAAGACAAAGGACCTGCACACAAAGAATGCTATATTAAAGAAAGATCTTCCTACTACAAGAGCCTTCACAATTAAGCCCTATTAGAGGAATTGGAGTCCTTCAAGGAGAAGAATGCCAAACCAAAGTGCAAGCTCGAGCTTCTGGAGTGAAAAGACTCCAAATTGACCAAGAGTTTAGAGACCTTAAAGGCCAACCTTAAACATACTTGTTAGTCAACTATTTTGTATGGAGCACATAAGTAAGTGGCTTAAGATGTAATGAATAAAGGTTGAGAGGGAGTTTTAAAAGAGCTCATGTGCAAGGCCTCGAAGCTAATAAGTGAAGCCTGTGAACATAATTATGAGTAGGATAAGAAAAGAGTTTTTTAGCTATTCTTAAATAATGATCTCTTGACCTTAGGCTTTAGGAGAAAGATTTGGAAACAACCTTTTGCTAGGAATATCTATGGTGATTTCCCTTTGTATTTTGTTATTTTCTTGTGTTTTTTCCTTTTGCATTTTGTATGTGCTCAAAACTTTAATAAAAGCACAAATTTATCATTCTTTATTTTGATTTTACTTGTTACCGTCTCTTGTTATGTTATTTCAATTCCTTAGCAATATTATTCCTTTATGCGTTCTAGATTCCCATTCCTACGACTACATTAGCCTAAGGCAACCCAATGTCATGGAGTTAGACCTCGTTTATGCTAACCTGTACAACACTTAGTCGATCTTACAAGTGAAGATGAACTAAGTAAGCCTCAAAGACTTTGAGAGAATGAGTAGAGAGTATTGAGAGGCAAGTAAGAGAGTTGGAAGCGTTGGAAGAGTAAAGAGCACAAGAGAGCCATACAAGTGAGAGCTTTATTAAGAGAGCTAATCATGCTATATAACTTTGAGTATTTAAGCATTTAAGTGTTTAAGCATTTAAATGTGTTGTACAAATGAGATGAGTGACCTATTTATACTTGCTCCACCTCTTCAAAAGAATATCCTAGAATAAATTGTCCTAGATATTTACATGGAGTTTTAGAAATACATTTATGAAGACCCTTTCTGGAAGTCTTTAGGCAGCTTTAGTGCTCTTTATAAGGAGTCTTTAGATGTAGATACTTTCACACACTTTTAGGATCTTTTGTTGCCTTATATTACGCAACAAAGGGGGTTAAACAATACTGGCAGCCTTTAGAGGCACAATTTAGCCTAGTTTTTGTCTTCCAACATGTTTAGTGGGTTAAACAAGAATTGTTTGCGTGACACCCCTCCCCCACTCAATCTTGCGACATCCTCATCACATTCTTAGCCTTATATTGCTGAATGTGATTGGAAAATTGCCAAAGCTGGTCCTCTCATTCCCAACTAACCTCTTGATTAGGCAAATCCTTCCATTTCACTAAGTACCCAATGTAGTTAGGAACTCCCCTCTTTCATATCACTCTATCAGCAAGGATGTACTCTAACTCCTTGTCAAATTTTGTGATCATAATAGTTGGTGTGTGCTTGGACTCACTTTGACTTGGATCCTCATCATTTCTATGAAAAGACTTTAGAAGACTTACATGGAAAACATTATGGATCTTGAGTTTTGGTGGGAGTTGGACTTAATAGGCAGCCTTTCCCACACAGTTGATGACAAGAAATGACCCTTCATACTTCTGTACCAAGCTCTTGTGTACCTTGTGTAGGGACTTGAATTTGTTAGACAATAACTTCACCATTACCATGTCTCCTTCTGCGTACTCCTTTGGGCATTGTTTGGTGTTAACCCATCTTTTCATCCTCTTTGATGCTTTGTCAAAACAAGCCCTTGTTATATTCACTTCTTTATGTCATTCCCTTACAAACTTATAGGCAGAAGGGTTATTCCCTGTGTAGGAAGAGCCAATAGCACTTGGTGTTAATGGTTGTCCTATAATGATCTTGAAAGGGCTTTTGTTTGTTGCTTTAATTCTCTAGAGGTTTTATGAGAATTGAGCCACGTTGAGTAACTTCACCCAATCTCGCTGGTGGGCATTAACATAGTGCCTTAGGTATTGCTCCAACAAAGCATTAACTAAATTTGGCCATCACTTCAAGGATGAAAGCTTGTTGAGAAGTTTAGACCGGTCACTAGTAGCTTGAATAGCTCACGCCAAAACTTGTAGGTAAGGTGGGGGTTTCTATCACTTATTATGCTTTTAGGTACACCCCACAACTTTACCACATTCTTGAAAAATAGGCAAGTAGCTTTATCAACCTTACAGTTAGTAAGGGTTGGAATAAAGGTACTATACTTGCTAAACCGATCAACAATCACTATAATGCTCCAAAATCCATTAGACTTAGGTAAAGCAACAATGAAGTCCATTGAGACACTTTTCCACGGTTTCTTAGCAATGGGTGGTGGTATAAGTAGACTCACCTAGTGTTGCTGTTTTATGTTGTCTTGCTGGTGAATTAGGCAAGTTTGCACATATGCCTTGACATTGGTATATATTTGTGGCTAATAGTAGCATTGTTAAGCAAAAGCAAGGATTTGCGTCATACTTAGGTGACCAGCCCATAGGGAATCGTGGCATTCCTTGAAGATTTTCTTCCACAAGTTTCCCCATTTCCTCATGAAGACTCGATTATTAACAGTCATTAAGACCATCATCCAACCAGAATTGACAAGTCTTCCCTTCATTAGCCAACTTTAATAAGTTCTTGGCCAGAGTGTCTTGCGTTGTGCCTTCCTTGATTCGTACAAGGAAGTTGCTCTTAGACATACTAGTGGATAGGGAAACTAGTTTTGCCTTTCGACTCAGTGCATTTGCAACAACATTGGCTTAGCTTGGCTTGTATTGTAATACGTAGTCAAACTTGGCTAGGAGGTCTTGCCAACAAGCTTGCTTAGAGCTGAGCTTCTTTTGCATTTGGAAGTAGCTCGTTGTGACGTTGTCAATCATTATCACAAACTTACTTCTAGGGAGATAATGTCTCTAGGTGCACAAGTAATGGATTATGACAATCATCTCCTTATCTTGGATGACATATTGCCTCTTTATGTTATTTAGCTTATCACTTTCACAAGCAATGAGGTGCCTATCTTGCATCAAGACTCCCTTGATGATGAAGTTAGATGCATTAGTGTGGACTTTGAAAGGCTTTTCATAGTTTGGTAGCACCATAATAAATTCTTCATACATTGCTTGTTTCAATCTCTAAAATGAAGCTTGGCATTCTCGCGACCAATGCCAAATATTGTTCTTCTTGAGTAGGTTAGTTAGGGGTGCCGCTATGACAGAATATCCTTTAATAAACCAATAATAATAATTAACTAGCCTTAGAAAGGATCGCAATTCTGAGACCTTCGTTGATGGCTCTTATACTCGGATGACTTGCACCTTTGCTAGATCCATCATGAGCTCATTGTCCTTGATCTTGTGGCCAAGGAAGTCTGCCTTTTGCTTGGCGAATGAGCACTTCTCCTTCTTGACGTACAACTCATTTTCTTGGAGAACTTAAAGGACTTGCTTGACGTGCTTCACATGCTCATCGAGGGTGTTGCTGAATACCATAATGTCATCCAAGTAAACCACTATGAATTTGTCAAGGAAGGGATAAAGTACCTTGTTCATAAGAGTGAAAAAAGTAGTTAACATGTTGGTGAGACCAAAGGGCATGACTAGGAGCTTGAATGCTTTGTAATGCATCACACAAGTTGTCTTTGGTTCATCACCTTGGGTAGTGCAGAATTGGTAGTAACTCAATTGTAAATCCAACTTGGTGAAATATCTCACCTTCCCCAATTGAAAAAAGAGATTATCTATCAAGGGTATTGGGTACTTGTTCTTGATAGTGACCTTGTTGACCTTGTTCAAGGATCTGTAGTCAAGGCACATCTTTAGCGAACCATCCTTCTTCTTTTAGAAAAGGACTTGGGCACTAAAAAATGCTTTCGATGGTTGAATGTAACCTAAATCTATCAAATCTTGGAGCTGTTTCCTTAGTTTAATGAGCTATAAAGGTGTCATGTGATAAGGGGTCATGGTAAGAGGTTTGGCACGGGATTCCAACTTGATGTGGTGAACTACATCTCGCTTAAGTGGAAACTTCTTTGACAATTCAGAAGGCATCACATCCTTGAACTTTGTAAGGACAGCTTGGATGGTCTATGACAATGTAGGAGTAGGTGTTGCTATGTCTTCTCCATCGCCTAGTTCCCTTAGAATAGCATTATAGCGTTTGCTCGACTTAAGACCCTATTTGAATTGCAAGGTAGAAATCATTGATGGTTTTGACTTCTCTATGATCTTCAAAGGGATCATTTGAATCTTGCAAGTGTCAAGAATTACAAGAGAACTCGAGGTAGGAACAGGAAAAACTAAAGCTTTGCAGAAAAATGTAAAACCTAGCACCACTTTGAAATCGTCCATAAAAACAATGGTAAAGTCTAACTTACCAGTCTAATCTTTCATTTGTACAACTACTCCTTGTGCTATGCCTTGGACAGGTTTTGCCTCTAAATTGACAACTTTGATGGTGTCATTCCCCTTTGTGAGTTTGAGGCCTAGGCGCTTGGCCTCATGTATATCCATAAAGTTATCCATTGCTCCCATGTCTAGTATCGCATAGGTGGCTTTGTCCTCAATACTAACATCTACATACAATAATCCCTTCTCTTTAGGGACTGATGAAGAGAAAAGTTTGGAAAGGTTTTCCAATTGTTGGATTGCTCCAATGTCGGCTTGGGGCTCATCCTTTGGTTTTTCCTTGTTGAGTTCTACCACCATGACATTCATTACCTTATGGTTGGGACAGTCTCATACATAATACGGTCCATTGCAAATGAAGCAGGATTTTGGGGAATTACTTGTGTTACATTTCCCCAAAGAGCTTTGACCATGCTTGGGATTGCCGTTTGAGGATTTCTGGTGTCCACCCTCCTTGTAGCCTGTATCCTGCTTTTGCCCATTTTTCTCTCCCCACCCTTGTTAAAGTTGGACTTTTTACTCTTGGAGATTGGTCGATGAGTGTCTTGGTAGTAACAATGGCAACATCTAGAGTTTGAACATCATGCTTGTCCAACTTTACTCTTACCCAATCCTTCAAGCCATCTTTCAAGAAGAAGAAAAATTCCTTATCGGACATATTGATTTCAAGTATAAGAATAGTAAATTCCTTAATATAGTCAGAAATACTACTTGTTTGCCTTAGGTGACATAACTTTCCCCTATCTTCACTGTCTGCATTGTGAGGTACAAAGCATTTCTGCAATTCAACCTTAAATTGCTCCTAGGTGTCGATGACACACAAGCCTTTCTCCCTTTTAAAATGCTTCCAGCTCCACCATAGTTCGGCAGCATCCCTCAAGAAGATTGGGGCATGGCTTACCTTACTAGGTTGTCAACAACCCCCATGGCCTCAAAGTATTGTTTGAGATTGAAGAGAAAGTTCTCTACTATAGTAGCGTTGCAAATGCCATTGTACATGGCAGACTTGGGAACCTTCGAGTCATGCACTGCAGTAGAAGGTGGGCTGGTTCAATGGAGTGACTCCATCTCTCTACAGAGGTTGTGAATTTCTCCTTCGACAAACTCCCATAGGTCAGATAGCTCTTGGTTTAGGGAGTGTCATCCTCCCCTAAATGAGTGGCCAAACTCTTCAATCATGTATTTGGCAGCCCTTGTGATTTCAGAATTCTCATGAATCACATTATCAACTTGCTCGCTGAGTTCGCCCACTTTGGTGACGCTCCTCTCCAAGTTAGCAACATGAGACTCTGTGGATTCTCTTACTAGGGCCTTGGATCTGCCATGCTTAGATAGAACACATTGCTCCTCTTGGTCATGCACTTGATGCTCCACTTGATGCTCTTTCATTGTAGTTGTAACAATTCCTTCCTCACTTGCCATGCTCATAGTTTCAACAACCAGATCGTACCTAGAATGAAACTATTGCTCTGATACCACTTGTCACGGAGTTAGATCTTGTTCGTGCTAACCCGCACAACACTTAGTCGATCTTGTGAGTGAAGATGAACTAAGTAAGCCTTAAAGACTTTGAGAGAATAAGTGGAGAGCGTTGAGAAGAAAGTAAGAGAGTTAGAAGTGTTAGAAGAATAGAGAGCACAAAAAAGCTATGCAAGTAAGAGCTTTATTGAGAGAGCTAATTGTGCTATACAACCTTGAGTGTTTAAATGTTTAAGTGTGCTGTACAAATGAGGGGAGTGGCTTTTTATACTTGCTCCACCTCCTCAAAAGAATGTCATAGAATAGATTGTCTTAGATATTTACATGGAAAGTTCTAGAAATACATTTATGAAGGCTCTTTCCAGAAGTCTTTAGGCAGCTTTAGTACTTTTTACAGGAAGTCTTTAGATG
This sequence comes from Bruguiera gymnorhiza, assembly GCA_020883675.1. Taxonomy (NCBI): domain Eukaryota; kingdom Viridiplantae; phylum Streptophyta; class Magnoliopsida; order Malpighiales; family Rhizophoraceae; genus Bruguiera; species Bruguiera gymnorhiza. The sequence continues at coordinate 98,423 of JAIRCJ010000013.1, read as the reverse complement.
TTGACACTTCCGCACACTTCTAGTACCTTCTGTTGCCTTATATTGGGCAGCAAAAGGAGCAGGACAATGCTGGTAGCCTGCAGAGGCACAATCTAGCCCAGTTTTTGTCTTCTAACATGTTTGATGGGCTAGACCAGAAGTGTCCACGTGACACCATGCTCACATCCATTGTCTTTTTATGGACTTGGCTGAGGGCTAACTTGCTTTTGAGTTGGCCACCACCCTAAGCAACTAATTGGACAATTTTAAGAAAGTCTTTAAGATGTGGTGTAATTCTAGGGCCTCCCATTCGATGATGGGAGGGAAAGAAGTAGCACATTTTAAAACCAAGACATATGTTTACTCCACACGTGCTATGTCTAAATTCCTTTGAAAGATGTTCTATTGGGAAGACCAAAGGTACAAAAGAGATTTTCTCTTTCCACAAACCTTTCACCCTTACTCGCCAGTCATTTTCCCAACTTCTTTACAAGGGAAAATTAATTAGTGATTCTTTAGGGTGTTTTCTTCTCCCAGAGTTTGAAAGAGATGGCTAGTAGTCATAGAGATCTGACAAGTAGGGGATGAGAATTTTCCCCCTCTAAAGGCTCATGTGATGAGCGCAGGCCAAGTGGGGATGATTCCCATTCTCAAGGGACTCCTCCAATTCTTGGTTTTTGTACTTCAGAGAAAGTCACTCATTTACCCTCAAATCCCGTATGCAGCTACCTCAATTGTTCTGTGAGTTAATATTCTTCAAATCTAAACCTTACCTTCCAAGAGCAAAGATTTAGACAAGAATACTGTATCCTAATGAGTTACCGGTTATTAGCTACTTGCTCAAGACATAGGGCATGTTCTCCTCCAAGGTTCAAGGCATTCTATACAAAATAGTTTGCAACAGGCTTGTGCTTTCCAAGAGTTTCTTTTCCATTATGGCATCACACCAACATAACTAATGCTTGCCAGTTGGCATCGTTGGAATGGGTTATTTGTGTTGTGCATTTGGGCAGGCTTAAGGATGACTGGGACCTTGTTTGGCCATTACTTTATGGCCTATTTTGCACAACCTCCACCTAAGACCAGACCATATAGGCTTAACTTTGACAAAAGATATGCATCCACATTAAAGGGTCTAGAGGGAGAGCCTCTAAAGTTGACATTTTACCTTAACAACTTCTTGTTTGTTAGGATTCTAGGCTCAAAGGAAACTAAATTTCCAAAGGAGTGAAATCCTTGGGTTTTCTATGGTTGTCAAAGCACTTCACACATTAGTTATCTCAAGGAGGTTTGACTGTGGTCTCAGATAGAGTGCGGACTGATTTGGGAACCCATGGAAGTCGGCTGGAGAATTTGGTGATTTGGGAACTGAGGCTACTCAAATAGAGTATGGACTGATCACACTTTAGGAAGTGGCTGAACCTCAAACCCTAATCACATTTTAGTTAGGGAAGAGTGCTTAGAAGTCTTAGGAGCTACATAGGTTTATTGAGGAGCCACAAGTGAGGGTGGGTGAAGTATCAAATGTTTCCTTAAGGTCAGACAACTCCCTGTAGCTTGAGGATTCAAGGTGGACAGTTCCCACTAGTTCTAAGGAGCCAGGTGAATAGGTCATCTTATTATTCATGCTTATAAATGGACTGTTCTCTATACCATTAATTTCACCACAGTTGTTTTGTAGTTGTAGGTGAGGGGAGAATAAAAGAAAGAGTAGAGGAAGAAATCTTCAAAACTGATGACCTTATTAACATCATTGAGGTTAACTAGGAGAATGATGAAATTGAAAAGGGGAATGGCAAAGTTGTGGAGGAGGTTACAGGGGATGATTCCAATAAGGGTGGCATCCAGGAGATCAAGATCCTTTTATCCTAGGCCCTAGAGGCCCCTTTTACCAATCTTGTTGATAATATCTCATTGGCACTCTCCTCTATAGAGCCGCCTTCAGCAAATAAAAACCTTAGCAAGCATACAGATAAAGAATGAGCATCCGCTGTGGAGGAGTTGCTTGATAAGCAAGTTGTCATATCAGATGGTGAGCTAGTACCAATTGGAGACCATCAACAAACCATGTTCAAATTGATGAGACTTCTTTGATGCCTCAAGTGGGTGCCTTTCAGTTATGCGAGAGAACTCCTTTGGTCACAGAAAGCTCTAGACTATTTTATCACACAAGTGGGAATAAGGAAAAGGCCTCGAGTGGAAGTTTCTCTTGTTCTCCTGACTCAGAAGTGTTCAATCCCTTCAGGAGCCCCTTTGCAGAAGAGAGTCAATTTGAACATCCTGCAAGCTGTGCTGAAAAATCACAATCTCCTCTGCATAACAGGTTGACTTATGTTAATCATGTAATTATAAAAAACATGTCCCAAACAATTAATCTACCATTAGGCAAAAGATACAAGCACTGGAAGGGATATAAAGAGAGTGGTTAAGTCACCTTTAAGCCATCAAGTCAGCTCATTCCAACCTAGCTGTCACATGGACACTCTTTGTCCAGCCTGTCAAACATGCTGGAAGACAAAAACTGGGCTAGGTTGAGCCTCTGCGGGCTGTCAGCATTGCCCAGCCCCTTTCGCTGCCCAATATAAGGCTACAGAAGGATTTAGAATTGTGCAGAAGTGCCCATCTTTAGAGTTGCTGCAAAGAGCACTAAAGAGATTTTTGGAAGGTACTGTCTTAAATGACTATTTAGGATGCATTATTTTAGGAAATTCTTTTGAGGAGGTATAAATAGGCCACTCCTCTCATTTGTACAGCACACTTAAACATTCCAAGCTCTCAAAATAAAGCTCTCACTTACATAGCTCTCTTATGCTCTCTACACTTTTAACGCTTCCAACTCTCTTACTTGCAACTCTCTTCTGCTCTCCACTTATTCTCTGAACTCTCTAAGCTTACTTAGTTCATCTTTTCTTGCAAGATTGGCTAAGTGCCATATGGGTTAGCACAAATGCGGTTTAACTTCGTGACAGGTGGTATTAGAGCAATAGTTTCATCCTAGGTACAACTTGTTTGTTGTTGAAGTTATAAGCATGGAAAGTGGGGAAGGATTTGTCGTAACTGCTATGGAGAAGCAGTAAGTGGAGCAACAGGTGTGTGGGCATGAGGAGCAATGCGTACCATCTAAGAATGGTGGATCTAAGGCTTCAGTAAGAGAATCCACGGAGTCTCATGTTGCTAACTTGGAGAGGAGCATCACCAACTTGAATGCTAGAGTGGGCGAACTTAGTGAGCAAGTTGATAATGTGATCCATGAAAATTCCGAGATGAGGGCTGCCAAATACATGATTAAGGAGTTTGGCCACTCGTTTAGGGGAGAACTACACTCCTTGAACCAAGATCTGTCTGATCTACAGGAGTTTGTTGAAGGAGAAATTCATGACCTCTGTGGAGAGATGGAGTATCTCCGTCGGACCAGCCCACCTCCTGTTAGTACAACTGCCACCACTAGTGCTACTATAGTGCATGGTTTGAAGGTTCCCAAGTTTGCTATATACAACAGCACCTGCAATGCCACTTCCATGGAGAACTTTTCATTCAGTCTCGAACAATATTTTGAGGCCACAAGGGTTGTTGACAATTTGGCCAAGGTAAGCAATGCCCTAATCTTCTTGAGGGATGCTAACCAACTATGGTGGAGGTGGAAGCATTCCGAAAGGGAGAGAGGCTTGTGCATCCTTAACACTTAGGAGAAATTCAAAGCTGAATTATGGAAATACTTTGTACCTCACAATGCGGATAGTGAAGTTAGGGGAAAGTTACATCGCTTAAGTCAAATAGGTAGTATTTTTTACTACATCAAGGAATTTACTACCCTTATACTTGAAATTGATATGTCTGATAGAGAACTTCTCTTCCATTTCAAGGACAGCTTGAAGGATTGGGTGAGAGTAGAGTTAGATAGGAGCGATGTGTCGACTCTAGATGCTGCCATTGCCACTGCTGAGACACTTATTGACTACTCTTCTTACTTTGAAAGTAAGAAGCCTAACTCAACAAGAGTGGGGGAGAGAAAAATAGGCAAAAATAGGATGCAGGCCACAAGGAGGGTGGACACCAAAGATCCTCAAATGGCAATCCCAAGTATGGCTAGAATTCCTTGGGTAAATGTAATACAGGTAATCCCGTAAAGCCTTGCTTCATTTATGATGGGCATTGGGTACAAGATTACCCCAATCATAAGGAAATAAATGCCATGGTGGTAGAACTCAACAAGGAAAAACCCAAGGTTAAGCCCCAGGCCGACATGGGAGCTATCCAACAATTGGGTAACCTTTCCAAGCTTTTCTCTCCATTAGTCCCCAAGTAGAAGGAATTGTTATATGTAGATGTTGCCATTGACCGTATGTGCAGTGCTAGACATGGGAGCAGCACACAACTTAATAGGTATATAAGAGGCCATGTGTATAGGCCTTAAACTTGCACAAAGACATGACACCATCAAGGCTATTAATTTAGAGGTAAAACCTATCCATGGCGTAGTGTAAGGAGTAGCTATATAAATCAAAGTTGGACGGGTAAGTTAGACTTTACCGTTGTTCCTATGGACTATTTCAAAGTGGTACTGGGTCTTGCATTTTTCTACAAAGTTCTAGCTTTTCCTATTCCTACCTCGAGTTCTCTTATGATTCTTAACAATTGCAAGATCCAAGTGATTCCTTTAAAGAGCATGGAGAAGTCAAAACCATCGATGATTTCTACCTTACAATTCAAATGGCGTCTCAAGTCGGATGAAAGCCATGTTGTTACCATACGGGAACTCAATGATGAGGAAGATGTAGCAACACCTACTCCCACATTGCTGCAATTTGTCCAGGCTGTCCTTGCTGAGTTCAAGGACATAATGCCTTTCAAACTGCTAAAGAAGCTACCTCCTAGATGAGATGTGGATCACTACATCGAGCTGGAACTTGGTGTCGAACCTCCTACCATGGCCTCTTATCGCGTGACACTCTTGGAGCTTGCTGGACTGAGGAAGCAGCTTTAAGACTTGATTGATTTGGGCTACATTTAACCATTGAAAGTCCCTTTTGGTGCTCTAGTCCTCTTCTAGAAGAAGAAGGACAATTTGCTATGGATGCGCATAGACTATTGAGTTTTGAACAAGGTCACTATCAAGAACAAATATCCAATACCCTTGATAGCTGATCTTTTCGACCAACTGGGGAAGGCATGATACTTCACCAAGCTAGATTTGAAATCGGGTTACTACCAAGTCAATATTACTCAAGGTGATGAACCAAAGACCACTTGTGTGATGCGTTATAGAGCATTCAAGTTCCTAGTCATGTCCTTTGGTCACACCAATGCACTAGCTACCTTCTATACTCTCATGAACAAGGTACTCTATCCCTTCCTTGACAAATTCATAGTGGTTTACTTGGACAACATCATGGTATACAACAACACCCTTAAGGAGCATGTAAAACACCTCAAACAAGTATTCCACATTCTCCAAGGAAACAAGCCCTACGTCAAGAAGGAAAAGTACTTATTCACCAAGTAAGAGGTAGACTTCCTTGGCCATAAAATCAAGGATGGTAGGCTAATGATGGATATAGCAAAGGTGCAAGCTATCCAAGCATAGGAGCCACCAACTAAGGTTCTAGAACTATGATCCTTCTTGATACTTGTCAACTATTATTGTCAATTTATTAAGGGATATTCTGCCATAGCAGCACCCTTAACTAACTTGCTCAATAAAAAACAATACCTGGCATTAGTCAAGAGAATGACAAGCTTCCTTTGAGAGATTGAATTAAGCAATCTTTGAGAAACTCATCATGGTGCTGTCGAACTATAAAAAGCTTTTTGAAGTTCACACCGATGCATCTGACTTCACCATTGGGGGAGTTTTGATGTAAGATAGGCACTCCATTGCCTATGAAAGTTGTAAGCTAAACAACATGGAGAGGCGGTATACCATCCAAGACAAGGAGATAATTGCCATAATCCATTGCTTGCTCACCTGGAGACATTATCTCCTCAGGAGTAAATTCATGATAATGACTGACAACGTCACCACAAGTTACTTCCAAACATAGAAGAAGCTTAACCCTAAGTAAGCTTGTTGGAAAGACTTCCTGGATGAGTTTGATTACATGTTGTGATACAAGCCAAGCCAATGTTGTTGTGAATGCATTGAGACAAAAGGAAAAACTAGTTGTCATGTCCACTAGTATGCTTAAAAGAAACTTCCTTGAATGAATCAAGGAAGTACAACGCAAGACACTTTGGCCAAGAACTTGCTGAAGTTGGCTAGTGAGGGAAAGACTCATTGATTTTGATTGGACAATGGAGTCCTAATGATTGTTGACAATCGAGTCTTTGTGACCATGATTCCTTATGGATTGATCACCCAGGTATGACATGCACCCTTACTCTTGTCCAATAACACTATTATTGGCTTCAAATGCATGCTGATGTTAAGGCATATGTGAGAACTTGCCTAGTTTGTCAGTCTCTAAGATGGTTTACTTAAGCCACTACCTATTGCTGAGAGACTGTGGGAAAGTGTCTTGATAAAATTTATTGTAGTTTGATAGATTTGGGAGCATCATGGTCATTGTTAATCAATTAAGTACAAAACCTTCATTCTAACCCATGCCGACAAGGTCGATAAAGCTACCCGCTTGTTTTTTAAGAATGTAGTAAAATTATGGGGTGTTCCTAAAAGTATTATTAGTGATAGAGACCCTTGTTTCATAGACAAATTTTGGCATGAGCTATTCAAGTTGCTAGGGACTAATCTAAACTTCTTAACAAGCTTCCATCCTTAAAGCAATGTCCAAACTAAGTTAGTTAATGCCTTGTTGGAGTAATACCTAAGGCATTATGTTAGTGCCCATCAGCAAGATTGAATAAAGTCACTCGATATTGCCCAATTCTCATATAACCTTCAACATAGTGAGGCAACAAATAGAAGTCCTTTTGAGATTGTCATGGGATAACAACCTCTAAAACCAAGTGTTATTGCCTCTTCTTACATGGGGAATAACCCTTCTTTTACTGACAAGTTTGTGAGGGAATGGAATAAGGAGGCGGATTAAACAAGGGCTTGTCTAGACAAAGTGGCCAAAAGGATGAAAGGATGGGCTGATGCCAAATGATGCAGAAAACCCTAATAAGATGTGGCTTAGGGACCCAACACACATAAGGAATCAAAGAATAACTAAGAAAGCTAAATCAAACTTTAATAACATAAACCTTAGACCTAACATTCAAAGGAACATGAACTTAGGGTATTTAAGAAGGATATGGATACCACACTATAGAAAAGAAAGGAATTGAGAGTGATAAGTCAATTTGAATGCCACAAGAAGAAGTACCTCTTGATAAGTTCTTTTGTTATCAAAAGAATCAAGGGAGAAACCCTAGTTTTTTATTTCACTTAAAATTGTCTAATATTCTAGAGCTTACAAAGAGGTACCTATTTATAGGCTAAGACAACAATCTTAAAGAGGTATAAATTCCTACTCAAGACAAATCCTTATTTAGGAGGAATGCCTTACATAAACAATAAAATCTTAATTTGGAGTGAATGTTATTACTTAATCCTAACCCCTTAAGTACTCCAATCATATTAATAAGGCCTGAACTCTCTTTCAAGCTTAAATTCGCACCATTTGAAGCTTGGTTGGCCTGAATGTCCTTAATCAGCCCATTTAGTGTTTCTTTCATCTTTTTTGCTCTAGCCCATGTTATTGGGCCTTTTAGAATGTGCAATGGACCTCTTGCATCCTTTGATACCTTCACCCATCATCTCTAAGGTTCTCATCATTCCCCCTCTCCTTAAAAGGATTCATCCTCAAATCATTACCTTGTTCATACTTGATGATGTAGGGAAAGATCAGAATGAATTTGATCCACTTGATATGTCTTTTGTTCAACTTTCCTTGTATAAGTAGGACAAGAATTGCACAAAGACTCGTGCTTTCCCTTATATCTCCTTTCGAAATAAGTTCCTCAACTTGCCTTTGAAGCTCTTTTGTCTCCTTAGGATTACTCCTAATTGCTAGCCAGTTTGGGATGGATGCATTAAGGATGAAATCAATTAGATGCTTAATTCCTCTCTTAGGTGGCAATCCACTTGGGATATCACCAAGGAATACATCTTTAAATTCTTGCAATAGAACAACAACAACACTAGGCAAAGATGGCTCAAACTTGTTAGTGTTAAAATAAGCTTCCTTGTACAAAAGAATGATCATAGGTTGTTTGGCAAAATTTGCTTTTTTGACATCACTTTCTTTTGCATAAAAACTTTCTATTTTCTTCTCTTTCTCTTGTGTCCATATGTTTTTTCCACTCTTTTCTCTTTCACAATATCTATTTTCTATTCACTCTCACTTTTAAATCCTTAGTTGATCCTTATAAGCTTGTTAAAGTGATAATGGTACAAGAGTGACGGGTTTTTCATTCATTACAAAGGAATATCGATTCTTAAAGCCATCATGTATAACTCACTTGTCAAATTGCCATGGTCTTTCCGATAAAATATGACCAACAATTATAGGTATAACATCACATAAAACTTCATCACGGTACCTTCCAATAGAAAATGACACAAACATTTGCTTATTTACCTTAACTTCACCACTCTCATTCAATCATTGAAGCTTTTAGGGCCTAGGATGCTTCATAGTAGGTAAATTTAGCTTCTCAACCATAGTTGTGCTAGCAATATTTGTGCAACTCCCACCATTAATAATCGTACTACATATCTTATCTTTAATGAGATACCTTGTCTGAAAGATGTTATCTTGTTGCACCTCATTTTCTTCTTTCACTTGCACATTCAATGCTTACCTTGTAATGAGAGCTATTTCGTTAATCAGATACTCCTCTCCATCACTTTCAACCCTTAATGATGGCACAAAATCATCATTTGATTCACTTGTAGTTTCAACATCATTGTTACCTCTTAAGATTATTTCATGTTTATTTGGACATTGAGATGCAATGTGACTCATGCCCAAAAACTTAAAACATTTAACATCTCTATTTCTACTTGGTTAGGGGTCAGAATTACTTGCCTCCTTGCTAGAACCCACATTCTTGTGCTTGGATAGCTCAACTTTGGACTTGTAATTAGCCTTCTCGTCCCTTTCACACCAATTCAACTTCCACGAAGAGGTATAACCCAAATTTTGCCTAAACCATATGAAACCTTTTCGTTTAAGTTGCCTTCCACATAGTGTAACAATTCAACCACATTTGTTATGTCTCTATTTAGCCCCTATAGAAATCGAGCTATGGTTTAACCACTTTTTACGTTTGCCCTAATCATGATAATCTCCATTTCTTTATGGTAGTCTTTCACACTTTTGGTGCCTTGAGTGAGCCCTTGCAGCCTTTGGTACAACTCCCTATAATAGTAATTAAGGATAAACCTCCTCCTCATGATAGCCTTCATCTCCTCTCATGTATCAATAGATTACTCATGATTCCTTCTCTTAGTCAAAACAAGTTAATGCCACCAAATAATAGCATAATCAGTAAATTCAATGGCAGTAAGCTTTACCTTTTTCTCCTCGAAGTAGTTATGGTAGTCAAAAACCAATTCAACCTTGTTCTCTCATTTTAGGTATGCATTAGAATTAGTCTTTCCTTGGAATGGAGGAATTGTCATTTTGATACTGCCCAAATCACAGTCATAGGTGTCTTACCTCCTAAAATCTATCTGATCCCTTTTATTTTTTAAGAGTTCTAACCACAGTAGTTTGATCATCAAATTCATCATCTTTTACATCCTCTTCATGGTCATAGGCATGTGTTAATTGCATAAGGGATGAATTCAATTTAATATTTTATTCCTTTTAATGATGGAAAATCTTTTAGTTCTTGAGGAAAAACATCATCAAATTCCTATAAAAAAGAAACAACACTAAGTTTGTTAGTATTAAAATAAGTCTTTTTGTTCAAAAGTACAATTATAAGTTATTTTCAATAAAATGCTCTCTTAACATCACTCTTTTTTGCATACAAACTCTCAAATTTTCTTTCTTAACCTCTTTCTCTTTTTCTTTTTCTATTAATCTCATCTCTTTTCACTCCTTTTTATTCATATTTTCTAATCTTGACCTTAATTCTTATTTTTCTCTCTCTCTTCTTTAATTCTTAATTGATCTTTATAAATTTGTCGAAGTGTGAAAGGTACAAGACTAATAGGTTTATCATTTATTACAAAAGAGTATTTATTCTTAAACCCATCTACATTACTTGTTCACTGAAACAAGCACATCTACACTCCCTTGGAACTAGGAATGCATTGAATTTCATTCAATAAGGAGTCTTTGATCTTTAGTAGCATTTTTTACAAGTCTTTTCTGTATAATTGCTGTATAATGCGACCGTTCCCCCATTTCTTCGTAACAAGGCACCACCTTTTTTTCCAACAACTCATTCACACTTAATGATCATGGAAATAGCTTGTTTAACAACAAAAAGAACTATATTCACTCAAACAAGCACATCTACACTTCCTTGGAACTACGAATGCATTGAACTTCATTCAACAAAGAGTCTTTGATGATGAGTAGCATTTTTTACAAGTATTTTCTGAATAATTGCTCTATAATGAGACCGTTCCCCCATTTATTCGTGACAAGGCTCGACCTTTTGTTGCAACAACTCATTCACACTTAATGATCTTCACAATACCTTGTTTGCCCACAAAACGAACCAGATTCACTTAGACAAGCATACCTACACTCCCTTGGAACTAGGAATGCATTGAACTTCATTCAACAAGGAGTCTTTGATGTCGAGTAGCATTTTTTACAGGTATTTTCTGTATAATTGCTGTATAATGGGACCATTCTCCCATTTTTTCGCAACAAGGCTCCACCTTTTTTGGCAACAACTCATTCACACTTGTTTGCCAACAAAAAGGAACTATATTCACTGAAATAAGCACATCTACACTCCCTTGGAACTTCAAATGCATTGAATTTCATTCAATAAGGAGTTTTTGATGTTGACTAGCATTTTTTACAAAAAGTTTCTGTATAATTGCTGGATAATGGGACTGTTCCCCCATTTACTCGTAACAAGGCTCCACCTTTTTTGGCAACAACTCATTCACACTTAATGATCATGGAAATAGCTTGTTTGCCAACATAAGGAACTATATTCACTGAAACAAGCACGTCTACACTCCCTTGGAACTCGGAATGCATTGAATTTCATTCAATAAGGAGTGTTTGATCTTGAGTAGCATTTTTTACAAGTATTTTCTGTATAATTGCTGTATAATACGACCGTTCCCCCATTTCTTCGTAACAAGGCACCCCCTTTTTTTCCAACAACTCATTCACACTTAATGATCATGGAAATAGGTTGTTTGCCATCAAAAAGAACTATATTCACTCAAACAAGCACATCTACACTTCCTTGGAACTACGAATGCATTGAACTTCATTCAACAAAGAGTCTTTGATGATGAGTAGCATTTTTTACAAGTATTTTCTGAATAATTGCTCTATAATGAGACCGTTCCCCCATTTATTCGTGACAAGGCTCGACCTTTTCTTGCAACAACTCATTCAGACTTAATGATCTTCAAAATACCTTGTTTGCCCACAAAACGAACCAGATTCACTGAGACAAGCATATCTACACTCCCTTGGAACTGGGAATGCATTGAACTTCATTCAACAAGGAGTCTTTGATGTCGAGTAGCATTTTTTACAAGTATTTTCTGTATAATTGCTGTATAATGGGACCATTCTCCCATTTTTTCGCAACAAGGCTCCACCTTTTTTGGCAACAACTCATTCACACTTAATGATCATGGAAATAGCCTGTTTGCCAACAAAAAGGAACTATATTCACTGAAATAAGCACATCTACACTCCCTTGGAACTTCAAATGCATTGAATTTCATTCAATAAGGAGTTTTTGATGTTGACTAGCATTTTTTACAAGAATTTTCTGTATAATTGCTGGATAATGGGACTGTTCCCCCATTTACTCGTAACAAGGCTCCACCTTTCTTGGCAACAACTCATTCACACTTAATGATCATGGAAATAGCTTGTTTGCCAACAAAAGAAACTATATTCACTGAAACAAGCACATCTACACTCCCTTGGAACTAGGAATGCATTGAATTTCATTCAATAAGGAGTCTTTGATCTTGAGTAGCATTTTTTACAAGTATTTTCTGTATAATTGCTGTATAATGTGACCGTTCCCCCATTTCTTCGTAACAAGGCACCACCTTTTTTTCCAAGAACTCATTCACACTTAATGATCATGGAAATTGCTTGTTTGCCAACAAAAAGAACTATATTCACTCAAACAAGCACATCTACACTTCCTTGGAACTACAAATGCATTGAACTTCATTCAACAAAGAGTCTTTGATGATGAGTAGCATTTTTTACAAGTATTTTCTGAAAGCTCTATAATGAGACCGTTCGCCCATTTATTCGTGACAAGGCTTGACCTTTTGTTGCAACAACTCATTCACACTTAATGATCTTCAAAATACCTTGTTTGCCCACAAAACGAACCAGATTCACTGAGACAAGCATACCTACACTACCTTGGAACTCGGAATGCATTGAACTTCATTCAACAAGGAGTCTTTGATGTCGAGTACCATTTTTTACAAGTATTTTCTGTATAATTGCTGTATAATGGGACCATTCTCCCATTTTTTCGCAACAAGGCTCCACCTTTTTCGGCAACAACTCATTCACACTTAATGATCATGGAAATAGCCTGTTTGCCAACAAAAAGGAACTATATTCACTGAAATAAGCACATCTACACTCCCTTGGAACTTCAAATGCATTGAATTTCATTCAATAAGGAGTTTTTGATGTTGACTAGCATTTTTTACAAGAATTTTCTGTATAATTGCTGGATAATGGGACTGTTCCCCCATTTACTCGTAACAAGGCTCCACCTTTCTTGGCAACAACTCATTCACACTTAATGATCATGGAAATAGCTTGTTTGCCAACAAAAAGAACTATATTCACTGAAACAAGCACATCTACACTCCCTTGGAACTAGGAATGCATTGAATTTCATTCAATAAGGAGTCTTTGATCTTGAGTAGCATTTTTTACAAGTATTTTCTGTATAATTGCTGTATAATGTGACCGTTCCCCCATTTCTTCGTAACAAGGCACCACCTTTTTTCCAAGAACTCATTCACACTTAATGATCATGGAAATTGCTTGTTTGCCAACAAAAAGAACTATATTCACTCAAACAAGCACATCTACACTTCCTTGGAACTACAAATGCATTGAACTTCATTCAACAAAGAGTCTTTGATGATGAGTAGCATTTTTTACAAGTATTTTCTGAATAATTGCTCTATAATGAGACCGTTCCCCCATTTATTCGTGACAAGGCTCGACCTTTTGTTGCAACAACTCATTCATACTTAATGATCTTCAAAATACCTTGTTTGCCCACAAAACGAACCAGATTCACTGAGACAAGCATATCTACACTCCCTTGGAACTGGGAATGCATTGAACTTCATTCAACAAGGAGTCTTTGATGTCGAGTAGCATTTTTTACAAGTATTTTCTGTATAATTGCTGTATAATGGGACCATTCTCCCATTTTTTCGCAACAAGGCTCCACCTTTTTTGGCAACAACTCATTCACACTTAATGATCATGGAAATAGCCTGTTTGCCAACAAAAGGAACTATATTCACTGAAATAAGCACATCTACTCTCCCTTGGAACTTCAAATGCATTGAACTTCATTCAATAAGAAGTCTTTGATGTTGACTAGCATTTTTTACAAGAATTTTCTGTATAATTTCTGTATAATGGGACTGTTCCCCCATTTACTCGTAACAAGGCTCCACCTTTTTTGGCAACAACTCATTCACACTTAATGATCATGGAAATAGCTTGTTTGCCAACAAAAGGAACTATATTCACTAAAACAATCATATCTACACTCCCTCGGAACTAGGAATGCATTGAATTTCATTCAATAAGGAGTGTTTGATCTTGAGTAGCATTTTTTACAAGTATTTTCTGTATAATTGCTGTATAATGCAGCCGTTCCCGCATTTCTTCGTAACAAGGCACCACCTTTTTTTCCAACAACTCATTCACACTTAATGATCATGGAAATAGCTTGTTTGCCAACAAAAGGAACTATATTCACTAAAACAAGCACATCTACACTTCCTTGGAACTACGAATGCATTGAACTTCATTCAACAAAGAGTCTTTGATGGTGAGTAGCATTTTTTACAAGTATTTTCTGAATAATTGCTCTATAATGAGACCGTTCCCCCATGTTTTTGTGACAAGGCTCGACCTTTTGTTGCAACAACTCATTCACACTTAATGATCTTCAAAATACCTTGTTTGCCCACAAAACGAACCAGATTCACTGAGACAAGCATACCTACACTCCCTTGGAACTAGGAATGCATTGAACTTCATTCAACAAGGAGTCTTTGATGTTGAGTATTTTACAAGTATTTTCTGTATAATTGCTGTATAATGGGACCGTTCTCCCATTTTTTCGCAACAAGGCTCCACCTTTTTTGGCAACAATTCATTCACACTTAATGATCACGAAAAATGCTTGTTTGCCAACAAAAGGAAATATATTCACTGAAACAAGCACATCTACACTCCCTTGGAACTTGGAATGGATTAAACGTCATTCAACAAGGAGTCTTTGATGTTAAGTAGCATTTTTTACAAGAATTTTCTGTATAATTGCTGTATAATGGGACTTTTCCCCCATTTACTCATAACAAGGCTCCACCTTTTTTTGCAACTCATTCACACTTAATGATCAAGGAAATAGCTTGTTTGCCAACAAAAGGAGCTACATTCACTGAAACAAGCACATCTTCACCCCCTTGGAACTAGGAATGCATCAAATTTCATTCAAGAAGGATTCTTTGATGATCACTAGCATTTTTGACAAGTATTTTCCACATAATTGCTGTATAATGGGACCGTTAATCAATTTATTCATGACAATGCTCTACCATTTGTTGGAGCAACTCATCCACACTTAATGATCTTGGAAATAGCTTGTTTGCCCACAAAAGGAACTATATTCACTGAAACAAGCAGATCTACACACCCTTGGAACTAGGAATGCATTAAATTTCATTCAACAAGGAGCCGTTGATGATTACTAGCATTTTTTACAAGTATTTTCTGTATAATTGGTTTGTAATGTGACCGTTCCCCCATTTATTCGTGACGAGGCTCCTCCTTTTGTTCCAATAACTCATTCACACTTAATGATCTTGAAAACAGTTTGTTTGCCCACAAAACGAACTACATTCACTGAAACAAGCGCATCTACACTCCCTTGGAACTAGGAAGGCATTGAATTTGATTCAACAAGGAATCTTTCATGTTGTGTAGCATTTTTTACAAGGATTTTCTGTATAATTGCTGTATAATAGGACCATTGGTCGATTTATTCGTGACAAGGCTCTGCCATTTGTTGGAACATCTCATTCACACTTAATGATCTTGGAAATTGCTTGTTTGCCCACAAAAGGAAGTGGATTCACAAAAACAACCACAACTACTCTCCCTTGGAACTAGGAATGCATTGAATTTCATTCTACAAGGACTCTTTGATGATGACTAGCATTTCTTACAGGTATTTTCAGTATAATTTCTGTACAATGGGACAGGCACCCCATTTATTCGTAACAAGGCTGATCCTCTTATTGTGGCAACTCATTCGCACTTAAAGATCTTTAAAATAACATGTTTGTCCACAAAAGGAACTCTATTCACTTAAACAAGCACATCTACACTCCCTTGGAACTAGGAATGCATTGAATTTCATTCAACAAGGAGTCTTTGATGATCATTAGCATTTTTATATGTATTTTCCGTATAATTGCTGTATAATGAGACCGTTAATTAATTTATTCATGACAAGGCTCCACCATTTGTTGGAACAACTCATTCACACTTAATGATCTTGGAAATAGCTTGTTTGTCCACAAAAGGAACTATATTCAGTGAAGCAAGCAAATCTACACTCCCACAGAACTAGGAATGCATTGAATTTCATTCAAGAAGGAGTCTTTGATGAAGACTAGAATTTTTTAGAAGTATTTTCTGTATTATTGCTCTATAATGGGACCGTTCCCCCATTTATTTGTGACAAGGCTCAACCTTTTGATACAACTCATTCACACTTAATGATCCTAAAAATAGCTTGTTTGCCCATAAAGGAATGCATTGAATTTCATTCAACAAGGAGTCTTTGATGTTGAGTAGCATTTTTTACAAGTATTTTCTATATAATTGCTACATAAGGGCACTGTTCCCCCATTTATTCGTAACAAGAATCCACCTTTTTTTGCAACAACACATTCACACTTAATGTTCTTGGAAATAGCTTGTTTGCCAACAAAATGAACTTTATTCACTAGAACAAGCACACCTACACTTCCTTGGAACTAGGAATGCATTGAATTTCATTCAACAAGGACTCTTTGACGATGACTACCATTTTTCACACTTAATGATCTTAAAAATAGCTTGTTTGCACATAAAACGACCTAGATTCACCAAAACAAGCACATCTACACTCCCTTGGAACTTGGAATGCAATGAATTTCATTCAACAAAGACTCTTGGAAATAGCTTGTTTGCCCATAAAAAGAACTATATTCACTGAAACAAGCACATCTACATTCCCTTGGAACTAGGAATGCATTGCATTTCATTCAACAAGGTGTATTTAATGATGAGTAGCATTTTTTACAAATATTTTCTGCATAATTGCTGTATGATGGGACCATTCCCCCATTTATTCGTAACAAGGCTCCACCTTGGAACTTGACCTTTTGATGCAACAACTTATTCACACATAATGATCTTAGAAATAGCTTGTGTGCCCATAAAGAAACTATATTCAGTGGAACAAGCACATCTACTCTCCCTTGGAACTAGGAATGCATTGAATTTCATTCAACAAGGACTCTTTGAAGATTACTAGCATTTCTTATAGGTATTTTCAGTATAATTACTGTATAATAGGATCGTCTCCCCATTTATTCGTAACAAGGCTCCACCTTTTCTTGCAACAACTCATTCACACTAAATGATCTTGGAAATAGCTTCTTTGCCCACAAAAGGAACTATATTCATTGAAACAAGCACATCTACTCTCCCTTGGAACCTGGAATGCATTGAATTCCATTCAATAAGGACTCTTTGACGATGACAAGCATTTTTTACAAGTATTTTCCGTATAATTGCCATTTAATGGGACCATTCCCCCATTGATTAGTGACAAGGCTCCATCTATTGTTGAAACAACTCATTCAGACTTAATGATCTTGGAAATAGCTTGTTTGCCCACAAAACGAACTAGATTCACTAAAACAAGCGCATCTACACTCACTTGGAACTAGGAATGCATTGTATTTCATTCAACAAGGAGTCTTTGATGATGACTAGCATTTTTTGCAAGTATTTTGGGTATAATTTCTGTTTAATGGGACCGTCCCCCCATTTATTTGTAACAAGTCTCCATCTTTTATTGCAGCAACTCATTTGCACTTAATGATCTTGGAAATAGCTTCTTTGGCTAGAAAAGGAAGTAGATTCATTGAAACAAGCACATCTACTCTCCCTTGGAACCAGGAATGCATTGAATTTCATTCAACAAGGACTCTTTGAGGATGACATATTTTTTGTATAATTGCTGTATAATGGGACTGTTCCCCTATTTTTTAGTGACGAGGCTGCACCTTTTGTTGCAACAACTCATTCACACATAATGAACTTGGAAATAGCTTGTTTGCCCTCAAAAGTAAATAGATTCACTTAAACAAGCACATCTACTCTCCCTTGGAACTAGGAATGTATTGAATTTCCTTCAACAATGATGCGAAAAGCCCTAAAAAGATGTTGCTTAGGGACCCAATGCACACAAGGAATCAAAAAACAACCAGGAAAGCTAAATCAGAGTTTAATAATAGAAACCTTAGACCCAATATTCGAAGGAACATGAACCTAGGGTATTCAAGAAGGATATAGACGCTACACTCTAGAAAAGAAAGGAATTAGGAGTGTTAAGTTGATTTGAACGCTAGAAGAAGAAGTACCTCTTCATAAGTTCTTTAGTTTTCACTTAAAGTTGTCTTATATTTTTTATGTTACAAGGGGTGCCTATTTATAGGCTAAGATAACAATCACTTTAAGTATTCCAATGATGTTAATAAGGCCTGGATTCTCTTTCAAGCTTGAATTTGCACCATTTGTAACTTGGTTGGCCTGAACATCTTTAATTAGCCCATTTAGTGCTTCTTTCATCCTTCTGGATCCAACTCATGTTATTGGACCTTCTGGAAAGTGCAATAGACCTCTTGCATTGATTGAAGCTCTGGTTCGTGTTATTGGGCCTTTTGGAATGTGTAATGGACCTCTTACATCCATTAAAGCTCTAGCTCATGTTATTGGGCTTACTAGAATATGCAATGGACCTTTTACATCCTTTGAAGCCTTCCACCTATCATCTGTATGGTTCTCATCAAACAAGGACTGTTTGATCATGACTAGCATTTCATACAAGTATTTCATTATAATTACTGTATAATGGGACCGTCTCCCCATTTGTTCGTAACACGGCTCCAACTTTTCTTGCAACAACTTATTCACTCTTAATGATCTTGGAAATAACTTGTTTGCCCACAAAAGGAACTATATTCATTGAAACAAGCAGATTTACACTCCCTTGGAACTAGGAATGCATTGCATTTCATTCAACAAGGAGTCTTTGATGATGACAAGCATTTTCTACAAGTATTTTCTGTATAATTGCTCTATAATGGGACCATCCCCCCATTTATTTGTAACAAGTCTCCACCTTTTATTGCAGCAACTCATTCGCACTTAATGATCTTGGAAATAGCTTCTTTGCCCACAAAAGGAGGTAGATTCACTGAAACAAGCACATCTACTCTCCCTTGGAACCAGGAATGCATTGAATTTCATTCAACAAGGACTCTTTAATGATGACTAGCATTTCTTCCAAGTATTTTCATTATAATTCTTGTATAATGGGACCGTCTCCCCATTTATTTGTAACAAAGTTCCAACTTTTGTTGCAACAACTCACGCACACTTAATGATCTTGGAAATCACATGTTTCCCCACAAAAGAAACTATATTCACAGAAACAAACAGATCTACGCTCCCTTCGAACTAGGAATGCATTGCATTGCATTTCATTCAACAAGGAGTCTTTGATGATGACTAGCATTTTTCACACATATTTTCTGTATAATTGCTGTATAATGGGACCGTTTTACAATTTATTTGTAACAAGGCTCCATCTTTTATTGCAACGACTCATTCGCACTTAATGATCTTGGAAATTGCTTTATTGTTGACAAAGGGAAGTAGATTCACTGAAACAAGCACATCTACTCTCCCTTGGAACCAGGAATGCATTGAATTTCATTGAACAAGGACTCTTTGAAGATGACTAGCATTACTTACAAGTATTTTTGTTATCATTACGGTTCAATGGGACCGTGTCCCCATTTATTTGTAAGAAGGCTCCAACTTTTGTTGCAACAGCTCATTCACACTTAATGATCTTGGAAATAGCGTGTTTGCCTACAAAAGGAAGTAGATTCATTGAAACAAGCACATCTACACACGCTTGGAACTAGGAATGCATTGCATTTCATTGAACAAGGAGTCTTTGATGATGACTAGCATTTTTTACAAGTATTTTCGGTATAATTGCTGTTTAATGGGACCGTCCCCCCATTTATTCATCACAAGGCTCCACCTTTTGTTGCAACAACTCATTCACACTCAATGATCTTGAAAATAGCTTGTTTGCCCACAAAATGAACCAGAATCACTTAAAAAACCACATCTGCTCACCCTTGCAACTAGGCATGCATTGAATTTCATTCAACAATGACTCTTTGAAGATGACTAGCATTTCTTACAGGTATTTTCGGTATAATTACTGTAGAATGGGACCGTCTCCCCATTTATTCATAACAACACTCCACCTTTTGTTGCAATAACTCACTCACAGTTAATGATCTTGGAAATAGCTTGTTTTCCCACAAAAGGAGCTATATTCACTGAAACAAGCACATCTACACTCCCTTGGAACTAGGAATGCATTGAATTTCATTCAACAAGGACTCTTTGATCATGACTAGCATTTCTTACAAGTATTTTTGGTATAATTTTTGTATAATGGGACCATCTCCCCATTTTTTCGTAACAAGTATCAACCTTTTCTTGCAACAACTCATTCACACTTAATGATCTTGGAAATAGCTTTTTTGCCCACAAAAGGAACTATATTCACTAGAACAAGCGCATCTAAACTCTGTTGGAACTTGGAATGCATTGAACTTCATTCAACAAGGAGACTTTGATGATGACTAGCATTTTTCACAAGTATTTTCTGTATAATAGTCGTATAATGGGACCATTCCCCCATTTATTCGTAACAAAGCTCCACGTTTTGTTGCAACAACTCATTGACAGTTAATGATGATGAAAATAGCTTGTTTGCCAACAAAACGAACAAGATTCATTGAAACAACCACATTTACCCTCCCTTGGAACTAGGAATGCATTAAATTTCATTCAACAACTCATTCACTCTCAATGATCTTGAAAATAGCACATTTGCCTATAAAATTGTATAATGGCATCGTCTCCCCATTTATTTGTAACAAGGCTCAACCTTTTATTGCAACAACTCATTCACCCTTAATGATCCTAAAATTAGCTTATTTGCCTACAAAAGGAACTGGATTCACTGAAATAACCACACCTACTCTCCCATTCAACTAGCAATGCATTGTATTTCATTCAACAAGGACTCTTTAATGATGAGTAGCATTTCATACAAGTATTTTTGGTATAATTACTATATAACAAGACCATCTCCCTATTTATTCATAACAAGGCTCAAAATTTTGTTGCAATAACTCATTCACTCTTAATGATCTTGAAAATAGCTTATTTGCCCACAAATGCAACTGGATTCACAGAAACAACCACACCTACTCTCCCTTGGGACTAGTAATGCATTGAATTTCATTCAACAAGGACTCTTTGATGATGGCTAGCATTTCACACAACTATTTTCAGTATAATTGCTGTATAACGGGGCCGTCTCCCTATTTATTTGTAATAAGGCTCAACATTTTCTTGCAACAACTCATTCACTCTTAATGATCCTGAAAATAGCTTATTTGCACGTAAAAGGAACTGGATTCACTGAAACAACCACACCTACTCTCCCTTGGTACTTGGAATGCATTGAATTTTATTCAACAAGGACTCCTTGATGATGACTATCATTTCTTACAGGTTTTTTTTTGGTATAATTACTATATAATTGGACCATCTCCCCATTTATTCGTAGCAAGGCTAATCCTTTTGTTGCAACAACTCATTCACTCTTAATGATCTTCAAAATAGCTTGTTGGCCCATAAAAGGAACTAGATTCACTAAAACAACTACACCTACTCTCCCTTGCTACTCGGAATGCATTGAATTTCTTGCATACAACTATTTTCGGTATAATTATTGTATAACGGGACCGTCTCCCCATTTATACTTAACAAGGGCTAACTGTTTGTTGCAACAACTCATTCACACTTAATGATCTTGAAAATAGCTTGTAGGCCCACAAAAGGAACTGGATTCTCTTAAACAACCACACTTACTCTCTTTTAGTACTAGCAATGCAATGAATTTCATTCAACAAGGACTCTTTGATGATGACCAGCATTTCTTACAAGTTTTTTCGGTATAATTACTCTATAATGGGACTGTCACCCTCTTTATTCACAACAAGGCTCAACCTTTTGTTGCAACAACTCATTCACTCTTAATGATCTTGAAAATAGCTTCTTGGCCCACAAAAGGAGCTAGATTCACTGAAACAACCACACCTACTCTCCCTTAGAACTCGCAGTGCATTGAATTTTATTCAACAAGGACTCTTTGATGATGACTAGTATTTCTTAAAAGTACTTTCAATATAATTACAGTATAACAAGGCTCAACCTTTCGTTCCAACAACTCATTCACACTTCATGATCTTGAAAATAGCTTATTTGCCCACAAAAGGAATTATATTCACTGAAACAACCACATCTACTCTCCATTGGAAGTAGGAATGCGTTGAATTTCATTCATAAAAGGCTCAATAGTTTGTTGCAACAACTCATTCACTCTTAATGATCTTGAAAATAGCGTCTTTGCCCACAAAAGGAACTGAAGTCACCAAAATAACCACATCTAGTCTCCCTTGGAGCAAGGAATGCATTGAATTCCATTCAACAAGGACTCTTTGATGATGTGCAGCATTTCATACAAGTATTTTCGGTATAATTACTGTATAATGGAACCATTTCCCCATTTATTCATAACAAGATTGAACCGCTTGCTACAACAACACATTCACACTTAATGATCTTGAAAATTGCTTCTTTTGCCACAAAAGAAAATGGATTCACTAAAACAACCATACCTACTGTCCCTTGGAACTAGGAATGCATTGAATTTCACTTAATAAGGACTCTTTGAAGATGACTAGCATTTCTTACAAGTATTTTTGGTATAACTACTGTATAATAGGACTACCTCCCCATTTATTCGTAACAAGGCTCAACCTTTTCTTGCAACAAGTCATTCACTCTTAATCATCATGAAAATAGCTTGTTGGCCCACAAAAGGAATTGGATTCATTAAAACAACCACACCTACACACCCTTGGAACTAGGAACACATTGAATTTCATTCAACAAGGACTCTTTGATGATGACAATCATTTCATACAATTATTTTCGTTATAATTACTGTACCATGAGACCATATCCCCATTTATTCGTAACAAGACTCAATCTTTTGTTGGAACAACTCATTCACACTTAATGATCTTGAAAATAGTAACAAGATTCTCTAAAGCAACAACGTCTACTCTCCCTTGGAACTAGCAATGCATTGAATTTCATGAAACAAGGACTCTATGATGATGACTAGCATTTCTTACAAGTATTTTTGTTATAATTACTGTATAATGGGACCATCTTCCCATTTATTCATAACAAGGCTCCAACTTTTGTTGCAACAATGCATTCACACTTAATGATCTTGGAAATAGCTTGTTTTCCCATAAAAGGAATTAGATTCTCTGAAACAAGCACATCAACTCTGCTTTAGAACTAGGAATGCATTGAACTTCGTTCTACAAGGACTCTTTGATGATGACTAGCATTTCTTATAACTATTTTCGTTATAATTACTTTATAATGGGACCGTCTCCCCATTTATTCGTAACAAAACTTGACCTTTTCTTGCAACAACTCATTCACACTTAATCATCTTCGAAATAGCTTGTTTGGCCACAAAAGGAACTATATTCACTGGAATAAGCACATCTAAAGTCCCTTGGAACTAGGAATTCATTGAATTTCATTCGACAAGGAGACTTATGCCTAGCTTTTTTTACAAGTATGTTCGGTATAATTGCTGTATAATGGGACCGTTCCCCCATTTATTCTTGACAAGGGCCCACCTTTTGTTGCAACAACTGATTCACACTAAATGATCCTGAAAATAGCTTATTTTGCCACAAAAGGAACTAGATTCACTGGAACAAGCACATCCACTCTTCCATGGAACTAGGAATGCGTTGAATTTCATTCAACAAGAACTCTTTGATCATGACTAGCATTTCTTACAAGTATTCTTGGTATAATTACTATATAATGGGATTGTCTCTCCATTTATTCATAACAAGCCTCGACCTTTTGTTGCAACAACTAATTCACACTTAATGACCTTGAAAATAGCTTGTTTGCCTAGAAAAGGAAGGAGATTCAATCTAGAGTCATTGATGATGACTAGCATTTTTCACAACTATTTTTTGCTTAATTGCTGTATAGTGGGACTGTTCCCTCATTTAGTCGTAACAAGGCTCCACCTTTTGTTGCAACAACTCATTCACACTGAATGATCTTGGAAATAGCTTCTTTTCCCACAAAAGGAAGTAGATTCACTGAAACAAGCACATCTACTCTCCCATGGAACNAACTAGGAATGCATTGAATTTCATTCAACAAGGACTCTTTGATGATGACTAACATTTTTCCCAAGTATTTTCATTATAATTACGATATAATGGGACCGTGTCCCCATTTATTCGTAACAAGGCTCCAACTTTTGTTGCAACGACTCATTCACGGTTAATGATCTTGGAAATAGCTTACTTCCCCACAAAAGGAACTCTATTCACTCAAACAAGCAAATCTACAATTGCTTGGAACAAAGAAAGCATTGTATTTCATTCAACAAGGAGTCTTCGATGATGACAAGCATTTTTTACAAGTATTTTCTGTATAATTGCTCTATAATGGGACTGTTCCGACATTAATGATCTTGGAAATAGCTTCTTTGCCCGCAAAGGGAAGTAGATTCACCAAAACAAGCACATATACTCTCCCTTAGAACCAGGAATGCATTGAATTTCATTCAACAAGGACTCTTTGAAGATGACTAGCATTACTTACAAGTATTTTCATTATAATTATGGTTCAAAGGGTCTGTCTCCCCATTTATTTGTAACAAGGTTTCAACTTTTGTTGCAACAATTCATTCACATTTAATGATCTTGGAAATAGCTTGTTTGCCTACAAAAGGAAGTAGATTCACTAAAATAAGCACATCTACACTCGCTTGGAACTTGGAATGCATTGCATTTCATTGAACAAGGACTCTTTGATGATGACTAGCATTTCTTATAAGTACTTTTGGTATAATTGCTGTTTAATGGGACCGTCCCCCCATTTATTTGTCACAAGGCTCCACCATTTGTTCCAACAACTGATTCACACTCAATGATCTTGAAAATAGATTGCTTGCCCATAAAATGAACTAAAATCACTTAAACAACCACATCTACTCTACCTTGCAACTAGGAATGCATTGAATTTCATTCAACAAGGACTCTTTGATGATAACTAGCATTTCTTACAGATATTTTCGGTATAATTACTGTATAATGGGACCGTCTCCCCATTTATTCCTAACAACGCTCCACCTTTTGTTGCAACAACTCACTCACACTTAATGATCTTGGAAATAACTTGTTTTCCCACAAAAGGAACTATATTCACTGAAATAAGCACGTCTAAACTCCTTCGGAACAAGGAATGCATTGAATTTCTATATAATTGCTGTAAAATGGGACCATTGCCCCATTTATTCGTGACAAGGCTCCACCTTTTGCTGCAACAACTCATTCACACTGAATGATCTTGGAAATAGCTTCTTTGCCCACAAAACGAAGTAGATTCACTGAAACAAGCACATCTACTCTCCCTTGGAACCAGGAATGCATTCAATTTCATTCAACAATGACTCTTTGATGATGACTAGCATTTCTTCCAAGTATTTTTGTTATAATTACAGTATAATGGGACCGTCTCCCCATTTATTTGTAACAAGGCTCCAACTTTTGTTGCAACAACTCATTCATGCTTAATGATCTTGGAAATAGCTTGTTTCCCCATAAAAGGAACTATATTCACTCAAACAAGCAGATCCACACTCCCTTGGAATTAGGAATGCATTACATTTCATTGAACATGGAGTCTTTGATGATGACTAGCATTTTTTACAAGTATTTTCTGTATAATTCCTGTATAATGGGACCGTTCCACAATTTATTCATAACAAGGCTCCACCCATTATTGCAACGACTCATTCGCACTTAATGATCTTGGAAATTGCTCCTTTGCTGACAAAGGGAAGTAGATTCACTGAAACAAGCACATCTACACTCGCTTGGAACTAGGAATGCATTGCATTTCATTAAAGAAGGAGTCTTTGATGATGACTAGCATTTTTTACAAGTATTTTCAGTATAATTGCTGTTTAATGAGACCGTCCCCCCATTTAATCTTGACAAGGCTCCACCTTTTGTTGCAACAACTCATTCACACTCAATGATCTTGAAAGTAGCTTGTTTGCCCACAAAATGAACTAGAATCACTTAAACAACCACATCTGCTCACCCTTGCAACTAGGCATGTATTGAATTTCATTTAACAATTGCTCTTTGAAGATGACTAGCATTTTCTTATAGATATTTTCAGTAGAATTACTGTAGAATGGGATCGTCTCCCCATTTATTCGTAACAACGCTCCACCTTTTGTTGCAACAACTCACTCACACTTAATGATCTTGGAAATAGCTTGTTTTCCCACCAAAGGAACTATATTAACTGAAACAAGCACATCTACACTCCCTTGGACCTAGGAATGCATCGAATTTCATTCAACAAGGACTCTTTGATGATCACTAGCATTTTTTACAAGTATTTTCTGCATAATTGCCGTATAATGGGATCGTTCCCCCATTTATTAGTGACAAGGCTCTACCTATTGTTGCAACAACTCATTCTCACTTAATGATCTTGGAAATAGCTGGTTTGGCCACAAAACAAACTAGATTCACTGAAACAAGCACATCTGCACTCCCTTGGAACTAGGAATGCATTCAATTTCATTCAACAAGGACTGTTCGATGATGACTAGCATTTTTTACAACTATTTTCTATATAATTGCTGTATAATGGGACCATTCCCCCATTTATTAGTGACAAGGCTCCACCTGTTGTTGCAACAACTCATTCTCACTTAATGATCTTGGAAATAGCTGGTTTGGCCACAAAACAAACTAGATTCACTGAAACAAGCACATCTGCACTCCCTTGGAACTAGGAATGCATTCAATTTCATTCAACAAGGACTGTTCGATGATGACTAGCATTTTTTACAACTATTTTCTATATAATTGCTGTATAATGGGGCCATTCCCCCATTTATTAGTGACAAGGCTCCACCTGTTGTTGTAACAACTCATTCACACTTACTCTCCCTAGGAACTAGTAATGCATTCAATTTCATTCAACAAGGACTTTTTGATGATGACTAACATTTCATACAAGTATTTTCGGTATAATTACGGTATAACGGGACCATCTCGCCATTTATTCGTAACAAGGCTCAACCTTTTGTTGTAAAAACTCATTCACTCTTAATGACCTTGAAAATAGCTTATTTGCCCAGAAAAAAATTGGATTCATTGAAACAACCACAGCCACTCTCCCTTGGAACTAGCAATGCATTGGATTCCATTCAACAAGGACTCTTTGGTGATGACTAGCATTTCATATAGGTATTTTCAATGTAATTATTGTATAACAGGATCGTCTCCCCATTTATTTGTAACAAGGCTTAACAATTTGTTGCAATAACTCATTGACACTTAATGATCTTTAAAATAGCTTATTTGCCCACAAAAGGAACTGGATTCATTGAAACAGCCACACCTACTCTCCCTTGAAATTAGCAATGCATTGAATTTCATTCAACAAAGACTCTTTGATGATGACTAGCATTTCCTATAAGTATTTTTGGTATAATTACTGTATAATGGGACCATCTCCCCATTTATTCACAATAAGGCTCAACCTTTTGTTGCAACAACTCATTCACTCTTAATGATCTTTAAAATAACTTGTTGGCCCACAAAATGATATGGATTCACTGAAACAACCACACCTACTCTCCCTTGGAACTAGGAATGCATTGAATTTCATTCAACAAGGACTCTTTGATGATGACTAGCATTTCTTACAACTATTTTTGGTATAATTATTGTATAAGGGAACTGTCGGCCCATTTATTTGTAACAAGGCTCAACATTTTGTTGCAACAAATCATTCACTCTTAAAGATATTAAAAATAGCTCTTTTGCCAATAAAAGGGACTAGATTCACTAAAACAACCACATCTACTCTCCCTTGGAACTAGGAATGCATTGAATTTCATTCAACAAAGACTCTTTGATGATGACTAGCATTTCTTACAACTATTTTTGGTCTAATTATTGTATAAGGGAACTGTCGGCCCATTTATTTGTAACAAGGCTCAACATTTTGTTGCAACAAATCATTCACTCTTAAAGATATTAAAAATAACTCTTTTGCCAATAAAAGGGACTAGATTCACTAAAACAACCACATCTACTCTCCCTTGGAACTAGGAATGCATTGAATTTCATTCAACAAAGACTCTTTGATGATGACTGGCATCGTCTCCCCATTTATTTGTAACGAGGCTCAACCTTTTGTTACCCCAACTCATTCACTGTTAATGATCCTAAAAATAGCTTATTTGCCCACAAAAGGAACTGGATTCACTGAAACAACCACACCTACTCTCCCGTGGAACTAGCAATGCATTCAATTTCATTCAACAAGGACTCTTTGATGATGACTAACACTTCATACAAATATTTTCAGTATAATTACTGTATAATGGGACTGTCTCCCCATTTATTCGTAACAAGGCTCAACCTTTTCTTGTAACAACTCATTTACTCTTAATGATCTTGAAAATAGCTCGTTTGCCCACAAAAGGGACTAGATTCACTGAAACAACCACATATACTCTCCCTTGGAACTAGGAATGCATTGAATTTCATTCAACAAGGACTCTTTGATGATGTCTAGCATTTCATACAAGTATTTTTGGTATAATTACTTTATAATGGGACCATCTCCCCATTTATTCGTAAGAAGGCTCAAACTTTTGTTGCAATAACCCATTCACACTTACTCTCCCTTGAAACTAGTAATGCATTGAATTTCATTCAATAAGGACTCTTTGATGATAACTAGCATTTCATACAAGTATTTTCAGTATAATTACAGTATAATGGGACCGTCTCCCCATTTATTCGTAACAAGGCTCAATAATTTGTTGCAATAACTCATTTACACTTAATGATCTTTAAAATAGCTTATTTTCCCACAAAGGAATGGGATTCACTAAAATAGCCACACCTACTCTCCCTTGGAATTAACAATGCATTGAATTTCATTTAACAAGGACTCTTTGATGATGACTAATATTTCTTACATGTATTTTCGGTATAATAACTGTATAATGGGACCGACTCCGCATTTATCCGCAACAAGCCTCAAACTTTTGTTGTAACAACTCATTCACTCTTAATGATCTTGAAAATAGCTTGTTGGCCCATAAAACGATATGGATTTACTGAAACAACCACACCAACTCTCCCTCGAAACTGGGAATGCATTGAATTTCATTCAACAAGGGCTCTTTTATGATGACTAGTATTTCTTACAACTATTTTTGGTATAATTACTGGATAATGGGACCGTCTCCCCTTTTATTTGTAACAAGGCTCAACCTTTTGTTGCAACAACTCATTCACTCTTAATGATCTCGAAAATAGCTTGTTTGCCCATAAAAGGGACTAGATTCACTGAAAGAACCACACCTACTCTCCCTTGGGACTAGCAATGCATTGAATTTCATTCAACAAGGACTCTTTGATGATGACTAGCATTTTTTACAAGTATTTTCGGTATAATTTTTGTATAATGGGACCATCTCCCCATTTATTGATAACAAGGCTCAACCTTCTGTGGCAACCACACGTACTCTCCCTTGGAACTAGCAATGCAATGAATTTTATTCAACAAGCACTCTTTGAGGATGACTAGCATTTCTTACAACAATTTTCGGTATAATTACTGTATAATGGGACCGTCTCCCTATTTCTCTGTAACAAGGCTCAACCTTTTGCTGCAACAACTCATTCACCCTTAATGATCTTTAAAATAGCTTGTTGGCCCACAAAACAATATGGATTCTCTTAAACAACCACACCTACTCTTCCTCGGAACTAGGAATGCATTGAATTTCATTCAACAAGGACCCTTTGATGATGACTAGCATTTCTTGCAACTATTTTCGTTGTCATTGCTGTATAATGCGACTAACTTCCCATTTATTTGTAACAAGGCTCAACCTTTTATTGCAAGAACTCATTCACACTTAATGATCTTTAAAATAGCTTATTTGCCCACAAAAGGAACTACATTCATTGAAACAATAACACAAAAGGACTCTCTAATGATAACTAGCATTTCTTAGAATTATTTTCGGTATAATTACTGTAAAATGGGACCGTTTCCCCATTTATCTGTAACAAGTCTCAACCTCTTATTGCAATAACTCATTCACACTTAACGACCTTGAAAATAGCTTATTTGCCCACAAAAAGAACTGGATTCACTACAAAAACCACAACTACTCTCCTGTGGAACTAGCAATGCATTCAATTTCATTCAACAAGGACTCTTTTGTTGCAACAACTTATTCACTCTTAAGGACCTTGAAAATAGCTTGTTTGCCCACAAAAGGAACTAGATTCACTGAAATAACCACATCTAATCTCCCTTGGAGCTACAAATGCATTGTTCATTCAACAAGAACTCTTTGATGATGACTAGCACTTCTTACAAGTAGTTTCGGTACAATTACTGTATAATGGGACCATATCCCCATTTATTCATAACAATGCTCAACCTTTTGCTGCAACAACTTATTCACTTTTAAGGACCTTGAAAATAGCCTGTTTGTCCACAAAAGGAACTGGATTCACTGAAACAACCACACCTACTCTCCCTTAGAACTAGCAATGCATTGAATATCATTCAACAAGGACTTTTTGATGATGACTAGCATTTCTTACAAGTATTTTCGGTACAATTACTATATAATGGGACCATCTCCCCAATTATTCATAACAATGCTCAACCTTTTGTTGCAACAACATATTCACTCTTAACGACCTTGAAAATAGCTTATTTGGCCACAAAAGGAACTAGATTCACTAAAATAACCATACCTTGTCTCCCTTGGATCGAGGAATGCATTGAATTTCATTCAACAAGGACTCTTTGATGATGACTAGCATTTCCTACAAGTATTTTTGGTATAATTACTCTATAATGGGACCGTCTCCCCATTTATTCATAACAAGGCTCAACCTTTTGCTGCCACAACTCATTCACACTTAAGGATCTTGAAAATAGCTTGTTGGCCCACAAAAGGAACTGGATTCACTGAAACAATGACGCCTACTCTCCCTTGGAGCAAGGAATGCATCGAATTTCATTTAACAAGGACTCTTTGATGATGACTAGCATTTCTTACAAGTATTTTCGGTACAATTACTGTACAATGGGACCGTCTCCCCATTTATTCATAACAAGGCTCAACCTCTTGTGCAACAACTCATTCACACTTAATGACCATGAAAATAGCTTGTTTGCCCACAAAATAGATTCGCTGAAATAACCTCATCTAACCTCCCTTAGAGCTAGGAATGCATTGAATTTCAGTCGACAAGGACTCTTTAATGACCTTGGAAATTACTGCATAATGGGACCATCTCCCCATTTATTTGTAACAAGGCTCAACATTTTGTTGCAACGACTCATTCACTGTTAATGACCTTAGAAATAGCTTGCTTGGCCACAGAGGGAACTAGATTAACTGAAATAACCACATGTAATCTCCCTTGGTGCTAGGAATGGATTGAATTTCATTCAATAAGCACTCTTTGATGATGACTAGCATTTCATACAAGTATTTTTGGAATAATTGCTGTATAACAGGTCCGTCTCCCCATTTATTCGTAACAAGGTTCAAACTTTTCTTGCAACAACTTATTCACACTTAATGATCTTGAAAATAGCTTATTTGCCCACAAAAGGAGCTGGATTCTCTGAAACAACGACACCTACTCTCCCTTGGTACTTGGAATGCATTGAATTTCACTCGTCAAGAACCCTTTGATGACGGCTAGCATTTCTTACAAGTATATTCGGTACAATTACAATATAATGGGACCGTCTCCCCATTTACTCGTAACAAGGCTCAACCTTTTGTTACAACAACTCATTCACTCTTAATGACCTTGAAAATAGCTTGTTTCCCCACAAAAGGAACTCGATTCATACAAATAACCACATCTAGCCTCCCTCAGAGCTAGGAATGCATTGAATTTCATTCAACAAGGACTCTTTCATGATGACTAGCATTTCATACTAGTATTTTCAGTAGAATTACTGTATAATGGGACCCTCTCCCCATTTATTCGTAACAAGGCTTAACATTTTATTACAACAACTCATTCACTCTTAATGATCTTGCAAATAGCTTGTTTGCCCACAAGGGAACTATATTAACTAAAATAACCACATCTAATCTCCCTTTGAGCTAGGAATGGATTGAATGTCATTCAATAAGGACTCTTTGATGATGACTAGCATGTCATACAAGTATTTTTGGTATAATTGCTGTATAATGGGACCGTCTCCCCATTTATTTGTAACAAGGCTCAACATTTTCTTGCAACAACTCATTCACACTTAATGATCTTGAAAATAGCTTATTTGCCTGCAAAAGAAGCTAGATTCACTGAAATAACCGCATGTTGTCTCTAGGAATGCTTTAAATTTCATTCAACGAGGACTCTTTAATGATGACTAGCATTTCATACAAGTCTTTTCGCTATAATTACTATATAATGGTACCGTCTCCCCATTTATTCGTAACAATGCTCAACCTTTTGTTGCAACAACTCATTCACTCTTAATGATCTTGAAAATAGCTTCTTGGCACATAAAAGGAACTAGATTCATTGAAACAACCACACCTACTCTCCCTTGGAACTAGGAATGCATTGACTTTCATTCAACAAGGACTCTTTGATGATGACTAGCATTTCATACAAGAATTTTCTGTATAATTACTATATAATGGGACTGTCTCCCCATTTATTCGTAACAAGGCTCAACCTTTCATTGCAACAACTCATTCACACTTAATCATCTTGAAAATAGATTATTTGCCCACAAAAGGAACTGGATTCACTAAAACAACCACACTTACTCTCCCTTGGAACTAGCAATGCGCTGAATTTCATTCAACAAGGACTCTTTGATGATGACTAGCATTTCTTACATGTATTTTTGATATAATTACAGTATAATGGGACTATCTCCCCATTTATCTATAACGTGGCTCAACCTTTTGCTGCAAGAACTCATTCACACCTAATGATCTTTAAAATAGCTTATTTTCCCACAAAAGGAACTGCATTCATTGAAACAACAGCACATACTCTCCCTTGGAATTTGCAATGCATTGAATTTCATTCAACAAGGACTCTTTGATGATGACTAGCATTTCATGCAAGAATTTTCGGTATAATTACTATATAATGGGACCGTCTCCCCATTTATTTGTAACAAGGCTCAACCTTTCATTGCAACAACTCATTCACACTTAATCATCTTGAAAATAGATTATTTGCCCACAAAAGGAATTGGATTCACTGAAACAACCACACTTACTCTCCCTTGGAACTAGCAATGTGCTGAATTTCATTCAACAAGGACTCTTTGATGATGACTAGCATTTCTTACATGAATTTTCGATATAATTACAGTATAATGGGACTATCTCTCCATTTATCCGTAACATGGCTCAACCTTTTGCTGCAACAACTCATTCACTCTTAACGATCCTAAAAATAGCTTGTTGGCCCACAAAACGATATGGATTCACTAAAACAACTACACCTACTCTCCCTTGGAACTAGGAATGCATTGAATTTCATTCAACAAGGACTCTTTGATGATGAGTAACATTACATACAAGTATTTTCGGTATAATTATTGTATAATGGGACCGTCTCTCAATTTGTTCATAACAAGGCTCAACCTTTTGTTCCAACATCTCATTCACACCTAATGATCTTTAAAATAGCTTATTTGCCCACAAAAGGAACTGCATTCATTGAAACAACAGCACATACTCTCCCTTGGAATTTGCAATGCATTGAATTTCATTCAACAAGGACTCTTTGATGATGACTAGCATTTCATACAAGAATTTTCGGTATAATTACTATATAATGGGACCGTCTCCCCATTTATTTGTAACAAGGCTCAACCTTTCATTGCAACAACTCATTCACACTTAATCATCTTGAAAATAGATTATTTGCCCACAAAAGGAATTGGATTCACTGAAACAACCACGCTTACTCTCCATTGGAACTAGCAATGTCCTGAATTTGATTCGACAAGGACTCTTTGATGATGACTAGCATTTCTTACATGAATTTTTGATATAATTACAGTATAATGGGACTATCTCTCCATTTATCCGTAACATGGCTCAACCTTTTGCTGCAACAACTCATTCACTCTTAACGATCCTAAAAATAGCTTGTTGGCCCACAAAACGATATGGATTCACTAAAACAACTGCACCTACTCTCCCTTGGAACTAGGAATGCATTGAATTTCATTTAACAAGGACTCTTTGATGATGAGTAACATTACATACAAGTATTTTCGGTATAATTATTGTATAATGGGACCGTCTCTCAATTTGTTCATAACAAGGCTCAACCTTTTGTTCCAACATCTCATTCACACCTAATGATCTTTAAAATAGCTTATTTGCCCACAAAAGGAACTGGATTCACTGAAACAACCACACCTACTCTCTCTTGGAATTATCAATGCATTGAATTTCATTCAACAAGGACTCTTTGATGATGACTAGTATTTCTTACAACTATTTTCGGTATAATAACTGTATAATGGGACCATCTCCCCATTTATTTGTAACAAGGCTCAACCTTTTATTGCTACAACTCATTCACACTTAATGATCTTTAAAGTAGCATATTTGCCCACAAAAGGAACTGGATTCACTGAAGCAACCCCACCTTCTCTCCCTTGGAATTGGCAATGCATTGAAGTTCATTCACCAAGGACTCTTCGATGATGACTAGAATTTCTTACAAGTATTTTCAGTATAGTGACTGTAAAATGGGACCGTCTCCCCATTTATTTGTGACAAGGCTCAACCTTTTATTGCAACAACTCATTCACTCTTAATGACCCTGAAAATAGCTTTTATGCCCACAAAAGGAACTAGATTTTCTGAAACAACCACACCTACTGTCCCTTGGATCTAGGAATGCGTTCAATTTCATTCAACAAGAACTCTTTGAAGATTACTAGCATTTCTTACAAGTAATTTCGGTATAATTATTGTATAACAGGACTATCTCCCCATTTATTCACAACAAGACTCAACCTTTTGTTGCAACAATTTATTCACACTTAATGATCTTGAAAATAGCTTCTTTGCCCACAAAAGGAACTACATTCACTGAAAACACCACATATACTCTCCCTTGGA
The DNA here is from genome assembly GCA_020883675.1 of Bruguiera gymnorhiza. Lineage (NCBI taxonomy): Eukaryota > Viridiplantae > Streptophyta > Magnoliopsida > Malpighiales > Rhizophoraceae > Bruguiera > Bruguiera gymnorhiza. The sequence continues at coordinate 63,284 of JAIRCJ010000013.1, read as the reverse complement.
ACTAGGAATGCAATGAATTTTATTCAACAGGGAGACTTTGATGATGACTAGCAATTTTTACTAGTATTTTTTTTTATAATTGCTGTATAATGGGACCGTTCCCCCATTTATTTGTGACAAGGCTCCACCTTTTGTTGCAACAACTCATTCACGCTTAATGATCTTTAAAATAGCTTGTTTGCCTACAAAAGGAACTAGATTGACTGATACAAGCACATTTACTCTCCCTTAGAACAAGGAACACATTGAATTTCATTCAACAAGGACTCCTTGGAACTTGGAATGCATTGAATTTGATGATGTCTAGCATTTTTTACAAGTATTTTTGCTATAATTACTATATAATGGGACTGTCTCCCCATTTATTGGTAACAAGGCTCCACCTTTGGTTACAACAACTCATTCACACTTAACGATATTGGAAATAGCTTCTTTGGCGACAAAAGGAACTAGATTCACTGAAACAAGCACATCTGCTCTGCCTTGGAACAAGGAATGAATTGAATTTCATTCAACATGCACTCTTTGACGATGACTAGCATTTCTTACAAGTATTTTTGTTATAATTACTGTATAACAGGACTGTCACTCCATTTATTCGTAACAAGGCTCAATTTTTTGTTGCAACAACTCATTCACTCTCAAAGATCTTAAAAATAGCTTGTTTGGCCACAAAAGGAAATACAGTCACAGAAAAAACCACATATACTCTCCCTTGGAACTAGGAATGCATTGAATTTCATTTAACAAGGAGACTTTGATGATGACTAGCATTTTTTACAAGTATTTTCTGTATAGTTGCTGTATAATGGTTTCGTTCCCCCATTTATTCGTGACAAGGCTCCGCCTTTTGTTGCGACAACTCATTCACACTTAATGATCTTAAAAATAGTTTGTTTGCCCACAAAAGGAACTAGATTGAGTAGATGTGCTTATTCCAGTGAATATAGTTCCTTTGGTGGGCAAACAAGCTATTCTGAAGATCATTAAGTGTGAATGAGTTGTTGCAATAAAAGGTTTAGCCTTGTTACAAATAAATGGGGAGACGGTGCGATTAAACAGTTATTATAATGAAAATACTTGTAAGAAATGCTAGTCGTCATCAAAGACTCCATGTTGAACAAAATTCAATGCATTCCTTGTTCCGAGCGAGGGTAGATGTGCTTGTTCCAATGAATATAGATCCTTTTGTGGGCAAACAAGCAATATTTACAATCATTAAGTGTGAATGAGTTGGTGTAACAAAAGGTTGACCCTTGTTACGAATAAATTGGGAGATGGTCTGATTATACAATTCTTAGAACGAAAATACTTGTAAGAAATACTAGCCGTCATCAAAGACTCATTGTTGAATGAAATTCAATTCATTCCTAGTTCCAAGGGAGGGTAGATGTACTTGTTCCAGTGAATATAGTTGCTTTTGAGGGCAAACAAGCTATTTCGAAGATCATAAATTGTGAATGACTTGTTGCAACAAAAGGTGAAAATACTTGTAAGAAATGCTAGTCATCATCAACGAGTCCTTGTTAAAAGAAATTCAATGCATTCCTATTTTCAAGGGAGAGTGGATCTGCTTGTTTCTGTGTACCTAGTTCCTTTTGTGGGCAAAAGAGCTATTTCAAATATCTTTAAGTGTGAATGAGTTGTTGCAACAAAAGTTGCAGCCTTGGCACAAATAAATAGGGGAATGGTCCCATTATACAGCAATTATACAGAAAATACCTGTAAAAAACTAGTCATCATCAAAGACTCTTTGTTGAATGATATTTAATGCATTCATAGTTCCAAGGCAGTGTAGATGTGCTTGTTCTAGTGAATATAGTTCCTTGTGTGGGCAAACAAGCTATTTCCAAGATCATTAACTGTGAATGAGTTGTTGCAACAAAAGGTTAAGCCTTGTTATGAATAAATAGGGAGATGGTCCCACTATATAGTTATTGTAATGAAAATACTTGTAACAAATGCTAGTCATCATAAAAGAGTCCTTGTTGAAAGAAATTCAATGCATTCCTTGTTCGAAGACATAGTACATGTGCTTGTTTCAGTGAATCTAGTCCCTTTTGAGGGCAAACAAGTGGTTTCCAAGACCATTAAGTGTGAATGAGTTGTTCCAACAAAAGGTGGAGCCTTGTCACGAATAAATAGAGGAATGATCCCATTATACAGCAATTATTCAGAAAATACTTGTAAAAAATGCTAGTCATCATTAAACACTCGTTGTTGAATGAACTTCAACGCATTCCTTGTTCAAAAGCAATGTAGATGTGCTTGTTCCAGTGAATATAGTTCCTTTTGTGGGCAAACAAGTTATTTCAAAGATCATTAAGTGTGAATGAGTTGTTCCAACAAAAGCTTGAGTCTTGTTACAAAAAAATGGGGAGACGGTCACATTATATAGTTATTATAACGAAAATACTTGTAAGAAATGCTAGTTGTCATCAAAGACTCCTTGTTGAATGAAATTCAATGCATTCGTAGTTCCAAGCGAGGGTAGATGTGCTTGTTCTAGTGAATATAGTTCATTTTCTGGGAAAACAAGCTATTTCCATGATGATTAAGTGTGAATGAGTTGTTGCAACAAATGGTTGAGCCTTGTTACGAAGAAATGGGGAGACGGGCCCATTATACAATTATTAGAACGAAAATACTTGTAAGAAATGCTAGTCATCATCAAAGACTCCTTGTTGAATGAAATTAAATGCATTCCTAGTTCCAAGGGAGGGTAGATGTGCTTGTTCCAGTGAATGTAGTTCCCATTGTGGGCAAATAAGCTATTTCCTAGATCATTAAGTGTGAATGAGTTGTTGCAACAAAAGGTTGTGCCTTGTTACGAATAAATGTGGAGACGGTCTCATTATACAGTTATTTTTACGAAAATACTTGTATGAAATGCTTGTCATGATCACAAAGTCCTTGTTGAATGAAATTGAATGCATTCCTAGTTCCAAGGGAGAGTAAATGTGCTTGTTTCAGTGAACCTTGTTTCTTTTGTGGGCAAAGAAGCTATTTCAAGCATCTTTAAGTGTGAATGAGTTGTTGCAACAATAGTTGCAGCCTCGGCACAAATAAATGGTGGAATGGTCCCATTATATAGCAATTATAAAGAAAATACATGTAAAAAATGCTAGTCATCATTAAAGACTCGTTGTTGAATGAAATTCATTGCATTACTTGTTCAAAGGCAGTGTAGATGTGCTTGTTCCAGTGAGTATAGTTCCTTTTATGGGTAAACAAGATATTTTGAAGATCATAAATTGTGAATGAGTTGTTGCAACAAAAAGATGATCCTTGTTATGAATAAATGGGGAGACAGTCCCATTACACAGTTATAATAAGGAAAATACATGTAAGAAATGCAAGTGATCATCAAAGAGTTCTTATTGGTTGAAATTCAATGTATTGCTAGTTCCAAGGGAGAGCAGATATGCTTGTTTCAGAGAATCTAGGTTGTTTTGTGGGCAAACAAGCTGTTTCCAAGATCATTAAGTGTGACTGAGTTGTTTGAACAAAAGGTGGAGCCTTGTTACAAATAAATGGGGGAATGGTCCCATTATAAAGCAATTATACAGAAAATACTTGTAAAAAATGCTAGTTATCATCAAAGACTCCTTGTTGAATGAAATTCAATGCATTCCTTGTTCTGAGGCAGTGTAGATGTGCTTGTTCCAGTGAATATTGTTCGTTTTGTTAGCAAACAAGCTATTCCCAAGATCATTAGGTGTGAATGAGTTGTTGCAGCAAAAAGTTGTTACGAGTAAATGGGAAGACGGTCCCATTATACATTTATTGTTACAAAAACACTTGTAAGAAATGCTAGTCATCATGAAAGAGTCCTTATTGCATGAAATTCAATGCATTCCTAGTTCCAAAGGAGAATAGATGTGCTTGTTTCAGTGAATCTAGTCCCTTTTGTGGGCAAACAACCTATTTTCAAGATCATTAAGAGTGAATGAGTTGTTGCAACAAAAGGTGGAGCCTTGTTACGAATAAATGGGGAGATAGTCCCATTATACAGTAATTATACCGAAAATACTTATAAGAAATGCTAGTAATGATCAAAGAGTCCTTGTTGAATGAAATTCAATGCATTCCTAGTTCCAAGGCAATGTAGATGTGCTTGTTGCAATGAATATAGTTCCTTTTATAGGCAAACAAGCTATTTTGAAGATCATAAAGTGTGAATGAGTTGTTGCAACAAAACGTTGAGCCGTGTTATGAATAAATGGGGAGGCAGTCCCATTATACAGTTATAATAATGAAAATACATGTAAGAAATGCTAGTCATCATCAAAGTGTCCTTGTTGGTTGAAATTCAATGCATTCCTAGTTCCAAGGGAGAGTAGATGTGCTGGTTTCGGTGAATCTAGTTTCTTTTGTGGGCAAACAAGTTGTTTGCAGGATCATTAAGTGTGACTGAGTTGTTCAAACAAAAGGTGGAGCCTTGTCACAAATAAATGGGGGAATGGTCACATTATACAGCAATTATACAGAAAATACTTGTAAAAAATGCTAGTCATCATCAAAGACTCATTGTTGATTGAAAATCAATGCATTCCTTGTTCTGAGTCTCTGTAGATGTGTTTGTTCGAGTGAATATAGTTCGTTTTGTGAGCAAACAAGCTCTTTCCAAGATCATTAGGTGTGAATGAGTTGTTGCAACAAAAGGTTAAGCCTTGTTACGAATAAATGGGGAGACGGTCCCATTATGCAGTTATTGTAATGAAAATACCTGTAAGAAATGCTAGTCATCATGAAAGAGTCCTTGTTGCATGAAATCCGATGCATTCCTAGTTCCAAAGGAGAGTAGATGTGCTTGTTTCTGTGACTCTAGTCTCTTTTGTGGGCAAACAAGCTATTTTCAAGATCATTAAGAGTGAATGAGTTATTGCAACAAAAGGTGGAGCCTTGTTACGAATAAATGGGGAGGCAGTCCCATTATACAGTAATTATTCCGAAAATACTTGTAAGAAATGCTAGTCATGATCAAAGAGTTATTGTTGAATGAAATTCAGCACATTCCTATTTCCAAGGCAATGTAGATGTACTTGTTGCAGTGAATATAGTTCCTTTTGTGGGCAAACAAGGTACTTTAAAGATCATGAATTGTGAATGAGTTGTTGCAACAAAAGGTTGACCCTTGTTACGAATAAATAGGGAGACAGTCCCACTATATAGTTATTGTAACGAAAATACTTATAACAAATGCTAGAGATCATCAAGGAGTCCTTGTTGAATGAAATTCAACGCATTCCTAGTTCCAAGGGATAGTAGATGTGGTTGTTTCAATGAATATAGTTCCTTAAGAACATTAAGGGTGAATGAGTTGTTGCAGCAAAAAGTGGAGCCTTGTCACGAATAAATGGTGGAAGAGTCCCATTATACAGCAATTATACAGAAAATACTTGTCAAAAAAGCTAGTCATCATGAAAGACTCGTTGTTGAATGAAATTCAATGCATTCCAACTTCCAAGGGAGTGTAGATGTGCTTATTCCAGTGAATATAGTTCCTTTTGTGGGCAAAAAGCAATTTCCAAGATCATTAAGTGTGAATGAGTTGTTGGAACAAAAGGTCGAGTCTTGTTGTGAATAAATGGGGAGACGGTCCCATTATATAGTAATTATAACGGAAATACTTGTAAGAAATGCTAGTCATCATCAAATAGTCCTTGTCGAATGAAATTCAATGGATTCCAAGATCCAAAGGAGAGTAGATGTGCTTGTTTCAGTGAATCTAGTTCCTTTTGAGGGCAAAGAAGCTATTTCCACGATCATTAAGTGTGAATGAGTTGTTGCAACAAAAGGTGGAGCCTTGTTGCAAATAAATGGGGAGACAGTCCCATTATACGGTAATTATGACGAAAATACTTGTAAGAAATGCTAGTCATCATCAAAGAGTCATTGTTGAATGAAACACATTGCATTCCTATTTCCACGGGAGAGTAGATGTGCTTGTTTCAGTGAATCTAGTTTGTTTTATGGGCATACAAGCTATTTCTAAGATCATTAAGTGTGAATGAGTTGTTCCAAGAAGAGGTGCAACCTTGTCACGTATAAATGGGGGAATGGTCTCGTTATACAGCAATTATACAGAAAATACTTGTAAAAAATGCTAGATCATCATTAAAGACTTGTTGTTGAATGAAAATCAATGCATTCCTTGTTCAAAGGCAATGTACATGTACTTGTTCCAGTGAATATAGTTCTGTTTGTGGGCAAACAAGTTATTTCGAAGATCATTAAGTGTGAATGAGTTGTTGCAACAAAAGGTTGAGCCTTGTTACAGATAAATGGGGAGAAGGTCTCATTATACAATTATTATAACGAAAATACTTGTAAGAAATGCTAGTCATCATCAAAGACTCCTTGTTGAAAGAAATTCAATGCATTCCTAGTTCGAAGCGAGGGTAGATGTGCTTGTTCTAGTGAATATAGTTCCTTTTGTGGGCAAACAAGCTATTTTGAAGATGATTAAGTGTGAATGAGTTATTGCAACAAAAGGTTGAGCCTTGTTATGAATAAATGGGGAGACAGACCCATTATACAGTTATTTTGACAAAAATACTTGCAAGAAATACTAGTCATAAATACTAGTCATCATCAAAAACTCCTTGTTGAATGAAATTCAATGCATTCCTAGTTCAAGGGAGGGTAGATGTGCTTGTTTCAATGAATCTAGTTCCTTTTGCGGCCAAAGAAGCTATTTCCACGATCATTAAGTGTGAATGAGTTGTTGCAACAAAAGGTGGAGCCTTGTTGCGAATAAATGGGGAGACGGTCCCATTATACGGTAATTATGACAAAAATACTTGTAAGAAATGCTAGTCATCATCAAAGAGTCCTTGTTGAATGAAACACATTGCATTCCTATTTCCATGGGAGAGTAGATGTGTTTGTTTCAATGAATCTAGTTTGTTTTGTGGGCAAACAAGTTGTTTCCAAGATCATTAAGTGTGAATGAGTTGTTCCAACAAGAGGTGGAACCTTGTCACGTATAAATGGGGGAATGGTCTCATTATACAGCAATTATACAGAAAATACTTGTAAAAAATGCTAGTCATCATTAAAGACTTGTTGTTGAATGAAAATCAACTCATTCCTTGGTCAAAGGCAGAGTAGATGTACTTGTTCCAATGAATATAGTTCCGTTTATGGGCAAACAAGTTATTTCAAAGATCTTTAAGTGTGAATGAGTTGTTGCAACAAAAGGTTGAGCCTTGTTACAAATAAATGGGGAGACAGTCCCATTATACAATTATTATAACGAAAATACTTGTAAGAAATGCTAGTCATCATCAAAGTGTCCATGTTGAATGAAATTCAATGCATTCCTAGTTCCAAGGGAGAGTAGATGTTCTTGTTTCGGTGAATGTAGTTCCTTTTGGGGGTAAAGAATCTATTTCCAAGTTCATTAATTGTGAATGAGTTGTTGGAACAAAAGGTTAAGCCTTGTTATGAATAAATGGGGAGACGGTCCCATTATACAGTTATGATAATGAAAATACTTGTAAGAAATGCTAGTCATCATCAAAGATTCCCTATGGAATGAAATTCAATGCATTCCTAATTCCAAAGGAGAGTAGATGTGCTTGTTTCGGTGAATCTTGTTCCTTTTGTGGGCAAACAAGCTGTTTCGAAGATCATCTAGTGTAAATGCGTTGTCGCAACAAAAGGTTAAGCCTTGTTACAAATAAATGGGGAGATTGTCCCATTATACAGTTATGATAACGAAAATACTTGTAAGAAATGTTAGTCATCATCAAAGAGTCCTTGTTGAATGAAATTCAATACAATCCTAGTTCCAAGGGAGAGTAGATATGGTTGTTTTAGTGAATTTAGTTCCTTTCGTGGGCAAACAAGCTGTTTCTAAAATCATTAAATGTGAATGAGCTGTTGCAACAAAAGATTGAGACTTGTCACAAATAAATGGGGGAATGGTCCTATTACACAGCAATTATCCAGAAAATACTTGTAAAAAATGCTAGTCATCACCAAAGACTCCTTGTTCAATCAAATTCAAAGCATTACTAGTTCCAAGGGAGTGTAGATGTGCTTGTTCGAGTGAATCTTGTTTGTTTTATGGGCAAACAAGCAATTTCCAAGATCATTAAGTGTGAATGAGATGTTGCAACAAAAGATTGAGCCTTGTTATGAATAAATGGGGAGAGGGCGCCTTTAAACGAGAATTATAAATAAATACTTGTAAGAAATGCTAGTGATCATCAAAGAGTCCTTGTTGAATGAAATTCAACGCATTCCTAGTTCCAAGGGAGAGTAGATGTGCTTATTTCAGTGAATCTACTTCCTTTTGTGAGCAAACAAGCTATTTCTAAGATCATTAAGATTGAATGAGTTGTTGCAACAAAAGTTTGAGCCTTGTTATGAATAAATGTGGAGACGGCCCCATTATAGAGGAATTATAATGAAAATACTTGTAAGAAACACTAGTTATCATTATACAAAAAATACATCTAAAAAATGCTAGTTATCGTCAAAGACTCCTTGTTGAATGAAATTCAATGCATTCTTAGTTCCAATGGAGTGTAGATGTGCTTGTTTTAGTGAATATAGTTCCTTTTGTGGGCAAACAAGCTATTTTCAGGATCATTAAGTGTGAATGAGTTGTTGCAACAAAAGGTGGTACCTTGTCTCGAATAAATGGGGGAACGGTCATATTATACAGCAATTATACAGAAAATACTTGTAAGAAATACTAGTCATCATCAAAAAGTCCTTGTTGAATGAAATTCAATGCATTCCTAGTTCGGAGGGAGAGTACAAGTGCTTGTTTCACTGAATCTAGCTCCTTTTGTTGGCAAACAAGCTATTTCCAAAATCATTAAGTGTGACTGAGTTGTTCGAACAAAAGTTGAAGCCTTGTCCCGAATAAATCGAGGGGCGGTCCCACTATACAGCAATTATACAGATAATACTTGTAAAAAATGTGAGTCATCACCAAAGACTTCTTGTTGAATGAAATGAAATGCATTCCCAGTTCCGAGTGTGTGTAGATGTGCTTGGTCCAGTGAATATAGTTCCTTTTGTGCACAAACAAGCTATTTTCAAGATCATTAAGTGTGAATGAGATGTTGCAACAAAAGGTGGAGCCTTGTTATGAATAAATGGCAAGACGGTCCCATTATCCAGTAATTATACCGAAAATACTTGTAGAAAATGCTAGTCATCATCAAAGACCTCTTGTTGAACGAAGTTCAATGCACTCCTAGTTCCAAGTGAGTTTAGATGTACTTCCTTTTGTGGGCAAACAAGCTGTTTCAAAGATCATTTGGTGTGAATGAGTTGTTGCAACAAAAGGTTGAGCCTTGTCACAGATAAATGGGGAGACGGTCCCATTATACAGTTATTACAACAAAAATACTTGTAAGAAATGCTAGTCATCAACAAAGAGTCTTTGTTGAATGAAATTCAAAGCATTCCTAGTTCCGAGGGAGAGTAGGAGTGGTTGTTTCAGTTAATCTAGTTCCTTTTGTGGGCAGACAAGCTACTTCCATGATCGTTAAGTGTGAATGAGTTGTCGCAACAAAAGGTCGAGCCTTATCATGAATAAATGGGGGAATGGTCCCATTTTACAGCAATTATACAGAAAATACTTGTAAAAAATGCTAGTCATCATGAAACACTCGTTGTTGAATGAAATTTAATGTGTTCCTTGTTCAAAGGCAGTGTAGATGTACTTGTTCCAGTGAATATAGTTCCTTTTCTGGGCAAACAAGTTATTTCAAAGATCATTAAGTGTGAATGAGTTGTTGCAACAAAAGGTTAAGCCTTGTTACAATTAAATGAGGATACAGTCCCATTATACAGTTATTATAACGAAAATACATATAAGAAATGCGAGTCATCATCTAAGAGTCCTTATTGGATGAAATTTAATGCATTCCTATTTCCAAGGGAGAGTAGATGTGCTTGTTTCAGTGAATCTAGTTCATTTTGTGGTCAAACAAGCTGTTTCCAAGATCATTAAGTGTGAATGAGTTGTTCGAACAAAAGGTGGAGCCTTGTCACGAATAATGGGGGAATGCTCCCATTATACAGCAATTATGCAGAAAATACCTGTAAAAAAATGCTAGTCATCATCAAAGACTCCTTGTTGAATGAAATTTAATGCATTCCATGTTCTAAGGTAGTGTAGATTTTCTTCTTCTAGAGAATATAGTTCGTTTTCTGAGCAAAGAAGCTATTTTGAAGATTATTAAGTGTGAATGAGTTGTTGCAACAAAAAGGTGGAGTCTTGTTACGAATAAATAGGGAGAAGGTCCCATTATACAGTAATTATACCGAAAATACTTGTAAGAAATGCTGGTCATCATAAAGGAGTCCTTGTTGGATGAAATTCAATGCATTCCTAGTTCCAAGGGAGAGTAGATGTTCTTGTTTTGGTGAATCTAGTTTGTTTTGTAGGCAAACAAGTTGTTTCCAAGATCATTAAGTGTGAATGAGTTGTTCAAACAAAGGTGGAGCCATGTCAAGAATAAATGGGGGAATGGACCCATTATACAACAATTATACAGAAAATAGTTGTAAAAAATGCTAGTCATCATCAAAGACTGCTTGTTGAATGAAATTCAATGCATTCCTAGTTCCAAGAGAGAGTAGATGTGCTTACTTCAGTGAATCTAGTTCCTTCTGTGGGCAAACAAGCTGTTTCCAAGATCATTAAGTGTGAATGAGTTGTGCAAACAAAAGGTGGAGATTTCTCACGAATAAATGGGGGAACGGTCCTATTATACAGCAATTATACAGAAAATACTTGAAAAAGATGCTAGTCATCATCAAAGTCTCCTTGTTGAATGAAATTCAATGCATTCCTAGTTCCAAGGGAGTGTAGATGTGCTTGTTCTAGTGAATATAGTTCCTTTTGTGGCAAACAAGCTATTTACAAGATCATTAAGTGTGAATGAGTTTTTGCAACAAAAAGTTGAGCCTTGTTACGAATAAATGGGGAGATGGTCCCATTATATAGTTATTGTAACGAAAATACTTGTAAGAAATGCTAGTCATCATAAACAAGACCTTGTTGGATGAAATTCAATGCATTCCTAGCTCCAAGGGAGAGTAGATGTGCTTGTTTTGGTGAATCTAGTTCGTTTTGTGAGCAAACAAGCTGTTTCCAAGATTATTAAGTGTGAATGAGTCGTTCCAACAAATGTTGGAGCCCTATCACGAATAAATGGGGGAATGGTCCCATTATACAGCAATTATGTAGAAAATACTTGTAAAAAATGCTAGTCATCATCAAAGACTCCTTGTTGAATGAAATTCAATGCATTCCTTGTTCTAAGGCAGTGTAGATGTTCTTGTTCTAGAGAATATAGTTCATTTTCTGAGCAAACAAGCTATTTTGAAGATCATTAAGTGTGAATGAGTTGTTGCAACAAAAGGTGGAGACTTGTTACGAATAAATGGGGAGATAGTCCTATTATACAGTAATTATACCGAAAATACTTGTAAGAAATGCTAATCATCATAAAAGAGTCCTTATTGGATGAAATTCAATGCATTCATAGTTTCAAGGGAGAGTAGATGTGCTTGTTTTGGTGAATGTAGAATGTGTTGAATTTCATTCAACAAGGACTCTATGATGATGACTAACATTTCTTACAAGTATTTTTGGTATAATTACTGTATAATGGGACTGTCTCGCCATTTATTTTTTAACAAGGACTCTCTGACGTTGACTAGCATTTCTTACAGGTATTTTTGGTATAATTACTATATAATGGGTCCATCTCCCCATTTATTCGTAACAAGGCTCTACCTTTTGTTGCAAGAACTCACTCACACTTAATGATCTTGGAAATAGCTTGTTTTCGCCCAAAAGGAACTATATTCACTGAAACAAGCACATTTACACTCCCTTAGAACTAGGAATGCATTGAATTTTATTCAACAAGGAGTCTTTCAGGATGACTAGCATTTTTTACAAGTATTTTCTGTATAATTTCTGTATAATGGGACCGTTCCCCCATTTATTTGTGACAAGGCTCCATCTTTTGTTGGAAAAAACTCATTCACACTTAATGATCTTGGAAACAGCTTGTTTGCCCACCAAAAGAACTAGAATCACTAAAACAAGCACATCTACACTCCCTTGGAACTAGGAATGGATTAAATTTCACTCAACACAGAGTTTTGATGATGACTAGCATTTTTTACAAGTATTTTCTGTATAATTGCTGTATAATGGGACCGTTCCCCCATTTATTCGTGACAAGGCTCCAACTTTTGTTGCAACAGCTCATTCACACTTAATGATCTTGGAAATGCATTGAATTTCTTTCAACAAGGTCTCTTTTATGATGACTAGCATTTCATACAAGTATTTTCATTATAATTACTGTATAATAGGACCGTCTCCCCATTTATTCGTAACAAGGCTGAACCTTTTGTTACAACAACTGTTTCACACTTAATGATCTTGGCAATAGCTTGTTTGCCCACAAAAGGAACTATATTCATTGAAACAAGCACATCTACACTCCCTTGGAACTAGGAATTCTTTGAATTTCCTTCAACAAGGACTCTTTGATGTCGACTAGCATTTCTTATAAGTATTTTCGTTATAATTTCTGTATAATGGGACCATCTCCCCATCAAGGCTCCACCTATTATTGCAACAACTCATTCACACTTAATAATCTTGGAAATAGCTTGTTCGCCCACAAAAGAACTACTTTAACTGAAGCAAGCACATCTACACTACCTTGCAACTAGGAATGCATTGCATTTCATTCAACAAGAAGTCTTTGATGATGACCAGCTTTTTTTATAATTATTTTCTGTATAATCCCTGTATAATGGGACCGTTATCCTATTTATTCATAACAAGGCTCCAACTTTTGTTGCAACAACTCATTCACACTTAATAATCTTCAAAATCACTTATTTGCCCACAAAACAAACTAGATTCACTGAAACAACCACATCTACTCTCCCTTTGAACTAAGAACGCATTGAATTTCATTCAACAATAACTCTTTGATGTGGACTAGCATTTCTTATAAGTATTTTTAGTATAATTACAGCGTAAAAGCACCGTCTCCCCATTTATTTGTTACAAGGCTTCACCTTTTGTTGCAACAACTCATTCACACTTAATGATCTTGGAAATAGCTTGTATGCTGCTAAAAGGAACTATATTCCCTAAAACAACCACAGCTACACTCCCTTGGAACTAGGAATCCATTGCATTTCATTCATCAAGGATTCTTTGATGATGACTAGCATTTTTTACAATTATTTTCTGTATAATTGTGGTATAATGGGGCCGTTCCCACATTTATCTGAAACAAGGCTCCACCTTTTCTTGCAACAATTCATTCACACTTAATGATCTTGGAAATAGCTTGTTTGCTAACAAAAGGAACTATATTCACTAAAACAAGCACATCGACTCACCCTTGGAACTAGGAATGCATTGAATTTCAATCAACAAGGACTCTTTGATCATGACTACCATTTCTTACAAGTATTTTCGAAATAATTACTGTATAATGGGACTGTCTCCCCATTTATTCGTAACAAGGCTCCACCTTTTGTTGCAACAACTCTTTCACACTTTATCATCTTGGAAATAGCTTGTTTGCCCACAAAAGGAACTATATTCACTAAACCAACCACATCTACTCTCCCTTGCAACTAGGAATGCATTCAATTTCATTCAACAAGGACTTTTTGATGATGACTACCATTTCTTACAAGTATTTTCGGTATAATTACTATATAATGGGACTGTCTTGCTATTTATTCGTAACAAGGCTCCACCTTTTGTTACAACAACTCTTTCACACTTAATGATCTTGGAAATAGCTTGTTTGCCCACAAAAGGAATTATATTCACTAAAACAAGCACAACTACACTCCCTTGGAACTAGCAATGCACCGCATTTCATTCAACAAGGATTCTTTGATAATGACTAACATTTTTTACAAGTATCTTCTGTATAATTGCTATATAATGGGACCATTCCCCATTTATTCGTAACAAGGCTCCACCTTCTGTTGCAACAACTCATTAACATTTAATGATCTTGGAAATAGCTTGTTTGCCCACAAAAGGAACTAGATTCACTACACAAACCACATCTACTCTCCCTTGGAACTAGGAATGCTTTGCATTTCATTCAAGAAGGAGTCTTTGATGAGGACTAGCATTTTTTACATGTATTTTCTATATAATTGCTGTATAATGGGAACCTTCCACCATTTATTCATAACAAGGCTCCACTTTTGTTGCAACAACTCATTCACATTTAATGATCTTGGACATAGCTTGTTTGCCTAGAAAAGGAACTAGATTCACTGAAACAACTACATCTACTCTCCCTGGGAATAGGGAATGCTTTGAATTTCATTCAATAAGGACTCTTTGATGACAACAAGCATTTCTTACATGTATTTTTGGTATAATTACTGTATAATGGGACCGTCTCCCCATCTATTTGTAACAAGGCTCCATCATTTGTTGCAACAACTCATTCACACTTAATGATCTTTGAAATATCTTGTTTGCCCACAAAAGGAACTATATTCACTGGAACAAGCACATCTACATTACCTTGAGGCTAGGAATGCATTAAATATCATTCAAGAAGGAGTCTTTGATGATGACTAGCATTTTTTAGAAGTATTTTCTGTATAATTGCTGTATAATGGGACCATTCCCCCATTTATTCGTGACAAGGCTGCACATTTTGTTGCAACAACTCATTCACACTTAATGTTCTTTTAAATATCTTGTTTGCCCACAAAAGGAACTATGTTCACTGAAACTAGCACATCTACACTTAATGACCATTCCCCCATTTATTCGTGACAATGCCCCACCTCTTGTTGGAACAACTCATTCACACTTAATGATCTTGGAAATAGCTTGTTTGCCCATAAGAGGAAGTAGATTCACCGAAACAAGCACATCTACTCTCCCTTGGAACTAGGAATGCGTTGAATTTCATTCAACAAGGACTCTTTGATGAGGACTAGCATTTCTTATAGGTATTTTCGGTATAATTACAGTATAATGGGACCGTCTCCCCATTTATTGGTAATAAGGCTCCACTGTTTGTTACAACAACACACTCACACTTAATGATCTTGGAAACAACTTGTTTTCACACAAAAGGAATTATATTCACTGAAACAAGCACATCTACACCCCCTTGGAACTAGGAATGCATTGAATTTCATTCAACAAGGAGTCTTTGGCGATGACTAGCATTTTTTACAAGTATTTTCTATATAATTGCTGTATAATAGGACTGTTCCCCCATTTCTTTGAAACAAGGCTCCACCTTTTGTTGCAACAACCCATTCACACTTAATGAACTTGGAAATAGCTTGTTTGCCCACAAAAGGAAGTAGATTCACTGAAATAAGCACATCTACTCTCCCTTGGAACTAGGAATTGAATTTCATTCAATAAGGAGTCTTTGATGATGATGAGCATTTTTTAAAAGTGCTTTCGTTATAATTACTGTATAATGGGACCGTCTCCCCATTTATTTATAACGAGGCTCAACCTTTTGTTGCAACAACTCATTCACATTTAATGATCTTTAAAGTACATTGTTTGCCCACAAAAGGAACGGTATTCACTACAACAAGCACATCTACACTGCCTTACAAGTATTTTCGGTATAATTACTGTATAATGGGACTCTCTCCCCATTTATTCATGACAAGGCTCCACCTTTTGTTCGAACACCTCATTCACACTTAATGATCTTGGAAACAGCTTGTTTGCCCACAAAATGAACTAGATTCACCGAAACAAGCACATCTACTCTCCCTTGGAACAAGGAATGTATTGAATTTCATCCAACAAGAACTCTTTTATGACGACTAGCATTTCTTACAAGTATTTTCATTATAATAATTGTATAATGGGACCTTCTCCCCATTTATTTTTAAGAAGGCTCAACCTTTTCTGGCAATAGCTCATTCACACTTAATGATCTTGGAAATAGCTGGTTTGCTCACAAAACAAACTATATTCTTTGGAACAAGCAAATCTACACTACCTTAGAACATGGAATGCATTGAATTTCATTCAACAAGGAGTCTTTGATGATGACTAGCATTTTTTACAACTACTCTCAGTATAATTACTGTATAATGGCATCATCTCCCCATTTATTCGTAACAAGGCTCAACCTTTTGTTCGAATAACTCATTCATACTTAAAGATCTTGGAAACAGCTTGTTTGCCCACAAAACAAACTAGATTCACCGAAACAAGCACATCTACTCTCCCTTGGAACTAGGAATGCATTGAATTTCATCCAACAAGGACTCTTGGATGATGACTAGCATTTCTTACATGTATTTTTGTTATAATAACTGTATAATGGGACCGTCTCCCCATTTAATCGTAACAAGGCTCAACCTTTTGTTGCAACAATTCATTGACACTTAATGATCTTTGAAATAACTTGTTTGCCCAGAAAAATTACTATATTCACTGGAACAAGCACATCTACACTGCCTTTGAAAAAGAAACACATTAAATTTCATTCGACAACAAGTCTTTCATGATGACTAGCTTTTTTTACAACTAGATTCACCAAAACAAGCACATATACTTTGCCTTGGAACTAGGAATGCATCAAATTTTATTCAACAAGGACTTTTTGATCATGACAAGCATTTCTTACAACTATTTTCGGTATAATTACTGTATAATGGGACTGTCTCTCCATTTATTCATAACAAGGCTCCACCTTTTGTTGCAACAACTCATTCACACTTAATGATCTTTAAAGTACCTTGTTTGCCCACAAAAGGAACTATATTCACAGCAACATGCACTTCTACACTGCCTTGGAACAAGGAATGCATTGAATTTCATTCAACAAGGACTCTTTGATCATGATTAGCATTTCTTACAAGTATTTCGGTATAATTACTGTGTAATGGGTCTGTTTCCCAATTTATTCGTAAGAAGGCTCCCCTTTTGTTGCAACAACTCATTCACACTTAATGATCTTGAAAATAGCTTGTTTGCCCACCAAAGGAACTAGACTCACTAAAACAAGCACATCTACTGTCCCTTGGAACAAGGAATGCATTGAATTTCATCCAACAAGGACTCTTTTATGATGACTAGCATTTCTTACAAGTATTTTTGTTATAATAACTGTATAATGGGACCCTCTCCCCATTTATTCGTAACAAGGCTCCACCTTTTGTTGCAACAACTCATTCACACTTAATGATCTTGGAAATAGCTTGTTTGCCCGCAAAAGGAACCATATTCACTGGAACAAGCACATTGACTCTCCCTTGGAACATGGAATGCATTGAATTTCATTCAAGAAGGGCTCTTTGATGATGAGGAGCATTTCTTACAAGTATTTTCGTTATAATTGCTGTATAATGGCACCGTCTCCCCATTTATTCGTAACAAGGATCCACATTTTGTTGCAACAACTCCTTCACACTTAATAATCTTGGAAATAGCTTCTATGCCCACAAATGGAACTGGTTTCACTAAAACAAGCACATCCACTCTTCCTTGGAACTAGGAATGCATTAAATTTCATTCAATAAGGACTCTTTGATGATGACTAGCATTTTTAACAAGTATTTTCGGTATAATTACTGTTTAATAGGACTTGTCTCCCCATTTATTTGTAACAAGCCTCCACCTTTTGTTGCAACAACTCATTCACTCTTAATGATCTTGAAAATAGCTTGTTTGTCCACAAAATGAACCAGATTCACTGAAACAACCACATTGACTCTCCTTTGGAACATGGAATGCATTGAATTTCATTCAAGAAGGGCTCTTTGATGATGAGGAGCATTTCTTACAAGTATTTTTGTTATAATTGCTGTATAATGGCACCATCTCCCCATTTATTCATAACAAGGATCCACATTTTGTTGCGACAACTCATTCACACTTAATGATCTTTGAAATAGCTTTTATGCCCACAAAAGGCACTAGTTTCACTAAAACAAGCACATCCACTCTCCCTTAGAACTAGGAATGCATTGAATTTCATTCAATAAGGACTCTTTGATGATCACTAGCATTTTTTACATGTATTTTCAGTATAATTACTGTATAATGGGACTTGACTCCCCATTTATTCGTAATAAGCCTCCACCTCTTGTTGCAACAACTCATTCACTCTTAATGATGTTGAAAATAGCTTGTTTGCCGACAAAAGGCACATCTACAGTCCCTTTGTTCCCCCATATATTCGTGACAAGGCTCCACCTTTTGTTATAGCAACTCATTCACACTTAATGATCTACAAAATAGCTTGTTTGCCCACAAAAGGAACTAGATTCATTGAAAAAAGCACATTTACTCTCCTTAGGAACTAGGAATGCATTGAATGTCATTCAACAAGGACTGTTTGATCATGACTAGCATTTCTTACAAGTATTTCTGGTATAACTAATATATAACGACATTGTCTCCCCATTTATTCATAACAAGGCTCCACTTTTTCTTGCAACAACTCATTCACACTTAATGAACTTGGAAATAGCTTGTGTGCCCACAAAAGGAACTAGATTCACTGAAACAAGCACATCTACTCTCCCTGGGAAGTTAGAATGCATTGAATTTCATTCAGCCAGGACTGTTTGATCATGACTAGCATTTCTTACAAGTATTTCCAGTATAACTACTATATAACGACATTGTCTCCCCATTTATTCGTAACAAGGCTCCACTTTTTGTTGCAACAACTCATTCACACTTAATGATCTTTGAAATTGCTTATGTGCCCATAAAAGGAACTAGATTCACTGAAACAAGCACATCTACTCTCTCTGGGAAGTCGGAATGCATTGAATTTCATTCAACAAGGGCTATTTGATCATGACTAGCATTTCTTACAAGTATTTCCGGTATAATTACTGTATAATGGGACTGTATCCCCATTTATTCGGAACAAGGCTCCACCTTTTGTTGCAACAACTCATTCACTCTTAATGATCTTGAAAATAGCTTGTTTGCCCACAAAAGGAACTAGATTCACTAAAACAACCATATCTACTCTCCCTTGGAACAAGGAATCCATTGAATTTCATTCATCAAGGACTCTTTTATGATGACTAGCATTTCTTACAAATATTTTCATTATAATTACTATATAATGGCACTGTCTCCCCATTTATTCATAAAAAGGCTCCACCTTTTGTTGCAATAGCTCATTCACACTTAATGATCTTGGAAATAGCTTCTATGCCCACAAAAGGAACTAGTTTCACTGAAACAATCACATCTACTCTCCCTTGGAACTATAAATGCATTGAATTTTATTCAACAAGGACTCCTTGATGATGACTAGCAGTTTTTACAAGCCTTTTCAGTATAATTACTGTATAATTGGACTGTCTCCCCATTTATTCATAAGACAGCTCCACCTATTGTTGCAACAACTCATTCACTCTTACTGATCTTGAAAATAGCTTGTTTGCCCACTAAAGGAACTAGAATCATTGAAACAACCACGTCTACTCTGCCTTGGAACTGGGAATGCATTGAATTTCATTCAACAAGGACTCTTTGATCATGACTAGCATTACTTACAAGTATTTTTGTTGTAATTATTGTATAATGGGACTGTCTCTCAATTTATTCATAACAAGGCTCCACCTTTTGTTGCAACAACTCATTCAGACTTAATCATCTTGGAAATAGCTTGTTTGACAACAAAAGGAATTATATTCATCGGAACAAGCACATATACACTCCCTTAGAACAACCACATCTACTCTGCCTTGGAACTGGGAATGCATTGAATTTCATTCAACAAGGACTTTTTGATCATGACTAGCATTTCTTACAAGTATTTTCGTTATAATTATTGTATAAAGGGACCGTCTTGCGATTTATTCCTAACGAGGCTGCGCCTTTTGTTGTAACAACTCATTCACACTTAATGATCTTGGAAATAGCTTGTTTGCCCACAAAACGAACTAGATTTAATAAAACAAGCACATCTACACTCCCTTGGCACTAGGAATGCATTGAATTTCCTTTAACAAGGTTTGTTTGATGATGACTAGAATTTTTTACAAGTATTTTCTGTATAATTGCTGTATAATGGGACTGTCTCCGCATTTATTCGTAACAGGACTTAACCCTTTGTTGCAACAACTCATTCACACTTAATTATCTTGAAAATAACTTGTTTGCCCAGAAAAGGAACTAGATTCACTGAAACAAAAACATCTACACTCCCTTGCAACGGCCACATCTACTCTCCCTTGGAACTCGGAATGCATTGAATTTCATTCAACAAGCACTCTTGGACGATGACTAGCATTTCTTACTAGTATTTTCGTTATAATTATTGTATAATCGCACCATCTCCCGATTTATGCATATTGAGGCTCCACCTTTTGTTGCAACAACTTATTCACACTTATTGATCTTGAAAATATCTTGTTTGCCCACAAAAGGAACTAGATTCACTAAAACAAGCACATCTACTCTGCCTTGGAACTAGGAATGCATTGAATATCATTCAACAAGGACTCTTTGATCATGACTAGCATTTCTTAGAAGTATTTTTGCTATAATTACTGTATAATGGGACTGTCTCCCCAATTATTCGTAACAAGGCTCCACCTTTCGTTGCAACAACTCATTCACACTTAATGATGTTGGAAATAGCTTCTTTGCCCATAAAAGGAACTAGATTTGCTGAAACAAGCACATATACACTTCCTTGGAACCAGGAATGCATTGCAATTCATTCAACAAGGAGTCTTTCATGATGACTAGCATTTTTTACAAGTATTTTCTATATAATTGTTGTATAATGGGACCGTCCCCCCATTTATTCATAACAACGCTCCACCTTTTATCGGAACAACTCATTCACTGTTAATGATCTTGAAAATAGCTTGTTTGCCCACAAAACAAACTAGATTCACTGAAACAAGTACATCTACTCTCTCTTGGAATTAGGAATGCATTGCATTTCCTTCAACAAGGAGTCTTTGGTGATGATTAGAATTTTGTACAACTATTTTCTGTATAATTGCTGTACAATGGGACCGTCTCCCCATTTATTCATAACAAGACTCAACCTTTGGTCACAACAACTCATTCACACGTAATAATCTTGGAAATAGCTTATTTACCCACAAAGGAATTATATTCACTAGAACAAGCACATCTACACTCCCTTGGAACAACCACATCTACTCTCCCTTGGAACTCTGAATGCATTGAATTTCATTCAACAATGACTCTTTGATGATGATTGGCATTTCTTACAAGTATTTTTGTTATAATTACTGTATAATGGGACCGTCTCCCCACTTATTCGTAATAAGGCTATACCTTTTGTTGCAACAACTGATTCATACTTAATGCCCCCAAAAGGAACCAGATTCACTGAAACAAGCACATCTGCTCTCCCTTGGAGCAAGGAATGAATTGAATTTCATTCAACATGCACTCTTTCACGATGATTAGCATTTCTTACAAGTATTTTTGTTATAATTACTGTATAACGGCACCGTCACACCATTTATTCGTAACAAAGCTCAACCTTTTGTTGCAACAATTGATTCACTCTCAATGATCTTAAAAATAGCTTGTTTAGCCACAAAAGGAACTACATTCTCTGAAACAACCACGCCTACTCTCCCTTGGAACTAGGAATGCATTGAATTTCATTCAACAAGGAGACTTTGATGATGACTAGCATTTTTTACAAGTATTTTCTGTATAATTGCTGTATAATGGTTCCGTTCCCCCACTTATTTGTGACAAGGCTCCACCTTTTGATGCGACAACTCATTCACACTTAATGATCTTCAAAATAACTTGTTTGCCCATAAAAGGAACTAGATTCACTAAAACAAGCACCTCTACTCTCCCTTGGAACAAGGAATGCATTGAATTTCATTCAAGAAGGAGTCTTTCATGATGACTAGCATTTTTCACAAGTATTTTTTTTATAATTGCTGTATAATGGGACCGTTCCCCCATTTATTTGTGACAAGGCTCCACCTTTTGTTGCAACAACTCATTCATGCTTAATGATTTTAAAAATAGCTTCTTTGCCCATAAAAGGAAGCAGATTCACTTAAACAAGCACATTTAACCTCCCTTGGAACTAGGAATGCATTGAATTTCAATCAACAAGGAGTTTTTGATGATGATTAGCATTTTTTACAAGTATTTTCGGTATAATTACTATATAATGGGACCGTCTCCCCATTTATTTGTAATAAGGCTCAACCTTTTGTTGCAACAAATCATTGACTCTTAATGATCATGAAAATAGCACGTTTGCCCATAAAAGGGACTAGATTCACTGAAACAACCACATCTACCCTTCCTTGGAACTAGGAATGCATTGAATTTCATTCAACAAGGGCTTTATGATGATGACTAGCATTTCTTATAGGTATTTTCAGTATAATTACTGTATAATACAACCGTCTCCCCATTTATTCGTAACAAGGCTCCAACTTTTGTAGCAACAACTCATTCACACTTAATGATCCCTTAAATAGCTTGTTTGCCCACAAAAGGAGCTATATTCACTAAAACAAGCACATCTACACTCTCTTGGAACTGGGAATGCATTCCATTTCATTCAATAGGGAGTCTTTGATGATGACTAGCATTTTGTACAAGTATTTTCAGTATAATTGCTATTTAATGGGACTGTCCCCCCATTTAGTCATAACAAGGCTCCACGTATTCTTGCAACAACTCATTCACTCTCAATGATCTTGACAATAGCTTTTTTGCCCACAAAATGAACTAGATTCACTGAAACAACCATATCTACTCTACCTTGGAACTTGGAATGCATTAAATTTCATTCAAGAAGGACTCTTTGAAGATGACTAGCATTTCTTAGAGGTATTTTCAGTATAATTACTGTATAATGCGACCGTCTCATCATTTATTGATAACAAGGCTCCACCTTTTGTTGCAACATCTCACTCACAATTAATGATCTTGGAAATGGCTTGTTTTCCCACAAAAGGAACTATATTCACTGAAACAACCACATCTACACTCCCTTGGAACTAGGAAAGCATTGAATTTCATTGAACAAGGAGTCTTTGATGATGACTAGCATTTTTTACATGTAATTTCTGTATAATTGCTGTTCAATGGGATTGTTCCCCCATTTATTGGTGACAAGGCTCCAACTATTGTTGCAGCAATCCATTCACACTTAATGATCTTAGAAATAGCTTGTTTGCCCACGAAACGAAAAAGATTCACTGAAACAAGCACATCTACACTCCCTTGGAACTAGAAATGCATTGCATTTTAATTCAACAAGGAGTCTTTGATGATTACTAGTATTTTTTGCCTGTATTTTCGGTATAATTACTATTTAATGGGACTGTCCCGCCATTCATTTGCAACAAGGCTCCAAGTTTTGTTGCAATAACTCTTTCACACATATGATCTCGGAAATAGCTTGTTTGCCCACAAAAGGAACCATATTCACTGAAACAAGCACATCTACACTCCCTTGGAACTAGGAATGCATTGCATTTCATTCAACAAGGAGTCTTTGATGATGACAAGCATTTTGTACAAGTATTTTCAGTATAATTGCCCTATAATGGGTCCGTTGCCCCATGTATTCCTAACAAGGCTCTACCTTTTCTTGCAACAACTGATTCACTCTCAATGATGATGAAAATAGCTTGTTTGCCCACAAAACGAGCTAGATTCACTAAAATAAGCACATCTACACTCCCTTGGAACTAGGAATGCATTGCATTTCATTCAATAAAGAGTCTTTGATGATGACTAGCATTTTGTACAAGCATTTTCAGTATAATTGCTCTATAATGGGTCTCTTGCCCCATTTATTCGTGACAAGCCTCCACCTTTTGTTGCAACAACTCATTCACAATGAATGATCTTTAAAATAGCTTGTTTGCCCACAAAAAGAACTATATTCACTGAAACAAGCACATCTACACTCCCTTGGAACTAGGAATGCATTGAATTTCATTCAACAAGGACTCTTTGAAGATGACTAGCATTTCCAACAGGTATTTTCAGTATAATTACTGTATAATGGGAGTGTCTCCCTATTTATTCATAACAAAGTTCAACCTTTTGTTGCAACAACTCATTCATACTTAATGATCTTGGAAATAGCTTGTTTGCCGACAAAAGGAACTATATTCACTGAAAGAAGCAGATCTACACTCCCTTGGAACTAGGATTGCATTGCTTTTCATTCAACAAGTAGTCTTTGACGATGACTAGTATTTTTTACAAGTATTTTCTGTATAATTGCTCTTTAATGGGACCGTCGCCCCATTTATTCATAATGAGGCTCCAACTTTTGTTGCAACAACTCGTTCACTCTCAATGAACTTGACAATAGCTTGTTTGCCCACAAAATGAACTAGATTCATTGAAACAACCACATATACTCTCCCTTGGAACTAGGAATGCTTTGAATTTCATTCAACAAGGACTTTTTGATGATGGCTAGCATTTCTTACAAGTATTTTTGTTATAATTACCCTATAATGGGACCCTCTCCCCATTTATTCGTAACAAAACTCGACCTTTTGTTTGCCCACAAAAGGAACTATATTCACTGGAACAAGCACATCTCCACTCCCTTGGAAATAGGAATGCATTGAATTTCATTCAACAAGGACTCTTTGATCATGACTAGCATTTCTTACAAGTATTTCTGGTATAATTTTTGTATAATGAAACCGTCTCCCCGTTTATTCGTAACAAGTATCAGTCTTTTCTTGCAACAACTCATTTACACTTAATGATCTTGGAAATAGCTTTTTTGCCCACAAAAGTAACTATATTCACTGGAACAAGTGCATCTAAACTCTGTTGGAACTTGGAATGCATTAAACCTCATTCAACAAGGAGACTTTGATGATGACTAGCATTTTTTACAAGTATTTTCTATATAATTGTTGTATAATGGGACTGTTCCCCCATTTATTTGTAACAAGGCTCCACCTTTTGTTACAACAACTCATTTACTCTTGAAGATGTTGAAAATAGCTTGTTTGCCCACAAAAGGAACTAGATTCACTAAAACAACCACACCTACTCTCCCTTGGAACTAGGAATGCATTGAATTTCATTCAACAAGGAGTCTATGATGATGAGTAGCATTTCTTGCAAGTATTTTTGGTATAATTACTATATCATGGGATCGTCTCGCTATTAATTTGTAAAAAGGCTCAACATTTTGTTGGAACAGCTCATTCACTCATACTAATCTTGAAATTAGCTTATTTGCCCACAAATGGAACTGGATTCACTGAAACAACCACACTTACTCTCCTGTGGAATTAGCAATGCATTGAATTTCATTCAATAAGGACTCTTTGATGATGACTAGCATTTCCTACAAGTATTTTCGGTATAATTACTGTATATTGGGACCATCTCCCCATTTATTCATAACAAGGCTTAACCTTTTGTTGCAACAACTCATTCGATCTTAATGATCTTGAAAATAGCTTGTGTGCCCACAAAAGGGACTAGATTCACTGAGGTAACCACATTTAGTCTCCCTTGGAGCGAGGAATGCATTGCACTTCATTGAACAAGGACTCTTTGATAATGACTAGCATTTCATACAAGTATTTTCGGTATAATTATGGTACAATGGGACCGTCTCCCCATTTATTCATAACAAGGCTCAACAATTTGTTGCAACAACTCATTCACACTTAATGATCTTTAAAATAGCTTATTTGCCCACAAAAGGAACTGGATTCATTGAAACAGCCACACCTACTCTCCCTTGGAATTAGCAATGCATTGACTTTCATTCAACAAGGACACTTTGATGATGACTACCATTTCTTGCAACTATTTTTGATATAATTACTGTATAATGAGACCGTCTCCCCATTTATTTGTAACACTGCTCAACCTTTTGTTGCTACAACTCATTCACTCTTAATGATCTTGAAAATAGCACGTTTGCCCATAAAAGGGACTGGATTCATTGAAACAGCCACACCTACTCTCCCTTGGAATTAGCAATGCATTGAATTTCATTCAACAAGGTCTCTTACATGATGACTAGCATTTATTACAACTATTTTTGGTATAATTACCATATAATGGTATCATCTCCCCATTTATTTGTAACAAGGCTCGACCTTTTGTTGCAACAAATCATTCACACTTAATGATCTTGGAAATAGCTTTTTTGCCCACAAAAGTAAATATATTCACTGGAACAAGCGCATCTAAACTCCGTTGGAACTTGGAATGCATTGAACCTTATTGAATAAGGAGACTTTGATGATGATTAGCATTTTTTACAAGTATTTTCTATATAATTGTTGTATAATGGGACCGTCTCCCCATTTATCCATAAGAAGGCTCAACCTTTTGTTGCAACAACTCATTCACTCTTAATGACCTTGAAAATAGCTTATTTGCCCACAACAGAAACTAGATTCAGTAAAACAACCACACCTACTCTCCCTTGGAACTAGAAATGCATTGAATTTCATTCAACAAGGACCCTTTGATGATGACTAGCATTTCTTACAATTATTTTCAGTATAATTACTGTATAATGGAATTGTCTCCCTATTTATCCGTCAAAAGGCTCAACCTTTTGTTGGAACAAGTCATTCACTCTTAAAGATCTTTAAAATAGCTTGTTGGCCCACAAAACGATATGGATTCTCTTAAACAACCACACCTACTCTCCCTTGGAATTAGTGATGCATTGAATTTCATTCAACAAGGACTCCTTGATGATGACTAGCATTTCTTACAAGTATTTTCAGTATAATTACTATCTAATGGGACCATCTCCCCATTTATCTGTAAGAAGGCTCAACCTTTTGTTACAACAACTCATTCACTCTTAATGACTTTGAAAATAGCTTATTTGCCCACAACAGGAACTGGATTCACTAAAACAACCACACCTACTCTCCCTTGGAACTAGCAATGCATTGAATTTCATTCAACAAGGACTCTTTGATGATGACTAGCATTTCTTACAAGTATTTTCGGTATAATTACTGTATATTGGGACCATCTCCCCATTTATCCGTAAGAAGGCTCAACCTTTTGTTGCAACAACTCATTCACTCTTAATGACCTTGAAAATAGCTTATTTGCCCATAACAAGAACTAGATTCACTAAAACAACCACACCTACTCTCCCTTGGAACTTGCAATGCATTGAATTTCATTCAACAAGGACTTTTTGATGATAACTAGCATTTCTTACAACTATTTTCAGTATAATTACTGTATCATGGGATCGTCTCGCCATTCATTCATAAAAATGCTCAACATTTTGTTGCAACAACTCATTCACTCATACTGATCTTGAAATTAGATTATTTGCCCATAAAAGGAATTGGATTCACTGAAACAACCACACTTACTTTCCCCTGGAATTAACAATGATTGAATTTCATTCAATAAGGACTCTTTCATGATCACTAGCATTTCTTACAAGTATTTTTGGTATAATTACTGTATAACAGAACCTTGCCCCCATTTATTCTTAAAAAGGCTCAACCTTTTGTTGCAACAACTCATTCACTCTTAATGACCATGAAAATAGCTTGTTTGCCCACAAAAGGAACTAGATTCACTGAAATAACCACATCTAGCCTCCCTTGGAGCTAGCAATGCATTGAATTTCATTCAACAAGGACTCTTTGATGATGACTAGCATTTCCTACAAGTATTTTCTGCATAATTACTGTATAATGAGATCGTCTCCCCATTTACTCGTAACAAGGCTCAACCTTTTGTTGCCACAACTCATTCACTCTTAATGACCTTGAAAATAGCTTGGAGCAAGGAACTAGTGTCACTGAAATAACCACATCTAGTCTCCCTTAGAGCAAGGAATGCATTGAATTTCATTCAACAAGGACTCTTTGATGATGTCTAGCATTTCTTATAAGTATTTTCAGTATAATTAGTGTATAACGGGACTGTCTCCCCATTTATTTGTAACAAGGCTCAACCTTTTGCTGCCACAACTCATTCACACTTAATGATCTTGAAAATAGGTTGTTGGCCCACAAAAGGAACTGGATTCACTGAAACAACCACACCAACTCTCCCTTGGAACTAGGAATGCATTGAATTTCCTTTAACAAGGACTCTTTGATGATGACTATCATTTCTTACAAGTATTTTCGGTAGAATTACTGTACAATGGGAACTAGATTTGCCATAAAAGGAACTAGATTTACTGAAACAACCACACCTACTCTCCCTTGGGACTAGCAATGCATTAAATTTCATTCAACAAGGACTCTTTGAAGATGACTAGCATTTCTTACAAGTATTTTTGGTATAGTTGTTGTATAATGGGACCGCCTCCCCATTTATTCGTAACAAGGCTCAACCTTTTGTTGCAACAACTCATTCACTCTTAATGATCATGAAAATAGCTTGTTGGCCCACAAAAGGAACTGGATTCATTGAAACAACCACACCTACACTCCCTTGGAACTAGCAATGCATTGAATTTCATTCAACAAGGACTCTTTGATGATGACAAGCATTTCTTACAAGTATTTTTGGTATAATTAATTTATAATGGGACCGTCTCCCTATTTATTTGTAACAAGGCTCAACCTTTTCTTGTAAGAACTCGATCACTCTTAATGATCTTGAAAATAGCTTGTTAGCCCACAAAAGGAACTAGATTCACTGAAACAACCACACCTACTCTCCCTTGGAACTAGGAATCGATTGAATTTCATTCAACAAGAACTCTCTGAAGATGACTAGCATTTCTTACAAGTATTTTCGGTATAGTTGTTGTATAATGGGACAGTCTCCCCATTTATTCGTAACAAGGCTCAACCTTTTGTTGCAACAACTCATTCACTCTTAATGATCTTGAAAATAGCTTGTTGGCCCACAAAAGGAACTCGATTCACTGAAACAACCACACCTACTCTCCCTTGAAACTCGAAATGCATTGAATTTCATTCAACAAGGACTCATTGATGATGACTACCATTTCTTACAAGTATTTTCGATAGAATTACTGTATAATGGGACCGTCTCCCCATCTATTCATAACAAGGGAAAACCTTTTGTTGCAACAAGTCATTCACACTTAATGATCATGAAAATAGCTTGTTGGCCCACAAAAGTAACTGGATTAACTAAAACAACCACAACTACTCTCCCTTGGAACTAGGAATGCATTGAATTTCATTAAACAAGGACTCTTTGATGATGAATAGAATTTCTTACAAGTATTTTTGATATAATTACTGTATAATGGGACTGTCTCCGAATTTATTCTTAGCAAGCCTTGACCTTTTGTTGCAACAACTCATTCACACTTAATGATCTTGAAAATAGCTTGTTTGCCCACAAAAGGAACTAGATTCACTGAAACAACTGCATCTACTCTCCCTTGGAAGTAGGAATGCGTTGAATTTCATTAAACAAGGACTCTTTGATGATGACTAGCATTTCTTATAAGTACTTTTGGTATAATTACTGCATAATGGGACCGTCTCCCCATTTATTCGTAATAAGACTCGACCTTTTGTTGCAATAACTCATTCACACTAAATGATCCTAAAAATAGCTTGTTTGCCCAGAAATAGAACTAGATTCGCTGAAAGAACCACATCTACTCTCCCTCGGAACTAGGAATGCATTGAATTTCATTAAATAAGGACTCTTTGATGATGATTAGCATTTCTTACAAGTATTTTCGGTATAATTATTCTATAATGGGACCGTCTCCTCATTTATTCGTAACAAGGCTCCACCTTTTGTTGCAACAACTTATTCACTCTTAATGATCTTGAAAATAGCTTGTTGGCCCACAAAAGGAACTGGATTCACTGAAACAATGACACCTACTCTCCCTCAAAACTAGGAATGCATTGAATTTCATTAAACAATGACTCTTTGATGATGACTAACATTTCTTACAAGTATTTTTGGTATAATTACTATATAATGGGACAATTTCCCCATTTATTCATAACAAACCTAGACCTTTTGCTGGAACAATTCATTCACACTTAATGATCTTGGAAATAGCTTGTTTGGCCGCAAAAGGAACTACATTCACAAAAAGCAGCAGATCTACACTCCCTCAGAACTACGAATGCATTGTATTTCATTCAACAAGTAGTTTTTGATGATGACTAGCATTTCTTACAAGTATTTTGATTATAATTACTGTATAATGGGGCCGTCTCCCCATTTATTTGTAACAAGGCTCCACCTTTTATTGCAACAACTAATTCGTACTTAATGATTTTGGAAATAGCTTGTTTGCCTACATAAGGAGCTATATTCACTGGAAAAAGCACATCTACACTCCCTGGGAACTAGGAATGCATAGAATTTCATTCAACAGGGAGACTTTGATGATGGGACCGTTCACCCATTTATTCTTGACAAGGCTCCACCTTTTGTTGCAATAACACTTTCACACTTAATGAATTTGGAAATAGCTTGTTTGCCTACAAAAGGACGTAGATTGACTAAAACAAGCACATCTACTCTCCCTTGGAAATAGCTTGTTTGTCCACAAAAGGAACAAGATTCACAGAAAGAACCACATCTACTCTCCCTTGGAACTAGGAATGCATTTCATTTCATTCAACAATGAGGCTTTGATGATGACTAGCATTTTTTAAAAGTATTTTCTATATAATTGCTGTATAATGGGACCGTTCCCGCATTTATTCGTAACAAGGCTCCACCTTTTGTTCGAACAACTCATTCACACTTAATGATATTTGAAATAGCTTGTTTGCCCACAAAAGGAACTAGATTCACTGAAGAAACCACATCTACACCCCATTGAATTTCATTCAACAAGGACTCTTTGATGAAGACTAACATTTCTTACAAGTATTTTCGGTATAATTACTGTATAATGGGACCGTCTTCCCATTTTTTTGTAACAAGGCCCCATCATTTATTGCAACAACTCTTTCATACTTAATGATCTTGGAAATAGCTTGTTTGCCCACAAAAGGAACTACATTCACTGAAACAACCACATCTACTCTCCCTTGGAACTAAGAATGCGCTGAATTTCATTCAACATGGACACTTTCATGATGACTAGCATTTTTTACAGGTATTTTCAGTATAATTGCTGTATAATGGGACCATTCCCCCATTTATTCGTGACAAGGCTCCACCTTTTGTTGCAACAACTCATTCACACTTAATGATCTTGGAAATAGCTTGTTTGCCTATAAAATGAACTTGATTCACTGAAACAAGCGCATCTACTCTCCCTTGGAACTAAGAATGCATTGACTTTCATTCAACAAGGACTCTTTTATGAGGACTAGCATTTCTTACATGTATTTTTGGTATAATTACTGTATAATGGGACCGTCTCACCATTTATTCGTAACAAGGCTCCACCATTTGATGCAACAACTCACTCACACCTAATGATCTTGGGAATAGCTTGTTTTCCAACAAAAGGAACTATATTCACTGAAACAAGCACATCTACACTCCCTTGGAACTAGGAATGCATTGAATTTCATTCAACAAGCACACTTTGATGATGACTAGCATTTTTTACAAGTATTTTCTGTATAATTGCTGTTTGATGGTATCGTTCCCCCATTTATTAGTGACAAGGCTCCACCTGTTGTTGCAACAACTCATTCACACTTAATGATCTTGGAAATAGCTTGTTTGCTCACAAAAGGAACTATATTAACTGAAACAAGTACATCTACACTCCCTTGCAACTAGGAATGCATTGCATTTCATTCAACAAGGAGTTTTGATGATGACCAGCATTTTTTATAATTATTTTCTACATAATCGCTGTATAATGGGAACGTTCCCCCATTCATTTGTAAGAAGGCTCGAAATTTTGTTGCAACAACTCATTCACACTTAATGATCTTGGAAATCACTTGTTTGCCCACAAAACAAACTAGATTCACTGAAACAACCACATCTACGCTCCCTTAGCACTAAGAATGCATTGAATTTCATTCAACAAGGACTCTTTGATGTAGACTAGCATTTCTTATAGGTATTTTCGGTATAATTACTGCATAATGGCACTGTCTCCCCATTTATTCATAACGAGGCTCCACCTTTTGTTTCAACAACTCATTCACGCTTAATGATCTTGGAAATAACTTGTTTGCCACCAAAAGGAACTATATTCACTAAAACAACCACATCTACACTCCCTTGTAACTAGGAATCCATTGCTTTTCATTCAACAAGGATTCTTTGATGATGACTAGCATTTTTTACAAGTATAATGGGGTCGTTCCCACATTTATTTGTAACAAAGGTCCACCTTTTGTTGCAACAACTCATTCACACTTAATGATCTTGGAAATAGCTTGTTTGCTGATGAAAGGAACGATATTCACTGAAACAAGCACATCTACTCTCTCTTGGAACTAGGAATGCATTGAATTTGAATCAACAAGGACTCTTTAATCATGACTAGCATTTCCTACAAGTATTTTTGGAATAATTACTGTATAATGGGACTGTCTCCCCATTTATTTGTAACAAGGCTCCACCTTTTGTTGCAACAACTCTTTCACACTTAATGATCTTGGAAATAGCTTGTTTGCCCACAAAAGGAACTATATTCATTGAAACAACCACATCTACTCTCCCTTGGAACTAAGAACACATTGAATTTCATTCAACAAGGACTTTTTGATGATGACTACCATTTCTTACAAGTATTTTTGCTATAATTAGTGTATAATGGGAACGTCTCGCTATTTATTCGTAACAAGGCTCCACCTTTTGTTCCAACAACTCATTCACACTTAATGATATTTGAAATAGCTTGTTTGCCCACAAAAGGAACTAGATTCACTGAAAAAATACTTGTAAGAAATGCTAGTCATCATCAAAAAGTCCTTATTTAATGAAATTCAATGCATTCATAGTTCCAAGGGAGAGTAGATGTGGTTCTTTCAATGAATCGAATTCCATTTTTGGGCAAACAAGCTATTTTCAAGATCATTCAGTGTGAATGAGTTATTGCAAAAAACGGTCAAGTTTTGTTACGAATAAATGGGGAGACAATCCCATTATGCAGTAATTATACAAAAAATACTTGTAAGAAACACTAGTCATCATCAAAGAGTCCTTGTTTAATGAAATTCAATGCATTGCTACTTCCAAGGGAGAGTAGATGCGGTTGTTTCAGTGAATCTAGTTCCTCTTGTGGGCAAACAAGCTATTTTCAAGATCAGTAAGTGTGAATGAGTTGTTGCAACAAAAGGTCGAGGCTTGCTAAGAATAAATGCTGAGATAGTCCCATTATACAATAATTATATCAAAATACTTGTAAGAAATGCTACTCATCATCAAAGAGTCATTGTTTAATGAAATTCAATGCATTACTAGTTCCAAGGGGGAGTAGTTGCGATTATTTCAGTGAATATAGTTCCTTTCGTGAGCAAACAAGCTATTTTCAAGATCATGAAATGTGAATGAGTTGTTGCAACAAAAGGTTGAGGCTTGTGAAGAATAAATGGGGAGATGGTCCCATTATACAGTAATTATACCGAAAATACTTGTAAGAAATACTAGCCATCATTAAAGAGTCCTTATTTAATGAAATTCGTTGCATTCCTAGTTCTAAGGGGGAGTAGATGTGGTTGTTTCAGTGAATCTAATTCCTTTTGTGGGCAAACAAGCTATTGTCAAGGTCATTAAGTGTGAATGAGTTGCCGCAAGAAAAGGTCAAAAATACAGTAAGAAATGCCACTCATCATCAAAGAGTCCCTGTTTAATGAAATTCAATGTATTCCTAGTTCCAAGGGACAGTAGTTGCAATTATTTCAGTGAATATAGTTCCTTTTGTGGCCAAACAAGCTGTTTTCAACATCATTAACTGTGAATCAGTTGTTGCAACAAAAGGTGGAGCCTTGTTACGTATAAATGGGGAGACGGTCCCATTATACAGTAATCATATTAAGAATACTTGTAAGAAATACTAGTCATCATCAAAGAGTCCTTGTTTAATGAAATTCAATGCATTCCTAGTTGAAAGGGAGAGTAGATGTGGTTGTTTCAGTGAATCTTTTTCCTTTTGTGGGACAAGCTATTTTCAAGATCATTAAGTCTGAATGAGTTGTTCCAACAAAAGGTGGAGCCTTGTCATGAATAAATTGAGGAATGCTAGTCATTATCAAAAACTCCTTGTTGATTGAAATTCAATGCATTCCTAGTTCCATCGAAGTGTAGATGTGCTTGTTGCAATGAATCTAGTTCCATGTCTGGGCAAACAAGATACTTTCAAGATCATTCAGTGTGAATGTGTTGTTGAAACAAAGGGTGGAGTGTTGTTAGGAATAAATGGGGAGATAGTCCCATTGTACAGTAACGATAATGAAAATAATTGTATGAAATGCTAGTTATCAGCAAAGAGTTCTTGTTGAATGAAATTCAATGCGTTCCTAGTTCAAAGGGAGAGTAGGTGTGGTTGTTTTAGTTAATCCAGTTATAGTAATTCTACCGAAAATACTTGTAAGAAATGGTAGTCATCATCAATAAGTCCTTGTTGAATGAAATTCAATGCATTTCGAGTTCCAAGGGAGAGTCGGCGTGGTTGTTTATGTGAATCGAGTTCCTTTTGTGGGCCAACAAGCTATTTTCAAGATCATTAAGAGTGAATGAGTTGTTGCAACAAAAGGTTGAACCTTGTTACAAATAAATGGGGAGATGGTCCCATCATATAGAAATTATATTGAAAATACTTGTATGAAATGCATTCCTAGTTCCAAGGGAGAGTAGGTGTGGTTATTTCAATGAGTCTAGTTCCTTTTGTGGGCAAACAAGCTATTTTCAAAATGGGGAGACGGTCCCATTATACAACAACTATACTAAAAGTACTTGTAAGAAATGCTAGTCATCTTCAAAGAGTTCTTGTTGAATGAAATTCAATCGATTCCTAGTTCCAAGGAACAGTAGGTGTGGTTGTTTTAGTGAATCCAATTCTTTTTGTGGGCAAAGAAGGTATTTTTATGATCTTTAAGTGTGAATGAGTTGTTGCAACAAAAGATTGAGTCTTGTTACGAATAAATGGGGAGATGGTCCCATTGTACAGTAATTTTAACGAAAATAATTGTATGAAATGCTTGTCATCATCAAAGAGTCCTTGTTGATGAAATTCAATGCGTTCCTAGTTCCAAGGGAGTGTAGGTGTGGTTGTTTCAATGAATCCAGTTCCTTTTGTGGGCCAACAGGCAATTTTCAAGATCATTAAGTGTGAATGAGTTATGGCAGCAAAAGATTGAGCCTTGTTACAAATAAATGGGGAGACGGTCCCGTTATACACCAATTATACCGAAAATACTTGTAAGAAATGCTAGACATCATCAAAGAGTCCATGTTGAACGAAATTCAATGCATTCCTCGCACCAAGGGAGACTAGATGTGGTTATTTCAGTGACACTAGTTCCTTTTGTGGCCAAACAGGCTATTTTCAAGGTCATTAAGAGTGAATGAGTTATGGCAACAAAAGGTTGAGCCTTGTAATGAGTAAATGGGGAGATGCTCCCATTATATAGTAATTATTGCAAAAATACTTGTATGAAATGCTAGTCATCATCAAAGAGTCCTTGTTGAATGAAATTCAATGCATTGCTAGCTCAAAGGGAGCCTAGATGTGGTTATTTCAGTGAATCTAGTTCCTTTTGTGGGCAAACAAGCTATTTTCAAGGTCATTAAGAGTGAATGAGTTGTTGCAACAAAAGGTTGAGCCTTGTTATGAATAAATGGGGAGACGGTCCCGTTATACACCAATTATACCGAAAATACTTGTAAGAAATGCTAGACATCATCAAAGAGTCCATGTTGAATGAAATTCAATGCATTCCTCGCACCAAGGGAGACTAGATGTGGTTATTTCAGTGGCACTAGTTCCTTTTGTGGCCAAACAGGCTATTTTCAAGGTCATTAAGAGTGAATGAGTTATGGCAACAAAAGGTTGAGCCTTGTCATGAGTAAATGGGGAGATGCTCCCATTATATAGTAATTATTGCAAAAATACTTGTATGAAATGCTAGTCATCATCAAATAGTCCTTATTGAATGAAATTCAATGCATTGCTAGCTCAAAGGGAGCCTAGATGTGGTTATTTCAGTGAATCTAGTTCCTTTTGTGGGCAAACAAGCTATTTGCAAGGTCATTAAGAGTGAATGAGTTGTTGCAACAAAAGGTTGAGCCTTGTTACGAATAAATGGGGAGACGGTCCCATTATACAGTAATTATACCAAAAATACTTGTATGAAATGCTAGTCATCATCAAAGAGTCCTTGTTGAATGAAATTCAATGCATTCCTCGCTGCAAGGGAGACTAGATGTAGTTATTTTAGTGACTCTAGTTCCTTTTATGGCCAAACAAGCTATTTTCAAGGGCATTAAGAGTGAATGACTTGTGGCAACAAAAGGTTGAGCCTTCTTACGAGTAAATGGGGAGATGGTCCCTTTATACAGTAATTATACCAAAAATACTTGTAAGAAATGCTAGACATGATCAAAGAGTCCTTGTTGAATGAAATTCAATGCATTCCGAGTTCCAAGGGAGAGTAGGTGTGGTTGTTTCAGTGAATCCAGCACCTTTTGTGGGCCAACACGCTATTTTCAAGATCATTAAGAGTGAATGAGTTGTTGCAACAAAAGGTTGAGCCTTGTTATGAATAAATGGGGAGACAGTCCCATTATACAGTAATTATACAGAAAATACTTGTAAAAAATGCTAGTCATCATCAAAGAGTCCTTATTGAATTAAATTTAATGCATTGCTAGTTCCAAGGGAGAGTAGGTGTGGTTTTTTCAGTGAATCCAGTTCCTTTCGTGGGCCAACAAGCTATTTTCAAGATCATTAAGTGTGAATGAGTTGTTGCAACAAAAGGTTGAACCTTGTTACGAATAAATGGGGAGATAGTTCCGTTATACAGTAATTATACCAAAAATACTTGTATGAAATGCTAGCCATCATCAAAGAGTCCTTGATGAATGAAATTCAATGCATTCCAAGTACCAATGGAGAGTAGGTGTGGTTGTTTGAGTGAATCCAGCTCCTTTTGTGGGCAAATAAGCTATTTTAAAGATCATTTAGTGTGAATGAGTTGTTGCAAGAAACGTTTGAGCCTTGTTACAAATAAATGGGGAGATGGTCCCATTATACAGTAACTATACCAAAAATACTTGTAAGAAATGCTAGTCATCTTCAAAGAGTCTTTGTTGAATGAAATTCAATGCATTGTTAGTTCCAAGGGAGAGTAGGTGTAGTTGTTTCAGTGAATCCAGTTCCTTTTGTGGGCAAAGAAGCTATTTTCAGGGTCATTAAGAGTGAATGAGTTCTTGCAATAAAAGGTTGAACCTTGTTTCAAATAAATGGGGAGACGGTCCCATTATACAGTCACCATACCGAAAATACTTGTAAGAAATTCTAGTCATCATAAAAAAGTCCTTGGTGAATGAAATTTAATGCATTCCTAATACCAAGGGAGAGTAGGTGGGGTTGCTTCAGTGAATCTAGTTCATTTTGTGGGCAAATAAGTTATTTTAAAGTTCATTACGTGTGAATGAGTTGTTGCATTAAAAGGTTGAGCCTTTTTACGAATAAATGGGGAGACTATCCCACTATACCGAAATTATACCGAAAATACTTGTATGAAATGCTAGTCATCATCAATGAGTCCTTGTTGAGTGCAATTCAATGCATTCCAAGTTCCAAGGGAGAGTAGATGTGGTGGTTTCAGTGAATATAGTCCCTTTTGTGGGCAAACAAGATATTTTCAAGATCATAAAGTGTGAATGAGTTATTGCAACAAGAAGTTGAGACTTGTTTCAAATAAATGGGAAGTCGGTCGCATTATACAACAATTACACTGAAAATATTTGCAAGAAATGCTAGTTATCATCAAAGAGTCCTTGTTGAATGAAATTCAATGCATTCCTAGTTCCGAGGAAGAGTAGGTGTGGTTGTTTTAGAGAATGCATATTGTTATAGAGAAATAGGGAGACGGTCCCATTATACAGTAATTATACCGAAAATAGTTGAAAGAAATACTAGTCATCCTCAAAGAGTCCTTGTTGAATGAAATTCATTGCTTTGCTAGTTCCAAGGGAGAGTAGGTGTGGTTGCTTCAGTGAATCCAGCACCTTTTGTGGGCAAACAAGCTATTTTAAAAATCATTAACAATGAATGAGTTGTTGCAACAAAAGGATGAGCCTTGTTACAAATAAATGGGGAGACGGTCCCATTATACAATAATTATACCAAAAATAGTTGTAAGAAAAGCTAGTGATCATCAAAGAGTCCTTGTTGAATGAAATTCAAAGCTTTGCTAATTCCAAGAGAGAGTAGGTGTGGTTGTTTAAGTGAATCAAGTTCCTTTTGTGGGGAAATAAGCTATTTTAAAGATGATTAAGTGTGAATGAGTTGTTGCAACAAAATGTTGAGCCTTGTTATGAATAAATGGGGAGACGGTCCCATTATACATAAATTATACCAAAAATACTTGTATGAAATTCTA
Source organism: Bruguiera gymnorhiza (assembly GCA_020883675.1). NCBI lineage: Eukaryota > Viridiplantae > Streptophyta > Magnoliopsida > Malpighiales > Rhizophoraceae > Bruguiera > Bruguiera gymnorhiza. The sequence goes on along the minus strand of JAIRCJ010000013.1, from coordinate 24,764 downwards.
GTCATCAACAAAGAGTCCTTGTTGAATGAAATTCAATGCATTCCTCATTCCAAGGGATAGTAGATGTGGTTGTTTCAGTGAATCTAGTCCCTTTTATGGGCAAACAAGCTGTTTTCAAGATCATTAAGAGTGAATGAGTTGTTGTAACAAAAGGTTGAGCCTTGTTACAAATAAATGGGGACACAGTCCCATTATACGGTAATTATATCAAAAATAGTTGTAAGAAATGCTAGTCATCATCAAAGAGTCCTTGTTGAATGAAATGTAATGCATTGCTAATTCCAAGGGAGAGTAGGTGTGGCTGTTTTAGTGAATCCAGTTCCTTTTCTGGGAAAATAAGCTATTTTAAAGATCATTGTGAATGAGTTATTGCAACAAATTGTTGAGCCATGTTAGACGGTCCCTGTTGAATGAAATTCAATGTATTCCTAGTTCCAAGGGAGAATAGATGTGGTTGTTTCAGTGAATCTAGTCCCCTTTATGGGCAAACAAGCTAATTTCAACATCATTAAGAGTGAATGAGTTGTTGCAACAAATGGTTGAGGCTTGTTATGGATAAATGGGGAGACGGTCCCATTATACAGTAATTATACCAAAAATACTTGTAAGAAATGCTAGTCATCATCAAAGAGTCCTTGTTGAATGAAATTCAATTCATTCCTTGTCATGAAGAGTGAATGAGTTATTGCAACAAAAGGTTGAGCCTTGTCATGGATAAATGGGGAGACGGTCCCATTATACAGTAATTATGCCAAAAATACTTGTAAGAAAAGCTAGTCATCATCAAAGAGTCCTTGTTGAATGAAATGTAATGCATTGCTAATTCCATGGGAGAGTAGGTGTGGCTGTTTCAGTGAATCCATTTCCTTTTATGGGAAAACAAGCTATTTTAAAGATAGTTAAGTTTGAATGAGTCGTTGCAACAAAAGATGGACTCTTTTCACAAGTAAATGGGGGAACAGTCCCATTATAAAGCAATTATATAGAAAATACTTGTCAAAATAGCTAAGCATCATCAAAGTCTCGTTGAATGATATTCAATGCATTCCTAGTTGCAAGGGAATTTAAATGTGCTTGTTCAAGTGAATATAGTTTCTTTTGTGGGCAAACAAGCTATTTCAAAGATTATTAAGTGTGAATGAGCTGTTCCAGTAAAAGTCGAGTCTTGTTACGAATAATGGGTAGATGGTGCCATGATAAAATGAAATTCAATCCATTCCTAGTCCCAAGGGAGAGTAGATGTGCTTATTTCAGTGAATCTAGTTACTTTTCTGGGCAAAGAAGCTATTTCCATGATCATTAAGTGTGAATGAGTTTTTGCAACAAAAGGTAGAGCCTTGTTATGAATAAATTTGGAGACTGTCCCATTATATAGCAATTATATCGAAAATACTTGTAAGAAATGCTAGTCATGATGAAAGAGTCCTTGTTGAATGAAATTCAATGCATTCCTTGCTCTAAGGGAGTGTAGATGCGCTTGTTTCAATGAAGATAGTTCCTTTTGTGGGCAAAAAAGCTATTTCCAAGATCATGAAGTGTAAATGAGTTGTTGCAACAAAAGGTCGAGCCTTGTTTCGAATAAAAGGTGAGACAGTCCCATTATACAGTAATTATACAAAAATTCCTTGTAGAAAATGCTAGCCATCATCAAAGACTCCTTGTTGAATGAAATTCAATGCATTCCTATTTCCAAGGGAGAGTAGATGTGATTGGTTTGATGAATCTAGTTGCTTTTGTGGGCAAAGATGCTATTTCAAAGATCATTAAGTGTGAATGAGTTGTTCAACAAAAGCTAGAGCCTTATTATGAATAAATGGGTAGACAGTCCCATTATAGAGTAATTATAATGAAAATACTTGCAAGAAAGGCTAGTCATAATCAAAGAGTCCTTGTTGCATGACATTCGGTGCATTCTTAGTTCCCAAGGAAAGTATATGTGCTTGTTTCAGTGAATCTAGTTCCTTTTGTGGGCAAACAAGCTATTTTTAAGATCATTAAGTGTGAACGAGTTGTTGTAACAAAAGGTGGACCCTTGTCACGAATAAATAGGGGAACAGTCCCATTATACAACAATTATATAGAAAATACTTGTAAAAAGAGCTAGGCATCATCAAAGTCTCCATATTGAATGAAATTCAATGCATTCCTAGTTTCAAGGGAGTATAGATGTGCTTGTTCAAGTGAATATAGTTCCATTTGTGCACAAACAAGCTATGTGCAAGATTATTAAGTGTGAATGAGTTGTTGCAACAGAAGGTGGAGCCTTCTTATGAATAAATGGGGAGACGGTCCTATTATACAATAATTATAACGAAAATACTTGTAAGAAATGCTAGCTATCATCAAAGAGTCCTTGTTGAATGAAATTGATTGCATGCCTAGTTCCAAGGGAGAGTAGATGTGTTTGGTTCAGTGAATCTAGTTGCTTTTGTGGAAAAAGAAGCTATTTCCAAGATCATTAAGTGTGAATGAGTTGTTAAAATAAAAGGTAGTGCCCTATTACGAATAAATGGGGAGACGATCTCATTATAGAGTAATTATAACAAAAATACTTGTCAGAAAGGCTAGTCATCTCAAAGAGTCCCTGTTGAATGACATTCAATGCATTCCAAGTTCCAAGGGAGAGAAGATGTGGTGGTTTCAGTGAATGTAGTCCCTTTTACGGGCAAACAAGCTATTTTCAAGATCATTAAGAGAGAATGAGTTGTTGCAATAAAAAATTGAGCCTTGTTACACATAAATGGGGAGATGGTCCCACTATACAGTTATTATAACAAAAATAGTTGTAAGAAATGCTAGTCATCATCAAAGAGTCCTTGTTGAATGAAATTCAATGCATTCCTAGTTCCAAGGGAGAGTAGATGTGGTTGTTTCGGTGATTCTAGTTCCTTTTGTGGGCAAACAAGCTATTTTAAAGATCTTTAAGAGTGAATGAGTTGTTGCAAGAAAAGGTTGAGCCTTATTACGAATAAATGGGGAGACGGTCCCATTATAGTGAAATTATATCGAAAATACTTGTAAGAAATGCTAGTCATCATCAAAAAGTTCTTGTTGAAAGAAATTCAACGTGTTCCTAGTTCCAAGGGAGAATAGGTATGGTTGTTTTAGTGAATAAATAGGGAGACGGTCCCATTATACAGTAGTTATACCAAAAATAGTTGTAAGGAATGCTGGTCATCATCAAGGAGTCCTTGTTGAATGAAATTCAATGCATTGCTACTTCCACGGCTGAATAGGTGGGGTTGTTTCAGTGAATCTAATTCCTTTTGTGGGCAAATAAGCTATTTTAAAGATCATTAAGTGTGAATGAGTTCTTGCAACAAAAGGTTGAGGCTTGTTACGAATAAATGGGGAGATGGTCCCATTATATAGTAATTATACCAAAAATACTTGTAAGAAATGCTAGTCATCATCCAAGAGTCCTTGTTGAATGAAATTCAATGCATTCCTAGTTCCAAGGGAGAGTAGATGTGATTGGTTCAGTGAATCTAGTTGCTTTTGTGGGCAAAGAAGCTATTTCCAAGATTATTAAGTGTGAATGAGTTGTTAAAACAAAAGGTAGTGCCCTATTACAAATAAATGGGGAGACGGTCTCATTATAAAGTAATTATAACAAAAATACTTGTAAGAAAGGCTATCATCAAAGAGTCCCTGTTGAATGACATTCAATGCATTCCTAGTTCTAAGGGAGAGTAGATGTGCTTGTTTCAATGAATCTAGTTCCTTTTATGGGCAAACAAGCTATTTTCATGATCATTAAGTGTGAATGAATAGCTGCAACAAAAGTTGGACCCTTGTTACAAATAAATGGGGGAACGGTCCCATCATACAGCAATTATATAGAAAATACTCGTAAAAAAAGTTGGGCATCATCAAAGTCTCCTTGTTGAATGAAATTCAATGCATCCTTTCCAAGGGAGTGTAGATGTGCTTGTTCAAGTGAATATACTTCCTTTTGTGGGCAAACAAGTTATTTTCAGGATCAGTAAGAGTGAATGAGTTGTTGCAACTGAAGGTCGAGCCTTGTTACAAATAAATGGGTAGAGGGTGCCATGATACAATGAAATTCAATGCATTCCTAGTCCCAAGGGAGAGTAGATGTGCTTATTTCAGTGAATCTAGTTACTTTTGTATGCAAAGAAGCTATTTCCATGATCATTAAGTGTGAATGAGTTGTTGCAACAAAAGGTGGAGCATTGTTATGAATAAATTTGGAGATGGTCCCATTATACAGCAATTATATCAAAAATACTTATAAGAAATGCTAGTCATGATGAAAGAGTCCTTGTTGAATGAAATTCAATGCATTCCTAGTTCCATAGAAGTGGAAGTGTAGATGTGCTTGTTTCAGTGAAGATAGTTCCATTTATGGGCAAACAAACTATTTCTAAGATCATGAAGTGGGAATGAGTTGTTGCAACAAAAGGTGGAGCCTTGTTACGAATAAAAGGGGAGACAGTCCCATTATAGAATAAATATACAGAAATTCCTTGTAGAAAATGCTTGTCATCATCAAAGACTCCTTATGGAATGAAATTCAATGCATTCCTAGTTCCATGGAAGTGTAGATGTGCTTTTTCCAGTTAATATAGTTCCCTTTGTGAGCAAACAAGCTATTTCTAAGATCATGTCGGGTGAATGAGTTGTTGCAACAAAAGGTGGAGCCTTGTTACGAATAAAAAGGGAGACAGTCCCATTATACAATAATTATACAAAAAATACTTGTAGAAAATGCTAGTCTTCATCAAAGACTCCTTGTTGAACGAAATTCAATGCATGCCTAGTTCCAAGGAAGAGTAGATGTGCTTGTTCGAATGAATATAGTTTATTTTGTGGGCAAACAAGCTATTTCCAAGATCATGAATTGTGAATGAGTTGTTCCAACAAAGGGTGGAGCCTTGTTATGAATAAATGGGGAGATGGTTCCATTATACAGTAATTATACCGAAAATACATGGAAGAAATGCTAGTCATGATCAAAGAGTCCTTGCTGAATGAAATTCAATGCATTGCTACTTCCAAGGCCGAGTAGGTGGGGTTGTTTCAGTGAATCCAGTTCCTTTTGTGGGCAAATAAGCTATTTTAAAGATCATTAAGTGTGAATGAGTTGTTGCAACAAAAGGTTGAGCCTTGTTATGAATAAATGGGGAGACGGTCCCATTATACAGTAATTATACCGAAAATACTTGTATGAAATGCTAGTCATCATCAAAGTGTCCTTGTCGAATGAAATTCAATGCATTCCTTGTTCCAAGGGAAAGTAGATGTTGTTGTTTTAGAGAATCTAGTCCCTTTTATGGGCAAAAACCCTATTTTGAAGATCATTAAGAGTGAATGGGTTGTTGCAACAAAAGGTCGAGTCTTGTTACAGTCCAATTATACAATAATTATAACAAAAATACTTGTAAGAAATGCTAGTCAAGATCAAACAGTCCTTGTTGAGTGAAATTCAATGCATTCCTAGTTCCAAGGGAGAGTTGATGAGGTTGTTTTAGTGAATCGAGTTCCTTTAGTGGGCTGACAAGCTATTTTCAAGGTCATTAAGAGTGAATGAGTTGCTGTAACAAAAGGTGGAGCCTTGTTACAAATAAATAGGGAGGCAATCCCATTATATAGTAATTATACTGAAAATGCTTGTAAGAAATGCAAGTCATGATCAAACAGTCCTTGTTGAATGAAATTCAATGCATTCCTAGTTCCAAGGGAGAGTAGATGTGCTTGTTTCAGTGAATCTAGTTCTTTTTGTGGGAAAACAGGTTATTTTAGACATCATTAACTGTGAATGAGTTGTTGCAACAAAAGGTGGACCCTTGTCATGAATAAATGGGGGAACAGTCCCATTATAGAGCAATTATGCAGAAAATACTTTTAAAAAAAGCTTGGCATCATCAAAGTCTCCTTGTTAAATGAAATTCAATGCATTCCTAGTTCCAAGGGAGTGTAGATATGCTTGTTCAAGTGAATAGAGTTCCTTTTGTGGGCAAATAAGCTATTTCCAAGATCTTGTGGGCAAATAAGCTATCTTTGATGATGACTAGCATTTCTTACAAGTATTTTTGGTATAATTACTGTATAATGGGACTGTCTCCCCATTTATTTGTAACAAGCCTTGACCTTTTGTTGGAACAACTCATTCACACATAATGATCTTGAAAATAGCTTGTTTGCCCACAAAAGGAACTAGATTCACCGAAACAACGACATCGACTCTCGCTCGAAACTAGGAATGCATTGAATTTCATGAAACAAGGACTCTATGATGATGACTAGCATTTCTTACAAGCATTTTCATTATAATTACTGTATAATGGGACTGTCTTCCCATTTATTCATAACAAGGCTCCACCTTTTGTTGCAACAACTCATTCACACTTAATGATCCTGGAAATAGCTTGTTTGCCCACAAAAGGAACTAGATTCACCGAAACAACGACATCGACTCTCGCTCGGAACTAGGAATGCATTGAATTTCATGAAACAAGGACTCTATGATGATGACTAGCATTTCTTACAAGCATTTTCATTATAATTACTGTATAATGGGACTGTCTTCCCATTTATTCGTAACAAGGCTCCACCTTTTGTTGCAACAACTCATTCACACTTAATGATCCTGGAAATAGCTTGTTTGCCCACAAAAGAACCTAGATTCTTTGAAACAAGCACATCAACTCTCCCTTGTAACTAGGAATCCATTGAACTTCATTCAACTTGGACTCTTTGATGATGACTATTATTTCTTACAAGTTTTTCGGTATAATTACTGTATAATGGGACTGTCTCCCCATTTATCCATAACAAGCCTTGACCTTTTGTTGCAACAACTCATTCACACTTAATGACCTTGACAATAGCTTGTTTGCCCACAAAAGGAACTAGATTCACTGAAACAACGACATTGACTCTCCCTCAGAACTAGGAATGCATTGAATTTCATGAAACAAGGACTCTATGATGATGACTAGCATTTCTTACAAGTATTTTCGGTATAATTACTGTATAATGGGACCGTCTCCCCATTTATTCATAAGAAGCCTCGACCTTTTTTTGCGACAACTCATTCAGACTTAATGACCTTGACAATAGCTTGTTTGCCCTCAAAAGGAACTAGATTTACTGAAACAATGACATCGACTCTCCCTCGGAACTAGGAATGCATTGAATTTCATGAAACAATGACTCTATGATGATGATTAGCATTTCTTACAAGCATTTTCGTTATAATTACTGTATAATGGGACTGTTTTCCCTTTTATTTGTAACAAGGCTCCACCTTTTGTTGCAACAACTCATTCACACTTAGTGATCTTGGAAATAGCTTGTTTGCCCACAAAAGGAGCTAGATTCTCTGAAACAAGCACATCAACTCTCCCTTGGAACTAGGAATGCATTGAACTTCATTCAACAAGGACTCTTTGATGATGACTAGCATTTCATATAAGTATTTTTGTTCTAATGGCACCGTCTCCCCATTTATTCGTAACAAAACTTGACCTTTTGTTGCAACAACTCATTCACACTTAATAATCTTGGAAATAGCTTGTTTGCCCACAAAAGGAACTATATTCACTGGAAGAAGCACATCTAGAGTCCCTTGGAACTAGGAATGCATTGAATTTCATTCAACAAGGAGACTTCGATGATGCCTAGCTTCTTTTACAAGTATTTTCGGTATAATTGCTATATAATGGGACCGTCTCCCCATTTATTCGTAACAAGGCTCTACCTTTTGTTGCAACAACTTGATCACTCTTAATGATCTTCAAAATAGCTTGTTGGCGCACAAAAGGAACTAGATTCATTGAAACAACCACACCTACTCTCCCTTGGAACTAAGAATGCATTGAATTTCATTCAACAAGGACTCTTTGATGATGACTAGAATTTCATACAAGTATTTTCGTTATAATTACTATATAATGGGACCGTCTCCCCATTTATTCATACTAAGACTCAACCTTTTTTTGCAACAATTCATTTACACTTAATGATCTTAAAAATACCTTCTTTGCCCAGAAAACAAGCAAGATCCACTCAAATAACCACACCTACTGTCCCTTGGAACTAGGAATGCATTGAATTTCATTCAACAAGAACTCTTTCACGATGACTAGCATTTATTACAAGTATTTTCAGAATAATTACTGTATAATGGGACCGTCTCCCCATTTATTCATAACAAAGCTCAACCTTTTGTTGCAACAACTCATTCACGCTTCGTGAACTTGAAAATAGCTTAATTGCTCACAAAAGGAACTGGATTCACTAAAACAACCACACCTACTCTTCCTTGGAACAAGGAATGCATAGAATTTCATTCAGTAAGGACTCTTTGATGATGACTAGCATTTCATACAATTATTTTTATTATAATGACTTTACAATGAGACCGTCTCCCCATTTATTCGTAACAAGACTCAACCTTTTGTTGCAACAACTAATTCACACTTAATGATCTTGAAGTAGCTTCTTTGCCCATAAAAGCAACTAAATTCACTGAAACAACCGCACCTAGTGTCCCTTGGAATTAGGAATGCATTGAATTTCATTCAACAAGAACTCTTTCACGATGACTAGCATTTATTACAAGTATTTTCGGAATAATTACTGTATAATGGGACCGTCTCCCCATTTATTCATAACAAGGATCTACCTTTTGTTGTAACAACTCGATCACTCTTAATGATCTTGAAAATAGCTTTTTGGCCCACAAAAGGAACTGGATTTAGTGAAACAAACACACCTACTCTCCCTTGGTACAAGGAATGCATTGAATATTATTCAATAATGACTCTTTGATGATGACTAGCATTTCTTACAAGTATTTTCAGTATAATTACTGTATAATGGGACCGTCTCCCCATTTATTCGTAACAATGCTCAACCTTTTGTTGCAACAACTCATTCACTCTTAATGATCTTGAAAATAGCTTGTTGGCCCACAAAAGGAACTGGATTCACAGAAACAACCACACCTACTCTCCCTTGGAACTAGGAACACATTGAATTTCATTCAACAAGGACTCTTTGATGGTGACAAGCATTTCTTACATGTATTTTCAATATAATTGCTGTATAACAGCACCGTCTCCCCATTTATTTGTAACAAGGTTCAACATTTTGTTGCAACAACTCAATCACTCTTAATGACCTTGCAAATAGCTTGTTTGCCCACAAGGTGAACTAGATTAACTGAAATAACACATCTAATCTCCCTTGGAGCTAGGAATGGATTGAATTTCATTCAATAAGGACTCTTTGATGATGACTAGCATTTCATACAAGTATTTGCAGTATAATTGCTGTCTCCCCATTTATTTGTAACAAGGCTCAACATTTTCTTGCAACAACTCGTTCACACTTAATGATCTTGAAAATAGCTTATTTGCCCACAAAAGGAGCTAGATGCACTGAAACAACCACACCAACTCTTCCTTAGAACTAGCAATGCATAGAATTTCATTCAATAAGGACTCTTTGATGGTTACTAGCATTTCTTAGAAGTATTTTTGGTATAATTACCATATCATGGTAGCATCTCTCTATTTATTCATAAGAGGGCTCAACCATTTGTTGCAACAACTCATTCACCCTTAATGATCTTGAAAATAGCTTGTTGGCCCACAAAAGGAACTGGATTCACTGAAACAAACACACCTACTCTCCCTTGGCTACTCTCCCTTGGAACTAGGAATGCATTGACTTTGATTTAACAAGGACTCTTTGATGATGACTAGCATTTGTTACAAGTATTTTCGGTATAATTAATTTATAGCTGGTCCGTCTCCCCCATTTATTCGTAACAAGGTTCAAACTTTTCTTACAACAACTCATTCACACTTAATGATCTTGAAAATATATTATTTGCCCACAAAAGGAGCTGGATTCACTGTAACAACCACATCTACTCTCCCTTGGTACTCGGTATTCAACAAGGACTGCTTAATGATGACTACCATTTGTTACAAGTTTTTTCGGTATAATTACTGTATAATGGGATCGTCTCCCCATTTATTCATAACAAGGCTCAACCTTTTGTTGCAACAACTCATTCACACTTAATGAACTTGGGAATAGCTTTTTTGCCCCCCAAAAGAACTTGATTCATTGAAACACCCACATCTACCCTCCCTTGGAAATAGGAATGCATTGAATTTCATTCAACAAGGACTCTTTGATGATGACTAGCTTTTCTTACAAGTATTTTCGTTATAGTTACTGTAGAATTCAACCGTCTACCCATTTATTCGTAACAAGGCTCCACCTTTTGTTGCAACAACTCATTCACTCTTAATGATCATGAAAATAGCTTGTTTGCCCACAAAAGGAACTAGATTCACTGAAACAACCATATCTACTCTCCCTTGGAACTAGGAATGCATTGAATTTCATTCAACAAGGACTCTTTGATGATGACTAGCATTTCTTGCAAGTATTTTCAGTATAATTTCTGTATCATGGGATCGTCTCCCCATTAATTCGTAAAAAGGCTCAACCTTTTGTTGCAACAACTCATTCACATATAATGACCTTGAAAATAGCTTATTTGCCCACAAAAGGAACTAGATTCACTAAAACAACCACACATACTCCCCCCTGGATTCACTAAAACAACCACACTTACTCTCCCCTGGAATTAGCAATGCATTGAATTTCATTCAATAAGGACTCTTTGATGATGACTAGCATTTCTTACAAGTATTTTTGGTATAATTACTGTATAACAAGTCCGTCTCCCCATTTATTCGTAGCAAGGCTCAACCTTTTCTCACAACAACTCATTCACTCTTAATGATCTTGAAGATAGATCGTTTGCCCATAAAAGGGACAAGATTCAACAAGGACTCTTTGATAATGTCTAGCATTTCATACAATTATTTTCGGTATAATTACTGTATAATGGGACTGTCTCCCCATTTATTCGCAACAAGGCTCAAACTTTCGTTGCAACAACTCATTCACACTTAATGATCTTGAAAATAGTGTATTTTCCCAGAAAAGGAACTGGATTCACTTAAACAACCACACTTACTCTCCCTTGGAACTAGTAATGCATTGAATGTCATTCAACAAGGACTCTTTGATGATGACTAGCATTTCATACAAGTATTTTCGGTATAATTACGATATAATGGGACCGTCTCCCCATTTATTTAGAACAAGGCTCAACCTTTTGTTGCAATAACTTATTCCCTCTTAATGACCTTGAAAATAACTTGTTTGCCCACAAAATGAACTAGATTTACTGAAGTAACCACATCTAGTCTCCCTTAGAGCTAGGAATGCATTGAATTTCATTGAACAAGGACTCTCTAATGATAACTAGCATTTCATACAAATACTTTCGATATAATTATGGTATAATGGGACCATCTCCCCATTTATTTGTAACAAGGCTTAACCCTTTGGTGCAACAACTCATTCACTCTTAATGACCTTGAAAATAACTTATTTCCCACAAAAGGTACAACATTCATTGAAACAACCACACCTACTCTCCCTTGGAACTAGGAATGCATTGAATTTCATTCAACAAGTACTCTTTGATGCTAACTAGTGTTTCTTACTAGTATTTTCGATATAATTACGGCATAATGGGACCATCTCCCCATTTATCCATAACAAGGCCCAACCTTTTGTTGCAACAACTCATTCACTCATAAAGATCCTAAAAATAGCTTATTTGCCTACATAAGGACTCTTTGATGATGACTAGCATTTCATACAAGTATTTTCAGAATAATTACTGTATAATGGGAACCTCTCCCCATTTATTCGTAACAAAGCTCAACCATTTCTTGCAACAACTCATTCATTCTTAATGATTTTGAAAATAGCTCGTTTGCCCACAAAAGGGACTAGATTCACTAAAACAACTACATATACTCTCCCTTGGAACTACGATTGCATTGAATTTCATTCAACAAGGACTTTTTGAGGATGTCTAGCATTTCATACAAGTATTTTCGGTATAATTATTGTATAATGGGACCGTCTCCCCTTTTATTCGTAACAAGGCTCAACAATTTGTTGCAACAACTCATTCACACTTCATGATCTTTAAAATAGCCTATTTTCCCAGAAAAAGAACTGGATTCATTGAAACAGCCACACCTACTCTCCCTTCGAATTAGCAATGCATTGAATTTCTTTCAACAAGGACTCTTTCATGATGACTAGCATTTCTTACAAGTATTTTCAGTATAATTACCGTATAATTGGACCGTCTCCCCATTTATCCGTAACAAGGCTCAAACTTTGTTGCAACAACTCATTCACTCTTAATGATCTTGAGAATAACACGTTTGCCCATAAAAGGGACTAGATCCACTGAAACAACCACATATACCCTCCCTTGGAAATAGGAATGCATTGAATTTCATTCAACAGGGGGTCTTTGATGATGACTAGCATTTCATACATGTATTTTCGGTATAATTTTTGTATAATGAGATCGTCTCCCCATTTATTAGTAACAATGCTCAATAATTGGTTGAAAGAACTCATTCATACTTAATGATCTTTAAAATAGCTTACTTGCCCACAAAAGGAACTGGATCCACTGAAACAACCACACCTACTCTCCCGTGGAACTAGGAATGCATTGAATTTCATTCAACAAGGACACTTTGATGATGACTAGCATTTCATACAAGTATTTTCAGTATAATTACTGTATAATAGGACCGTCTTGCCATCTATTCGTAACAAGGCTCAACAATTCGTTGCAAGAACTCATTCACTCTAGATTATCTTCAAAATAGCTTGTTTGCCCATAAAAGGGACTAGATTTTCTGAACAACCACATTTACTCTCCCTTGGAACTAGGAATGCATTGAATTACATTGAACAAGAACTCTTTGATGATGACTAGCATTTCATAAAAGTATTTTCAGTATAATTACAGTATAATGGGACCGTCTCGCCATTTATTCGTAACAAGGCTCAACCTTTCGTTGCAAGAACTCATTCACTCTTAATGATGATGAAAATAGCTTGTTTGCCCACAAAACGAGCTAGATTCAATAAAACAAGCACATCTACACTCCTTTGGAACTAGGAATGCATTGCATTTCATTCAATAAGGAGTCTTTGATGATGACTAGCATTTTGTACAAGTATTTTCGGTATAATTGCTCTATAATGGGTCTCTCACCCCATTTATTCGTAAGAAGCCTCCACCTTTTGTTGCAACAATGCATTCACACTCAATGATCTTGGAAATAGCTTGTTTGCCCACAAAATGAACTAGATTCACTGAAATAATCACATCTAAACTCCCTTGGAACTAGGAATGCATTGCATTTCATTCAACATGGAGTCTTTGATGATGACTAGCATTTCTTACAAGTATTTTCGTTATAATTACTATATAATGGGGCTGTCTCCCCATTTATTTGTAACAAAACTCCAACTTTTGTTGCAACAACTCATTCTCACTTAATGATCTTGGAAATAGCTTGTTTGCCCACAAAAGGAACTATATTCACTGAAACAAGTAGATCTACACTTCCTTGGAACTAGGAATGCATTGCATTCCATTCAACAAGGAGTCTTTCATGATGACTAGCATTTTGTAGAAGTATTCTCGGTATAATTGCTCTTTAATGGGACCATCCCCCCATTTATTCGTAACAATGCTCCACCTTTTATTGCAACAACACATTCGCACTTAATGATCTTGGAAATTGCTTCTTTGCCCACAAAGGGAAGTAAATTCACTGAAACAATCACCTCTACTTTGAAGATGACTAGCATTACTTACAAGTATTTTCGTTATCATTATGGTTCAAAGGGACCGTCTCCCCATTTATGCATAACAAGGCTCCAACTTTTGTTGCAATAACTCCTTCACACTTAATGATCTTCGAAATAGCTTGTTTGCCTACAAAAGGAAGTAGATTCATTGAAACAAGCACATCTACACTCACTTGGAACTAGGAATGCATTACATTTCATTGAATAAGGAGTCTTTGATGATGACTAGCATTTTTTACAAGTATTTTCATTATAATTACTGTATAATGGGACTGTCTCCCCATTTATTTGTAACAAGGACCGACCTTTTATTACAACAACTCATTCACACTTAATGAACTTGGGAATAGCTTTTTTGCCCCCCAAAGGAGCTGGATTCATTGAAACACCCACATGTACCCTCCCTTGGAAATATGAATGCATTGAATTTCATTCAACAAGGACTCTATGATGATGACTAGCTTTACTTACAAATATTTTCGTTATAATTACTGTAGAATTCAACAGTCTCCCCATTTATTTGTAACAAGGCTCCACCTTTTCTTGCAACAACTCATTCACTCTTAATAATCATGAAAATAGCTTGTTTGTCCACAAAAGAAACTAGATTCACTGAAAAAACCACATCTACTCTCCCTTGGAACAAGGAATGCATTGAATTTCATTAAACAAGGACTCTTTGATGACAACTAGCATTTCTTATAAGTATTTTCGTTATAATTACCCTATAATGGGACCCTTTCCCCATTTATTCGTAACAAAACTCGACCTTTTGTCGCAACAACTCTTTCTCACTTAATAATCTTTGAAATAGCTTGTTTTCCCACAAAAGGAACTATATTCACTCAAACAAGCACATCTACACTCCCTTGGAAATAGGAATGCATTGAATTTCATTCAACAAGGACTCTTTGATCATGACTAGCATTTCTTACAAGTATTTTTGGTATAATTTTTGTATTGACCTTTTGTTGCAACAACTCATTCACACTTAATGATCTTGGAAATAGTTTTTTTGCTCACAAAAGTAACTATATTCACTGGAACAAGTGCATCTAAACTCCGTTGGAACTTGGAATGCATTGAACCTCATTCAACAAGGAGACTTTGATGATGACTAGCATTTTTTACAAGTATTTTCTGTATAATTGCTGTATAATGGGACCGTTCCCCCATTTATTCGTAACAAGGATCCACCTTTTGTTACAACAACTCATTTACTCTTAAAGATGTTGAAAATAACTTGTTTGCCCACAAAAGGAACTGGATTCACTGAAACAACCACACCTACTTTCCCTTGGAACTAGGGATGCATTGAATTTCATTCAACAAGGAGTTTATGATGATGACAAGCATTTCTTGCAAGTATTTTCAGTATAATTACTGTATCATGGGATCATCTCCCCATTAATTCATAAAAAGGCTCAACCTTTTGTTGCAACAACTCATTCACTCATAATGATCTTGAAAATAGCTTATTTGCCTACAAAAGGAACAGGATTCACTGAAACAACCACACTTACTCTCCCCTGGATTCACTAAAATAAGCACACCTGCTCTCCCTTGGAACAAGGAATGCATTGAATTTCATTCAACATGGACTCTTTGATGATGACTAGCATTTCTTACATGTATTTTCGGTATAATTACTATATAATGGGACCGTCTCCCCATTTATCCATAACAAGGCTCAAACTTTTGTTGCATCAGCTCATTCACTCTTAATGATTTTTAAAATAGCTTGTTGGCCCACAAAACAATATGGGTTCACTGAAACAACCACACCTACTCTCCCTTGGAACTAGGAAGGCAATGAATTTCATTCAACAAGGACTTTTTGATGATGATTAGCATTTCTTACAAGTATTTTTTGTATAATTACTGTACAATAGGACCATCTCCCCATTTATCCGTAACAAGTCTCATCCTTTTGTTGCAACAACTCATTCACTATTCATGATCTTTAAAATAGCTTGTTGGCCCACAAAACAATATGGATTCACTAAAACAACCACACCTACTCTCCCTTCGAACTAGCAATGCATTGAATTTCATTCAACAAAGACTCTTTGATGATGACTAGAATTTCTTAGAACTATTTTCGGTATAATTACCGTATAATGGGATAGTCTCCCCATTTATTTGTAACAAGACTCAGCCTTTTGTTGCGACAACTCATTGACTCTTAATGATCTTGAAAATAGCACGTTTGCCCATAAAAGGGACTAGATTCACTGAAACAACCAAATCTACCCTCCCTTGGAACTAGGAATACATTGAATTTCATTCAACAACGACTCTTTGATCATGACTAGCATTTCTTACAACTATTTTTGGTATAATTACTATATAATCGCATGGTCTCCCCATTTATTCATGACAAGGCCCAACCTTTTGTTGCAACAACTTATTCACTCTTAATCATCCTGAAAATAGCTTATTTGCCCACAAAAGGAACTGGATTCACTGAAACAGCCACACATACTCTCCCTTGGAATTAGCAATGCATTGAATTTCATTGAACAAGGACTCTTTGATGATGACTTGCATTTCTTACAACTATTTTCGGTATAATTACCGTATAATGGGACTGTCTCCCCATTTATTTGTAACAAGGCTCAACCTTTTGTTGCAACAACTCATTCACTCTTAATGATCTTGAAAATAGCTTGTTTGCCTATAAAAGGGACTAGATTCACTGAAACAACCACATCTACTATCCCTTGGAATGAGGAATGCTTTGAATTTCATTCAACAAGGACTCTTTGATGATGACTTGCATTTCTTACGAGTATTTTCGGTATAATTACCATATAATGGGACCGTCTCCCCATTTATTCATAACAAGGCTTAACAATTTGTTGCAACAACTCATTCACACCTAATGATCCTTAAAATAGCTTATTTTCCCAGAAAAGGAATTGGATTCACTGAAACTGCCACACCTACTCTCCCTTGGAATTAGCAATGCATTACATTTCATTCAACAAGGACTCTTTGATGATGACTAGCATTTCTTACACGTATTTTCGGTATAATTACTATATAATGGGACCGTCTCCCCATTTATCCATGACAAGGCTCAACCTTTTGTTGCAATAACTCATTCACTCTTAATGATCTTGAAAATAGCTTTTTTGCCCATAAAAGGGGCAAGATTTACTAAAACAATCACATGTACTCTATCTTGGAACTAGGAATGCATTGAATTTCATTCAACAGGGACTCTTTGATGATGACTAGCATTTCCTACAAGTATTTTTGGTATAATTACTATATAATGGGACCGTCTCCCCATTTATTCGTAACAAGGCTCAACAATGTGTTGAAGGAACTCATTCACACTTAATGATCTTTAAAATAGTTTATTTGCCCACATAAGGAACTGGATCCACTGAAACAGCCAGACCTACTCTCCCTTGGAATTAGCAATGCATTGAATTTCATTCCACAAGGACTCTTTGATGATGACTAGCATTTCTTAGAAGTATTTTCGGTATAATTACTGTATAATACGATCGTTTCCCCATTTATCCATAACAAGGCTCAACCTTTTGTTTCAACAACTCATTCACTCTTAATGATCTTTAAAATAGCTTGTTGGCCCACAAAATGATATGGATTCACTGAAACAACCACACCTACTCTCCTTTGGAAGTATTAATGCATTAAATTTCTTTCAACAAGGACTCTTTGATGATGACTAGCATTTCATACAGGTATTTTTCGTACAATTACTATATAATGGGACTGTCTCCCCATTGATTCATAACAAGGCTCAACAATTTGTTGCAACAACTCATTCACACTTAATGATCTTTAAAATAGCTTATTTGCTCACAAAAGGAATTGGATTCACTGAAACAGCCACACCTACTCTCACTTGCAATTAGCAATGCATTGAATTTCATCCAACAAGGACTCTTTCATGATGACTGGCATTTCTTACAAGTATTTTCGGTATCATTTCTGTATAATGGGACCGTCTCCCCATTTATCCGTAATAAGCCTCAACCTTTTGTTGCAACAACTCCTTCACTCTTAATGATAATAGCTTGTTAGCCCACAAAATGATATAGATTCACTGAAACAACCACACTTACAATCCCTTGGAGCTAGGAATGCATTGTATGTCTTTCATCAAGGACTCTTTGATGATGACTAGCATTTCATACAAGTATTTTCGGTATAATTACTGTATAACGGGACCGTGTCTCCATTTATTCATGACAAGACTCGACCTTTTGTTGCAATACCTTATTCACTAAAACAACCACACCTACTCTTCCTTGGAACTAGGAATGCATAGAATTTCATTCAACAAGGACTCTTTGATGATGAGTAGCATCTCATACAAGTATTTTCGGTATAATTACTGTATAATGGGACCGTCTCCCCATTTATTCATAACAAGGCTCAACAATTTGTTGCAACAACTCATTCACACTTAATGATCTTTAAAATAGCTTATTTGCCCAGAAAAGGAACTGGATTCACTGAAACAGCCACACCTACTCTCCCATGGAATTAGCAATGCATTACATTTCATTCAACAAGGACTCTTTGATGAGTAGAATGAATGAGTTGTTGCAACAAAAGGTTGAGCCTTGTTACCAATAAATGGGGAGACGGTCTCGTTATACCATAATTGTACCACAAATACTTGTATGAAATTATAGTCATCATCAAAGAGTCCTTCTTGAATGACATTAAATGCATTGCTAGTTCCAAGGGAGAGTAAGTGTGCTTGTTTAAGTGAATCCAGTTCCTTTTATGGCCAAACAAGCTATTTTCAAGGTCATTAAGAGTGAATGAGTTGTGGCAACAAAAGCTTGAGCCTTGTTACGAGTAAATGGGGAGACAGTCCCATTATACAGTAATTATGCCGAAAATACTTGTATGAAATGTTAGTTATCATCAAAGAGTCCTTGTTGAATGAAATTCAATGCATTGTTAGCTCCAAGGGAGGCTAGATGTGGTTATTTCAGTGAATCTAGTTCTTTTTGTGGGCAAACAAGCTATTTTCAAGGTCATTAAGAATGACTGAGTTGTTGCAACAAAAGGTTGAGCCTTGTTACCAATAAATGGGGAGACGGTCTCGTTATACCGTAATTGTACTACAAATACTTGTATGAAATCATAGTCATCATCAAAGAGTCCTTCTTGAGTGAAATTAAATGCATTGCTAGTTCCAAGGCAGAGTAAGTGTGCTTGTTTAAGTCCAGTTCCTTTTATGGCCAAACAAGCTATTTTCAAGGTCATTAAGAGTGGATGAGTTGCGGCAACAAAAGCTTGAGCCTTGTTACGAGTACATGGGGAGACAGTCCCATTATACAGTAATTATGCCAAAAGTACTTGTATGAAATGTTAGTCATCATCAAAGAGTCCTTGTTGAATGAAATTCAATGCATTGTTAGCTCCAAGGGAGGCTAGATGTGGTTATTTCAGTGAATCTAGTTCCTTTTGTGGGCAAACAAGCTATTTTCAAGGTCATTAAGAATGACTGAGTTGTTGCAACAAAAGGTTGAGCCTTGTTACTAATAAATGGGGAGACGGTCTCGTTATACCGTAATTGTACCACAAATACTTGTATGAAATCATAGTCATCATCAAAGAGTCCTTCTTGAATGAAATTAAATGCATTGGTAGTTCCAAGGGAGAGTAAGTGTGCTTGTTTAAGTGAATCCAGTTCGTTTTATGGCCAAACAAGCTATTTTCAAGGTCATTAAGAGTGGATGAGTTGTGGCAACAAAAGCTTGAGCCTTGTTACGAGTAAATGGGGAGACAGTCCCATTATACAGTAATTATGCCAAAAGTACTTGTATGAAATGTTAGTCATCATCAAAGAGTCCTTGTTGAATGAAATTCAATACTTTGCTAGCTCCAAGGGAGGCTAGATGTGGTTATTTCTGTGAATCTAGTTCCTTTTGTGGGCAAACAAGCTATTTTCAAGGTCATTAAGAATGAATGAGTTGTTGTAACAAAAGGTTGAGCCTTGTTACCAATAAATGGGGAGACGGTCTCATTATACCGTAATTGTACCACAAATACTTGTATGAAATCCTAGTCATCATCAAAGAGTCATTGTTGAATGAACTTAAATGCATTGCTAGTTCCAAGGGAGAGTAAGTTTGCTTGTTTAAGTGAATCCAGTTCCTTTTATGGCCAAACAAGCTATTTTCAAGGTCATTAAGAGTGGATGAGTTATGGCAACAAAAGCTTGAGCCTTGTTACGAGTAAATGGGGAGACAGTCCCATTATACAGTAATTATGCCGAAAATACTTGTATGAAATGTTAGTTATCATCAAAGAGTCCTTGTTGAATGAAATTCAATGCATTGTTAGCTCCAAGGGAGGCTAGATGTGGTTATTTCAGTGAATCTAGTTCCTTTTGTGGGCAAACAAGCTATTTTCAAGGTCATTAAGAATGACTGAGTTATTGCAACAAAAGATTGAGCCTTGTTACCAATAAATGGGGAGACGGTCTCGTTATACCGTAATTGTACCACAAATACTTGTATGAAATCATAGTCATCATCAAAGAGTCCTTCTTGAATGAAATTAAATGCATTGGTAGTTCCAAGGGAGAGTAAGTGTGCTTGTTTAAGTGAATCCAGTTCCTTTTATGGCCAAACAAGCTATTTTCAAGGTCATTAAGAGTGAATGAGTTGTGGCAACAAAAGCTTGAGCCTTGTTACGAGTAAATGGGGAGATAGTCCCATTATACAGTAATTATGCGGAAAATATTTGTATGAAATGCTAGTCATCGTCAAAGAGTCCTTGTTGAATGAAATTCAATGCTTTGCTAGCTCCAAGGGAGGCTAGATGTGGTTATTTCAGTGAATCTAGTTCCTTTTGTGGCAAACAAGCTATTTTCAAGGTCATTAAGAATGAATGAGTTGTTGCAACAAAAGGTTGAGCCTTGTTACCAATAAATGGGGAGACGGTTTTGTTATACCGTAATTGTACCACAAATACTTGTATGAAATCCTAGTCATCATCAAAGAGTCATTGTTGAATGAACTTAAATGCATTGCTAGTTCCAAGGGAGAGTAAGTTTGCTTGTTTAAGTGAATCCAGTTCCTTTTATGGCCAAACAAGCTATTTTCAAGGTCATTAAGAGTGAATGAGTTGTGGCAACAAAAGCTTGAGCCTTGTTACGAGTAAATGGGGAGACAGTCCCATTATACAGTAATTATACTGAAAATACTTGTAGGAAATGCTAGTCATCATGATAGAGTTCTTGTTGAATGGAATTCAATGTATTCCTAGTTCCCAGGGAGAGTATATGTGGTTGTTTCGTTGAATCTAGTTCCTTTTGTGGGCCTACAAGCTATTTTAAAGATCATTAAGTGTGAATGAGTTGTTGTAACAAAAGGTTGAGTCTTTTTACGAATAAATAGGGAGATAGTCCCATTAGACAGTAATTATACCAAAAATACTTGTAAGAAATGCTGGTCATCATCAAAGAGTCCTTGTTGAATGAAATTCAATGCATTGGTTCTTCCAAGGGAGAGTAGGTGTGGTTGTTTCAGTGAATCTAGTTCCTTTTGTGGGCCAACAAGCTATTTTCAAGATCATTAAGTATGAATGAGTTGTTGCGACAAAAGGTTGAACCTTGTTACGAATAAATGGGGAGATGGTCCCATTATACAGTAATTATTCCAAAAATACTTGGATAAAATGCTAGTCATCATCGAAGAGTGCTTGAAGATTGAAATTCAATGCATTCCAAGTACCAAGGGAGAGTAGGTGTGGTTGTTTCAAGGAATCCAGCTTCTTTTGTGGGCAAATAAGCTACTTTAAAGATCATTAAGTGTGAATGAGTTTTTGCAAGAAAAGTTTGAACCTTGTTATGAATAAATGGGGAGACAGACCCGTTTTACAATAATTATACTGAAAATACTTGTATGAAATGCAAGTCATTATCAAAGAGTCTTGGATGAATGAAATTAAATGCATTCTGAGTACCAAGGGAGAGTAGGTATACTTGTTTCAGTGAATCCAGCTCCTTTTGTTGGCAAATAAGCTATTTTCAAGATCATTAAGAGTGAATGAGTTGTGGGAACAAAAGGTTGAGCCTTGTTACGAGTAAATGGGGAGACAGTCCCATTATACAGTAATTATACTAAAAATACCTGTAGGAAATGCTAGTCATTATCATAGAGTCCTTGTTGGATGAAATTCAATGCATTCCTAGTTCCAAGAGAGAGTAGATGTGGTTGTTTCGTTGAATCTAGTTCCTTTTGTGGGCCAACAAGCTATTTTTAAGATCATTAAGTGTGAATGAGTTGTTGCAACAAAAGGTTGAGTCTTTTATGAATAAATAGGGAGACAGTCCCATTATACAGTAATTATACCGAAAATAGTTGTCAGAAATGCTAGTCATCCTCAAAGAGTCCTTGTTGAATGAAATTCAATGCATTGCTAATTCCAAGAGAGAGTAGGTGTGGTTGTTTCAGTGAATCCAGTTTCTTTTGTAGGCAAATAAGCTATTTTAAAGATTATTAAGTGTGAATGAGATTTTGCAACAAAAGGTTGAGCGTTATTACGTATAAATGGGGAGATGATCCCATTATACAGTAATTACACTGAAAATACTTGTATGAAATGCTAGTCATCATCCAAGAGTCCCTGTTGAATGAAATTCAATGCATTCCTAGTTCCAAGGGAGAGTAGATGTGGTCGTTTCAAAGAATCTAGTCCCTTTTATGGGCAAACAAGTGATTTTCAAGATCATTAAGAGTGAATGAGTTGTTGCAACAAAAGGTTGATCCTTGTTACAAGTAAATGGGGAGACGATCCCATTATACCAAAAATACTTGTAAGAAATGCTAGTCATCATCAAAGAGTCCTCATTGAATGAAATTCAATGCATTGCTAATTCCAAGGGAGAGTTGGTGTGGCTGTTTTAGTGGATCCAATTCCTTCTGTGGGCAAATAAGCTATTTTAAAGATCATTAAGTGTGAATGAGTTGTTGCAACAAATTGTTGAGCCTTGTTACAAATAAATGGTGAGACAGTCCCATTATATAGGAATTACACTGAAAATACTTGTATGAAATGCTAGTCATCATCAAAGAGTCCCTGTTGAATGAAATTCAAAGCATTCCTGGTTCCAAGGGAGAGTAGATGTGGTTGTTTCAGAGAATATAGTCCTTTTTATGGGCAAACAAGCTATTTTCAAGCTCATTAAGATTGAATGAGTTGTTGCAACACAAGGTTGATCCTTATTACAAATAAATAGAGAGACAGTCCCATTATACAGTAATTATACCGAAAATACTTGTATGAAATGCTAGACATCAAAGAGTCCTTATTGAATGAAATTCAATGCATTCGTAGTTCCATAGGAGAGTATATGTGGTTGTTTCTGTGAATCTAGTCCCTTTTGTGCGCAAACGAGCTATTTTCAAGATCATTAAGAGTGAATGAGTTGTTGTAAGAAAAGGTTGGGCCTTGTTACGAATAAATGGGGAGACGGTCCCATTATACAAAAATTATACCGAAAATACTTGTAAGAAATGCTAGTCATGATCAAAGAGTCCTTGTTGAATGAAATTCAATGCATTCCTATTTCCAAAGGGGTGTAGACGTGCTTGTTCCAGTGAATATAGTCCATTTTGTGGGCAAACAAGCTATTTCAAAGATTATTAAGTGAGAAGGAGTTGTTGCAACAAAAGGTCGAGTTTTGTTACGAATAAATGGGGAGACGGTCCTATTATAGGGTAATTATAACGAAAATACTTGTAAGAAATGCTAGTCATCATCAAAGAGTCCTTGTTGAATGAAATTCAATGCATTCCTAGTTCCTAGGAAGTGTAGATGTGCTTTTTCCAGTGAATATAGTTCCTTTTGTGGGCAAACAAGCTATTTCCACGATCATTAAGTGCATATGAGTTGTTGCAATAAAAGGTGGAGGCTTGTTACAAATTAATGGGGCAATGGTTCCATTAAACAGAAATTATACAGAAAATACTGGTAAAAAATGCTAGTCATCAGCAAAGTTTCCTTTTTGAGTGAAATTCAATGCATTCCTAGTTTCGAGGGAGAGTAGATATGCTTGTTCCAGTGAATATACTTCCTTTTGTGCGCAAACAAGCTATTTCCAAAATCATTAAGTGTGAATAAGTTGTTGCAACAAAAGGTTGAGCCTCACTACAAACAAATGGGGAGATGGTCCCATTACACAGAAATTATAATGAAAATACTCATAAGAAATCCTATTCATTATCAAAGAGTCCTTGTTGAATGAAATTCAATGCATTCTTGGTTCCAAGGGAGAGTAGATGTGCTTGCTTTAGTGAATCTACTTGCTTTTGTGGGCAAAGAAGCTATTTCCAAGATCATTAAGTGTTAGTGAGTTGTTGCAACAAAAGGTGGAGCCGTGCTACAAATAAATGGGGAGATGGTCCTATTATACAGTAATTATACCAAAAATAACTTTAAGAAATGCTAGTCACCTTCAAAGAGTCCTTGTTGAATGAAATTCAATGCATTCCCAGTTGCAAGGGAGAGTAGATGTGGTTGTTTTAGTGAATTTAGTTCATGTTGTGGGCAAACAAGCTATTCCCAAGATCATTAAGTGTGAATCAGTTGTTGCAACAAAAGGTAGAGCCTTGTTATGAATAAATGAGGGAGCAGTCCCATTATACAGCAATTATATAGAAAATACTTGTGAAAAATGGTAGTCATCATGAAAGACTCTTTGTTGAATGAAATGCAATGCTTTCCTACTACCAAGGGAGAGTAGATATGCTTGTTTCAGTGAATCTACTTCCTTTTGTGGGCAAAGAAGCTATTTCCAAGATCATTCCAAGCTAGTGTGAATGAGTTGTTGCAACAAAAGGTGGAGCCTTGTCACGAATAAATGGGGCATGGTCCCATTATACAGCAATTATACAGAAAATACCTGTAAGAAATGCTAGTCCTTGTTGAATGAAATTCAATGCATTCCTAGTTGCAAGGTAGAGCAGATGTGGTTGTTTAAGTGATTCTAGTTCATT